>JAQPZY010001510.1:1807500-2290000 GCA_029931535.1 Margaritifera margaritifera
TGAAGATGGTGGACAACTTCAGTCATTGTGCAGAAACGATATTGGTAACAGATGCACAGATGGACAGACATCATCATAATATGCTCTGTCTTTTAGCAGGTGTAAAAAAATGAATACTATAATATCTGGATTTCACTGTCATTAAAAGGATGCAATTAAATAAGTTTCAAGAAACACCATGGTATTCTGACAAAATACAAAAACAGACATCTCATACACACCAGCATCAAAACTATCACTTTTTCTATTAACCCTTAAAGTGCTACAGTGGTCCCCCTCTTATAAGGCCACCCCTTCTGCAGCAGGAAAGTGACCTTACAAGAGGGGTGGCCTTTCAAGAGGGTGATCACACAGTTGTGAGTAATAACTACATATAAAGTATAAAAAGTGCAACTAATTTTTATATATTTAGTATTTTCATTTAAAAATCAGAGGAATATTATCTGGTTATGGACTTGATGTGATAAAACTATTATCAATGTTATTTAAAAAAAATAAAAAAAAAAAAAAAAAAAAAGAATAATCGTGAATCGTGGAGCAAAACCACCTCGTCGGTAAATTCTGGGCACAAACATTTGGTTGTAACTAACCCTGTACGTCCGTCGATTCCATCTTCCCACTCGCTGCAGTTGAAAGTATATTGACGATGTTTATTTGAATCTTTCTGACATAAAATTTCTCAGTAGTAATCAAAGGACTCTTTCTTTTTTTCGTTCACAAAGGAAGCGAGTTTGTCACGTGCTCGACTCCCCCCCCCCCCCCCCCCCCCCCTCTCCAGTCTGGTACTCGGTTAAGTACATTTCATAATCTACGACAGGAAAAACAGAAACTCTAACATACCATTTTACTATCTGGCGACCGGATGTCACGCTGACTTGAGCTGAACAATACTTTGCTTCTCAGCGGTTAGCTTTTGTCCTCTTGATAATTATCAGTGATAATAATAGCCAGTACTTATCAAAGTGACAAAAGCTAACATCTAAGGAACACATGGCAGTAAGGATAATCGGATTACTTACCTCTTTGTACGGATTAAAGTTACTTTCATGTTGGAACAAATGTCAATGTGTTAAGTTGAGAAATTAACCAATATTAGTGAGATTTTAATATGTAAACAACCATTATGTGACTGCTTGTGAGGGGTAAATTTGACCGTTTTTGCATTAAAATGCTGGCCACTGGTCGCATTAGAGGGGTTGCCGTCCTTGAGGGGTACTTTTGAACACAAACTCATCGGTGCCAAGGGATTGTGGCCGTATAAAGTGGGTGGCCACTGGTCAGGGGGGCCGTTAAAGAGGGGGACCACTGTATATGGTTTTGATGTACAAGATCCCGAAGTGCTGAATTGTTTGAGAAAAGAAATGAACATTGCACTTTGCTTCTAAATTGATTGCATTTTAATTACTGTACACAAGAGATACACAAAGCCTATATGAAAAATGATTGTTGAAATCTTAACTTTATTATGAGCATCAAGTCACATATGTAACTTTAGCACATTTGCACTTACAGGTGCAAATACAGGTAAAATTACAAATTACCTTTGTATTCCATCTGTATTTTTGTTTCTTTTTTAATGAAAAAGTTGAAATATGTCTAAAAAAAAAAACATACTCCGTTCTTTAGTGGCTCGACCATATACATGTCTGTTAAAACAGGTTTATAACAAAGTTGTGAAAATCACAGGTGTAGAATAGGTAACACTTAATAAGCATCCAGTCCAGAAACACCTCAGGTAAGTTTATACCTCCTAAAATCTAATAAATGTTCACAAAACTTTGCCGTTTTTCTTGTTATTTATTATAGTATATGTCCGTCATTTCATGTCCACTTATGAGCTTAGTTACCTATTGAGTTCATTACCTGTTCAGGTGTTGCGCTCTTAGAGTATCAGGAAATACATCCCCCCTATTCTTATTTTTTTTGGCTGAAGTAACGGGTTGATATCACATGTTCAGCTGCCCAATAAAATCAATATCAGATTTATGCACCCAACTCATGGCCATAACCAATGCAAAAATGTTTTGATTCATCACGTGTGACAGGCTTCCATTTTCTCATGCAACTGTTGTCAATCAAGTCCACCCCATTTACTCTCTGATCTGCATATCAATTCTTTTGCTCTATGATCAAATGCAAGAAATCCTCATCTAAGAATAGTCTTAAATAGTCTAATAGGCTTGGTATTCTTCAGTTTTACATTAATATGTACTTTTTAGGGGTAGGGCAGCCGGGGGGGGGGGGGGGGGGTAAAATTAATTTGGAGTGACACCCTACTGGACAAAAAAAAATTCCAGGAATTAAAGATAAGATCATTTCTTGCTTTTAACTGTCGAGTGTTGAAACCATCTCTGACATTCTTCCGTGAAAACATGATTTTCAAATTAGCTGCTGTGGTGTACATATCGGATGTCAGCTTGGCACCATTTTCATTTAGGAAAAAGTAGACATCATAAGAAGTCTTTTGCTGAAAACCCCATGTTGATATAGCCATACATTTGGGAGGAGTAGAGATAACAATATTTTCAAGATAGCCATCATGGTGGCCATATTGAGTGTTAGTCGTGTTCATTAAAGACCAACTAGATACCATAAGAACTCTTCTGGTGAAAACCCCATGTCAAAATGACTTTCCATTTAAGAGGAGTAGCAAAAACATGATTTTCAAGATAGCCACATATTGGCTGTCTGATCAGCACCATTTTAATTTAGGACCAACAAAACATTATAAGAAGTCTTTTAGCGAAAACCTTATGCTGATACGAGCATTCATTCAGGAAAAGCCAAAGTTTTCAAGCTGGCCACTGTTGCAGCCATATCAGACATCAGATCGGCACCGTTTTTAATTTAGACCAACTAGACATCATAAGAAGTCTTATGGTGAAAACACCATATCAATACGACTTTCCATTTAGGAGGAGTAGTGACAACAAGCTTTCCAAGATGGCTGCAATGGCAGCCATATTTAATGTCATTTTGGCACCATTTTTATTTAGGAGCAGGTAGACATCATAAGAAGACTTTCAGTGAAAACCCCATGTTGATATGACTATCCATGAAAGGGAATAGCAAAAATATTTTCAAGATGGCCACTGCGGCAGCCATATTGGGCATTGGATCAGTACCATTTTTATTTAGGGCCAACTAGACATGATAATAAGTCTTTTGGTGAAACCCCCATGCTGATATGACCGTTCATTAAGGAATAGCAATAAGATTTTCAAGATGGCTCCAATGGTGGTCATACTGGACTTCAGATTGGCACGATTTTCATTTAAGACCAACTAGACTTCATCACAAGTCTTTTAGTGAAAACCCCATGTCGATATGACCATCCATTCAGGCAGAGTATAGACAAGATTTTTAAGATGGCCACTGTAGCAGCCATATTGAACATCAGATCGGTACCATTTCCATTTAGGGCCAACTAGACATGATAAGAAGTCTTTTTGTGAAAACACCATGTTGGTATGACCATCTATTCAGGTGGAGTAGTGATAAGATTTTCAAGATGGTGACTGTGGTGGCCATATTGGATGTCTGAGCAGCACCATTTTCATTTAGGACCAACTAGACCATGGGATGAATCTGTGTGTAAAGTTTCAAGGCAAACCTCCAAGTAGTTTAGGACGAGTAGTGATAACAAACTTTTGTGCTAATGGACAGATGGACGATGGACAACAGACCATCCCATAAGATCTTTTGGTCTATGATCAGTAGAGCTAAAAAATACACTAACCTGTAAAAGTATGAGCAACCTCGTACACTGTTATGTGTAAAATGTTCTGTTGTTTTTTCATTTCCAAATTCTTCTAATGGATCTGACCATAATAAATCACACATTGGACCAAATGCTGGTGGTTCTTTGAATCTGTCCAACTGAAATGTAAATCAATTGATATTATCAATATTTAAATTTTACCACACATGTACTGCCTTACATCTCTTTCCTGCAAAATGCAATACAAAATTATTAAAAACAATGAACCATTTTAAAATTTAAAGGGAAACCAAAATAATTTGATGGACCAAATATCTCTTTATACTGCTCTTGGAGAAAAACAAAATCTATATTTCAACTGTTCTTATAGGGGGCCCATTCAAAATTGAATTCATTTTCTCTGTAACTTGTCCTTTTGTTGCAAAATGATGCCAGCCCATCCCAGGGAGATCTACATACAATCAACTATTTATCAAGGGTCACACTTACAGACAAAGTGGGTGAATTACTCAACTCTTGTCCGTGAAATTTCACTTCCACACGCCATAAAAGTTACAATGACTTCGCCTTGCAATTAATAGATGCCTACCCCCACCTCCATTTCTACACAGATACTCTGCCCAAAATAGTGAATTTGCATGGCTCTTTAGTTGTACAGGCATAAAACAGTAGAAACATGCTTTAAAACCACTTTTGTGTTAACTTAATAGTTGCTGGTGCCTTTAAAGTTAGATCCAAGTTTCCCATATCAAATATCTCTAAATTATTCCATATGATGATTATGGAATGTCTCAAAATTTTGATCCAATGCGATCAAAGTTTAGCAACATATTTCAGTTTAAATTTAAATGTAATGAATATTCCCCCTAGGCCATCTAATACTTCATCAGATTTTTAAGATGGCTGCCATATTGGTCATCAAATCAGCACCATTTTTATTTAGGACTAATTAGATGTCATGAAAAGTCTTTTAGTGAAAACCCCATGCAGATATGACCATCCCTTCATGAGGAGTAGCAGACCTGCTAACCCTAAGAAGAGCTTCTCGGTAAGGCAACCAATATTTTTCCACAAGCAAGACCAATTTTCAACAAGGTGTAATGAAATATCATATACTGCTATTGTTGACTTGGAAAACATGCATATACAAATTTCAGAAGTGTGATCAGTCTGATGCAGTGCTGGAAAAAATTATGTTAAACTAAAACGTTTTTGAAGTACACTTATACCTTAACTCTTGAACTACTAGTGCTATTGTATTGACTCACTTCTCTGCCTGGCTGCTGTGGTCACTACTGCAGCTGATTTGGGGCTCACTACCAGAGCCTGATGCTGCTGCAGCCAAACGATAACTTTTTAACAGAGGATTTGGGTATATGGGCTAATTGTTCTAGTTATTTTCTGTATTAATAGACTGATTTAAAGACTTCATTCACGATTCAAAGTTGGATGACATCATTTAAAAAGTTTATGACAATGTTTATAGGCACATCCTCAGCAATGACATTCCGCTTGACGATGTGCATGGAGAAACATTCTTCAGTTACCTCTTTTGTTACAAGCATATGGGATGAATTCAGAGTAAATAACAAGAGTCCCACGACGGGACTGATGCTCTATCGGCTGAAAAGAATTTTTAGGAATTCAAGAAAGACCATTTCTTTCATTTAACTGCAGAGTGTTGAAAAATATCTCTGATATTCTTCAGCGATAGTAAGGTGGCCCAATTGATATAGCAGAATCATTCCTGATATTGGATGTCTGAGCAGCACCATTTTCATTTAGGACTAACTGGACCATGGGATGAATGTACATGTAAAGCAGCGGTTCCCAACCTCAGGCCACAACCCAAATCAGGGTCACAGGGGGTCCTCAGTAGGGTCGCAAAGGGTCATCAGAAGAAATCATATCACAAGCCTGAGGGTCAGGAGGTCCTGTTGGTGGCCAATTTGGGGTCGTAGCAAAAAAAGGTTGGGAAGCACTGGTGTAAAGTTTCATGGCAATCTTCCAAGGATTAGGTGAAGTAGCAATAATAAATTTGTGATAAAGTACTGACAGATGTTTTTCCATTTAAGAGTAGTGATAACAAGATTTTCATATTGGACATCAGATCAGCACCATTTTAATTTAAAAGTAACAAGACACCTGAAGAAGTCTTCTGGTGAAAACCCCATGATCATATGACTTTGTTTTGTGGGCAATAACAATAACTAGATGTGTAAATGCCACCATTTTCATTTAGGACCCATTAGATATCATATGAAGTCTTCTGGTGAAAAGCCCATGTCAATATCATTTTTCATTCAGGAAGAGTAGCAATAACAATATATTAAAGATAGCTACTGTAGTAGCTGTAACAGATGTCAGATCACACCATTCTCATTTACAACCAACTAGAAATCACAAGAAGCATTTTAGTGAAAACCTCATGTTGTTATGATCATTCATTCTGGAGAATTAGCGATAACAAGATTTTCCAGATGGTCACTGTGGTGGCCATATTGGATGAATGTGTGTGTCAAGTTTCATGGCAATCCTCGAAGTATTTTCGTCAGCGTAGCGATAACAAACTTGTGCTATCGGATGGATGGATGGACGACAGACAACAGACCATCCCATAACTTTTAATAAAATGAGTTGTACCAAGAGAAACTACATCTTAAAACAGTTAATTGTCAACAAAAAAAAAACAACGAAAAAAAACAAAGCTGACAATTTTCTGAATTAGAAATTTTGGTGGGTGTACAATGTCAGTGTTTAATATCACAGAGTAGTTAAGGACGAAACTGCATGATTTTGTAATTAGTATCCAAGACAATCAGCTTGAGTTTGAAGTTTGCAACTTTCCACAAATAAAACCAAGTTCTCCATAAATTTTGGGAATTTACATACCTGCCAACCACTAAAAAGGTATGAGCATAATCTAAGTGGCAAAAAAGCATAAGCTGCACATAAAAAGTGTAATCTATATATTACATGCCATAATTACAAGAAACTATGAAAAATGTACATCTAGTTTTGCTACTAACCTGGATCTGCAGCTGGTTAAAGTTCTGGTCACAAATGGGTAAAATCCACATGGATTAATACCAGAATACAAACACAAAGGATATTGACAAATTATATATACAACACACGCTTTAACTAGTCTACATATCTAACTTTCGCTGCATTATCATATATCCATGAGTCACATGGATAAAGCCCCTTTCACTTAACATGTTGCGCTATTGTTTTTTTAAAGTATAGACTGGTATGCTAACCAATTCTCTTTATTACTTTAATGAATCTGCAAAAGAAGATTTCAAATTGAAGAAACCCGTCTGTTTTCTTGGAAATCTGTCATATACAGCTGCTATAAATAGATAATCAGAGTGTTCAGAAAGTACATGTCTGTTTACGATGGATAAGCGTACTCTTCCATTATTTTTATGCAGCAGCCTTCTTTTCTAGATTATTCTCAAATTTATATGTGTAGAAAATTAAAGAGATAATAATAAAAACGGCAAAACTTTTTATTGATTAATTTTCTTTTTTGCTTAATGTACCAAAAAAGTGTAATCCATACACAAGTGAGTGTAAGATGTAATTCAGTGAAAAATAGCATAATGATTACACCAAAAGAGCAATGGTTAGCAGGTATGCACTTACAGTATTCAAGACCATTAACTTTAAGGCATTAAGCACTGGGCAAATATTAATTCAAATTTTATTAAGTTTGCCGGGCATCTGTAAGGACAACTGTGACAAAAAACAACAAAGATTTTAATGTTACAAAATAACCATATTTTAAGAAGTTGAAGTCATTAACAAAATCTTTCTGAAGCGCAAAGATTGTGCTCATCATATGAATTTATTTACCTTCCTAATATCATCTAATGTGTGGATTTCTGGTGACAGTCCTCCGTGTACACACAGGAACTGCTGGTTCATTAAAGCTGCTAAGGGGAGGCAATCAAAGGCTTCCATACATGAATCATAAACCTTTTCTGTATATTTTATTTTACCTGCAAAAGAAAAATGAAAAAGAATGAACAACATGCACTTCGATCGATTTGGGGGTTGAATATTTGAATTTCTTATGTTAATATCCTCATTAAATATTTAGTCGTTCTCTCGCTGGGTCCATTACACAAATGAAATGGGGGTGGGGGAGATTGTCCCCACTATTAGGAAAACGAGTTCCTCAAAGGGACTGAAGTTCTACTGTCCAAAAAAGAATTTCCAGGAGTTCAAGAAAAGTCCATTTCTTCCTTTTACCTGCCAAGTGCTGAAACCATCTCTGATGTTCTTGACCGATAACAAGATTTAAAAATTAGCTGAAATTACCATCTATTCACGAGGAGTAGTGACAAGATTTTCAAGATGGCCGTCATGGCAGCCATATTTGTTACAAGATTGGCATCATTTGCATTTAGGACCAATTAAATATCAGAAGTCTTTTGGTGAAAATCCTATGTCAATATGGCCATAAATTCTGGAGAAGTAAAAATAACAAGATTTTCAAGATGGCTGCCATGGTGGCCATACTGCAGGTCATATTGGCGCCATTTTCATTAAGGACATCGTTGCGCAGAGACCATGCTAATCTTCTCTATTGTTCCAATTTTATTAATATGTACTGTCAAAGCAAGTACTTTTCATTAAGGACCAACATCACAAGAAGTCTTTAAGTGAAAACCCTGTGTTGATATGATCATCTATTCTGAAAGAGTAGTGATAACATGATTTTCAAGATTGCCACTTTGGTGGCCATACCGGATTTAAAAGTGGCACCATTTTCATTTATGACCAACTAGACCATGGGATGAAAATGTGTGTAAAGCTTATGACATTTCTTGAAGTAGTTTAAGAGTAGCAATAAAAAACTTGTGTTAATGAAGGGATGGACAAGGGGCAACAGGCCATCCCCATAAACTATTCAGGTCCACTACCAGTAGAACTTAAAAAAAGGTCAATAGTGAGCATGTTTCTGAATATAGGAGATTTAATGAAGAAATAAAAGTTGGGCTTGAAAATATGATGCATGAATTTTACAGTTATTTGATTCTTTAATGAGACATTTTAGAAACATGCATGACCCTTAATCACGCTTTGTAGAAATAGACACTGTCCTCGTAGAAGAAATATTAACTTCCAACTGTTGCAACTTCAGTGCAAGGTGATGATCAAATAAATACGCTAAAATGTACATCATTTTTGCAAGCCCTACCTGTTTATTTCATCACATCTCCCTAATTTCCTACTGCACCAATTACATTAAAGGCTCCACTTGGTTTCATAAAGCTTGGAAGTTGTTTACCTTCTAGCCTGAGCGACGCATTTGGCAACCTTACTCGAAAACTGGTCATGGTGGATAGATCATTTGAGATGAGTCTGGCATGAAGGTGGAGAATTTGAGAAATGTGTGCAGATCCATCCTTAGTGGCAATTCCCTGGGGTCATCAAGCAACAGGTCGTAGAGACAAGTTGAACCACAGTTGTTGGGGCCTCTGTGCTGATATCAGGATATGATATGACTTGTAAGTCCAGACTCGGTGGAGAACCTGATGGTTTATTCTAAAAGTTGGGAAGGTGTAGGTGCAGTCTAACCCACCTCAGACTGAAGGTGTCCACCACCCATGCCTTCTGGTCTGGCATTGGAGAGACATAAAGAGGGAGCTTATTGTTGAGACTCATTGCAAACAAGTCTACCAATGGCCTTCACAACTGATGAAAATGGTCTCTGCTATCGAATGGTGCAGAGACCATTCTGCGAAGACTACTCGCCCCTGTCTGGACAAGCTGTCCACCAGAATATTTCTCGTGGTCAGAATGTGGCAGAACCAGACAGTGATCTCAAATGTAGCTGTCCAACAGAGAAGGTTCCAGACTTTTAACCAGAGAGAATGGACACGACTGCCCCCTTTACATCTGAGGCACTCTACGACTGACATGTTATATCCAGTTGACACACCTCTGAAGTGCTAAAAAAAAGCCTAAATTTTCTAGGTTTTTGATGTTATGGGAAGATTCTTCCAGAGAACACAGGTCCTGCAGGACTACCCTATCAGGCTCTATCTGTTGCGTTCAGAGTTCCCAGAATAAGGAGATATGGAGAGGTATGAGAAAAAGTATTTGTGAAATTCAATCTGAAGGAACATGGACTGTTCCTTGACAGGTGAGAAAATTCATCCCCATGTAACTGAAATTCTGAAAAAGTGATCCAATCCCACTAATCCTGGTTGGAGGTTAGGCCTAGACAAGTCACGGTCTCCCAACAGAGACAGAGCCCGTAGATGGGTACATATGAGGACATTGTACATCAACCAGTTGTCAAAGTACTGGAGGATGCAAACCCCTAAGGACCTAAAATGAGCCAGTTTTTTTGCCAAGAAATCTGGTGGCAAAGGACAACTCATAATTGCCACTGAAAGGCAGACAGTCCTGTTCTATAGACAAGGCATGAAGCTCACTTCTACATCTCACAGACGCTAAGGATAGCAAGAAAATGGTCTCGAGGGTAAGGTTCTCATAAAAAGCTTCACCCAACTGGTTCATAAGAGGTTTTGTTAAAGGTCACAAGATGCAAGAGATTCAATCTGGACATCAGAGAGTGAGATACCAGTCTCTGCAACTCTAAATACCTGATGTGGTTGGCAATACGAGAATCTGAAACAAAGGTCAGGTATTTTGAAAATTTGAGCATGCTAGATAAGGATGCCCCTTTAGCTCTTGATAGCAGAAACTGAGCATTGTCTCTCTTCAAAAAGGAAAAGAAGAAAATCAGTCAATTTGCTCATGGAGGGACAGCTAGGATTAATGCATTCCCTACTGCACCAATTGCACAAGATTCTCCACTTGGCATCATAGACTCTGGACATGGGGTGTCTCCTGGCCTGAACGTTGCATTTGCCAACCTCGCTCAAAAACTTGTTCTGGCTGATATATCGCACGAGATGAGCCAAGTGTGAAGGTGTAGAATCTGTTGGCCATTGTGTAGGAGAGAGCCACTGTGCTGCAACAGAAGGTCCCTTCTCTGAAGCAATGTCAGGTCGAGAAGATCGCTGAACCACGATCGTTGGGGCCACCGAAGGCTTGTCAAAATGAGCTAAGCAGTGGAGGTCCTGACTTTCTGGAGCACTTGCAAGTGAACAGATAATCCCACTATTGGTTGAAAGCATCCATTGCTCTCTGATCTGGGACTGGGGGAATGTAAAAGGGGAGCTAGTTGTTTAGCCTTCTCACAAATCAGTCCACCAAAGGTCTCCACCCTCCCCAGTCTGAACAGGGACTCTGCTTGAGTGTCGTGAAGAAACCATTCATGTGGACTACCCTGCCTCTACTGGACTGACTGTACGCTAAAATATTCTTCTTCTTGCCAGGTATGTTTCAAACTCGAGGTTACCCAGTTGTTGTTTGTGGGTTTAACACAAATTTTCAGCACATGATAGGCTATACTTGGTGGCGAGTATATTTGGTGGAGGAAGAACCCGGGAAGAACCACCGACCCACAAGAAAATACTGGCAAGCTTTCTCACATACCCCCAATGGCAGAGCCAAGACTCTAACCCACGCGGACAGAAGTTAGAGGTCAGCAATCTGTAAAGGCAAGCGCCCTAGACCACTCAGCTACCCTAGGTGAAGGAGGCTCTAAACTTCCATGCACAGAGAAGGGGCATGTGTGCCTCCTTGTCGCCTGAGGTACACTACCACCAACGCATTGTCACACATCACACAGCCACCCGTTACTTTGTTGACACACCACTGTAGGGCTAAAAATACTGCCCTAATTTCCAAATTGTTTATGTGGAAGATAGTTTCTTCCCAGGACCACAAACCCTGAAGAACTAGCCCTTCAGACTTCAAGTTAGCACCCCACATCAAATCTGACACGTCCATGAATAGATACAAGTGGTGTCCAGGGTTGTGCATGGAGACTCCGGTCAGAAACCAGTCCTGATTTGCCCAGCAAGACAAGTAGTGGTGAAAATCTGGTTCTAGAGAAATCTGGGATGTCGGGGGCACAAGTGCAGTCTTCCTAGGGGAACCAGGTCCACTGCAGAGTTCAAGGTCTCCAGTAGGGATAGACATAAGCGAGCCAACAATGAAGTCTTGGCTTGCAGTGCCTCCAAAAGCGCCAGGATTCTTTCTATTCTGTGTAGAGGGACATGAACTAATCTCCTGTTGGCAAGGAAATTCATCCCGATGTAATTTTCTTTACAAAATCCTGATTTGTAACTAGTTCCGATTTCTCGAGATTTGGAACGAGTTCCAGCCAGGTCACTACAAACCAGCAGGACAGACCTTGTTTAAGGGGCTCCAAGAGGCCATTGTGGACAAATACTGGAGGATAGGGTTCCCCAGTGATCTCAGGTGAGTGACAACTACTCCCATCACCCTAGTAATGTCTCTGGGGGTGGAGGCAAGGCCAAACAGCAGAACAATAAATTGGAAAACGTTCCAGTCCAGACAAAAACTAGAGGTACTTATTGTAGGGAGGAAAATTGGCATGTTAAGGTAAGCATCCTCAAAAGTCTATGGAGACTGCCCAGTCACCAGGTCTTATGGAATTCCTGACTGAAGCTGTAGTCTCCATCTTGGATGGTTCCTCCTGAAGAAACTTGTTTAAGGGGAAAAGATGGATAATCAGACAAAACATTCTGCTCTTTTTGAATACCAGGAAAATCCATTGTAGAAGCCCAGAGACTGGTTGTTTAACACCCTCTCTACTGCGCCTTCTCCTGAAGGGTGTGCACCTCTTTCCTTAACTGCTGCAGATTTGATCGGTGGAAAAGAATGCGGGTCCTTGCCAGAGGAGGATATTTCTAGAACTTAAGCTGGTTTCCTTCCTATATTGTACAGAGGACCTACCAATTATCCATTATGCTCAACCAGGCCTCTGAAAAGAGAGTCAGTCAAGCACTCATGGGAATCCTTGGAGGAGGGATGCACAGCAGGTAAGGAAGGGAGTCCCTATGGCTGCTCCCCCCCCCCTTTAGGGAAGGGGGAGGGACCCACAAACTTCCTTCCTGGGCCTCTCCAGTGACCACATCATGCTACATATGCTCGAGAGGGAGGCTTAAATTTTGGCTGCTTCCTGGACTGGGGCTGCATCCCTTTAAGGAACTTTGCTGAAGGCCCCAAGAGGCGATAAGGATGGACACACTTCCTGGCTGGGTTTCGACAGGCCAGGAGAGGATGCAAGGGGTCAGTGTTGTTGGTCCTTCTTGTCCTGGGTATTTACTGTGATCCAGTAAGACTTTTAAAGTGTCCAGGACAACATCCTTATGGAGGTGAAGCAACTCTGCTGACAGAACCATGGATATTGACAAGACCTGCAGTAAGGTTTTGGCAACTGTCATCAGCAAGTGCTATAGCATAACTGGAGCCAGAAAAAGATTGGTCTGCGAGACTATGGTGAGGGGCAACCTAGGCTTAAGTTCAGCACTTCCAGTATCACAACTGGAAGGTAAGGCCAGTTCCCTGTTGAAATTCCCACCTGCTATGTTCCCATGTTCCCGTTTCGGAGGGAGGGGGGTGCATTCTGCAGCTACAGGACAGATTTTTGGAAACCCCACACTTCGCAGTGCAGGACTTGATCCCCTAAACTTTCACTCCACAGTAGAGGGATGAATACCCACAAATTACCACTGCTTTGTAAGAATCCTTTCTCTTCTTGCATTTCGTTATATCTATTTGGGTCTGATTTGATGGTAAACAAGAACAAAATACTGTAATATCCCAAAGTCTATGTCACCTAGATGCTTTATACTTGTGTTCGTCTATTTAAATTGTGTATGTAAAGAGGTTGTGTACCATATGCATGTGTGCATGCGCATGTGTGTTTGTTTTCTTTTCTTTTTCTGTACATTATATTTATTATCCCTAGGTTATCTGATAACCCTTTTCGTACTGAAGCCCATTCAGACAGGCAGTTGTGTAGAACTGGAATTTTTTCAGTCAGTGATATAGCAGCATGAGAGAATGCAGTGACATTGGTCAATCCGGCTTTACAGGACAATTTTTTGAAATTATTTTTCAATGTTGTATAGCATTTTAAAAAGGATACAATTTTTCTTCAGGTCATATATTTTGTGACTGAAAATTTTCAGACGTAAAACTTCAGTTGAAAGTAAAGTTATGTAAGCAAAAAAACATGCTTTACATTTTTTTTAACAACTTACTGTCAATACAATTTTCCTATCTGCAATATTCATTTTACCTCCTCCATGTAACTGTATGAAATGGGGGGAATTTTATGCCATTTAAGGTGACAAAATAATAAAAATCCATCAAGAATATAGAAAGTTATTACAATTTTATTAAATTTACTCGGATGAGAATTGGAGAACAAACAGAATAATCCTTACTGGTAAGTCGACAAAGCTTTTCATTTTGGTTCAGTGCTTTTATCCCACAATAAATTTTAATGTAATAATATTATGTTGGGTGTATTTTGGTCCATTTCCAGGGATGCAGGAAATTTTCATAATATCATGCACACACCCAACATCAGTAAATGTGCGAACTTTATGAGAAGTGAAGTTCTCAAAATGTCCAGTTAGCTTGATAAGCATCCACGTCTTCATCATCGTCAATATCCGAGTCAAAAATAACAATCAACTATTTATCATCTGCTCAGTTCATTTGATGCAACCAAGAAACGATCCCCACTGCCTAAAATATAAATTTCCCCCACCAAATTGTCTAAATTTTCAGCAAAATCGTTATCAACATCACGGCCGCTTCAGTACTGTCCACCATTTTGAATTACACACATTAAAATTCAGTTTTGAAATCAAATTTTCTACTAACCAGTTATCATCATCTCCGTTCATTTCGTCGAAGTCAAGTTCACGATCTGCACTGCTTAAAACATAAATTTTCCCCACAAAATTGTCCATATTTTCATCAAAATTGGCATCCACATCACTGCCGTAACTTGCAGTTTCAGCGCTGTCCGCCATGTTGATCTCCACACATTAAAAGTCGTGTTTGAAATCAAATGTTCAAATAACCAGTTATCATCAGCTCCGTTCATTTTGAAGAAGTAAAGATAGCGATCCCCACTGCCTGGAATGTCAATTTTCCACACGAAATGGTCTTTATTTTCAACTAATTCAGCAAGCACATAACTGTCTTCAATTCTCTCTTCAGAATATGACTGCTTTTTTTATCTCCACACGTTAAAACTCGATTTTGAAATCGAATTTTTACCAGTTTTAAGGTCTTTTAAACACAATCTGGTAATGATATGTGTACCTTCTACCTTTATTTCCTTCTTTTCAAAAGAGTACACGTAAACTGATGACGTTTTATACAGTTAAAAACACGTGTCTGCAAAGTTGGTAATGGAATATAGTGAACATACGACAAGTCTTATCCCGCTGGCAAAGGTTAAGTACGACTGGAGTCGTATCCTGCTGCAAAAGGTCTAACCATAAATGTTTGATTGTAAGGTGACCTAGGGATGGTCCCCCGACCCAGTGGTCAACCTATTACGGGGATAATAAAAAAAGAAAGAAAAAAAATACCACTGCGCCTTGGCAGGCATGCCGATGGCAACTCCACTGTGGAGGGGCTGGTCGACATTACTGATAGACATTTGAACAGCCAATGAATGAAGACCACCCATGGAAAGACTGAGATGTCAAGAGTGATTTACAACCAGATACCATATGAAGAATTAGTCATCTTAATTTCCATCATATATTTGGACAGTAAAAAATATAATTTAAAAACTCAGTACATATATCTTCAGAAAAGGCTGATCGACTTCTTTTGTAATAATTTTACTTTCAAAGAAATCTGAACAAACTTACGCACTGACTTGACAAGAGGCGCACCTTGAGCTTTTCTTGAATAGCATAAATTTATCCTATTATTCCGAAGGAAAAGTAATCCACCGATATACATGTATGGACAATTAAATTCCAAACTGACAAAAGCTTCTGTTTAAAAAAAAAAAACAAACCCAACAAACAGAAAACTCTGAAATGTGAACCACGTGCTTAGTCCTTAAGCAGAAATGGCACAATCATGCGGCTGAATATACACAACTTTTAACTAGTTCAATGCTAACTGCATGTGTACTGTAAGGGACTGACCATTTTATTTATAGGGCTAGAATGTTCTTTCCGACCGGGACATTTATTTTCCTTTCCTCACAAGATAAATTTGTTACCTACCCTACAATTTCTTAAACATCCAAAATTAATTGGATTAATTATATAAATTGGAGCAGTTATGGCCTACCCTATCACCGAAGGAGATGGATAACAAAAAGGGCACTGCCAACAAAATGGGACAAAAAATGCCTAAAAACTCTACACAAAAAGCTTATACTACAGTTAAAATTACAATGGACTGAGTGTAAACACTCTAAAAATACGGAACCCTTTATTTAAATGCCGGAACATGTCTTGATGTGAGAAAAGGCAAATGTTCCACTAGAGCGTGATTTAATTCAACCGAAGAAAGGATGGCTACTGCGCATTGGGCTATGACATGGGTGATAGACCAAGTCTGTGTTCTTTCTAGTTCTGGACTTATAGAAGAACTTTCCATCTAATGGAAGAATGGAATTTTTCTTATATGGAAGAGTGTAATTTCCACCCCAGAAAGGTAAGCAACACAATTGCAACAAGTAATGTATTACTGATATTAAACTTACTGTGCAGAAACCACTAATTTCTTATTAGCCTTACCATGATCACAACCTCTGACCTTATGACCATGAACTTGATGGGTTCTTCCTTAGCCCAAGCACAAGCCATCCAGAGTGTTTGGTAAATATAGATGGTGAACTCTACTTGTTGTGTGGAAACCAAATTGGTAACAGACAGATGAAAGGATATCATCATAACATAATACACTCCACCTTATGGCTGTTGTACAAAAATGAATAAAATTTAAGGATGAAGGTATGTTACTTACATTCTTGTTTAAAGGTGAAATATTCTGTAAGATGCCTACATTCATGGTTACCTCGTAACAGGAAAAATGTACTTGGATGCAGAATTTTCAATGCCCAGAGGTATAAAAGACACTGAAAAGAGAAAGGTAAAAGAAAACAATTAATGAAAACTATGAAACCAGAATAATAACCTTAATTAAAAAATGTATGTAAGAATGTATCCTGTTTATTAGGAAACTGAATGTAGCAAATACTGGCACAAGTCAAAGGACACTAAAACATCGACAACTCAAAACATATTTCAAGTGAATGATTTGCTCTGTCCCAGCATAAAAAGCAAATACTAACACATGGGAAATGATAGCAAAACCTCGTCAACTCAAAACATCAATCAAAATGTACTTTATTTTAATAATGTCACACTTACTACCAATACTGTATTGCTTAGCTTCCGAGACACGAAGTCGTACACCCAAGCAAAAGCTTGTACATGATTCCTTCCTCCTTTAGGATGGAAGGTTCTAAAACTGAGAAAAAAAACCTGGTCCCAGTCTGATGCCCGTGTCACAGTCATACATCCCATTTACTTCCTCATTACTTGGATCCACAAAAGGGCATCAGAGTAAGGTGGGAGGGAATCCTTGCAATACTGCTAGGTAAGTGTTACATTATTAAAATTAGTTTAATCCCCCCCCCCCCCCCCCCCCACTACTAGTGCTACTGTAGTGGCTCACTGCTCTGCCTTGCTGCTGGGGTCACTACTGCAGCTGATTTGGGGCTGATTACCAGAGCCTGGTGCTTCTGCAGCCAAATGACAACTTTTTAGCTGATGATTTGGGGATATGGGCTAATTGTGTTAGTTATTTTCTGTATAATAGACTGATTTATAGACTAAACCATGCATATATATAACCTATAAATACCTTATGTCTGTTTGATTCTTTTATCCTGCTGACATCCACAAGACTAGTATAACATCCATGAATAGAACACAAAGCACTTTTTTTAAACACTAAAATTTATCTGTCAGTCTTTATACAAAGTTATTGGTCAAATATATACATGTAATTACTTAAAAATGTTAAACTAGTCACTATGTTCTACTACTTCTTAAATTGCTCTTCATGGTATTTATAGATGCAGACAGACGATTGCACTGTTTGTCAATTTCTTTCTTCCCCTCATCTAAAATGAATGTTGAGCAGACACTTTCGGTAAACACCGACTTTCAGAACACGTGGCTCTCTTGTAAACACTTCGCTGTCTTGATCATCAGATTCTGTCTCAATTTCGGACAGACTTGACAAAGATAGCTCAATGTCACTGCCAACACTTCTTAATTCAACAGATAAAGTACGTCCTCAGAAAAACTTGAAAATTTGGATTCTGAATCTCTAGCATAAGCAAACGCAATTGTTTCTACTGTCAACTACAAACGCATGTATTAATACATGGTACAAAATTGCAAAAAATCCCCCAATTTAGTAAGAAGAATTATTTGTTAACTCAATTTTGATTGGTTAAATGTCCTTTTACTTCCAATAATTAACCAATATGACCTATTGTCATGAACATATAGAGCGGATCTAACAGTCACTGAAGTATAGGGCACATAATCAGCTGGGGGTAGTAGTGCTTTGTTTACAAGCAGATTTATCAGTCACTGCAGAGGCAAGGCATATTTATGCAGAGGATATACACGCAAGTCATAGTTAAAGAGTTAATAAGAGTAATAAATTACACACCAATATTGCATTACTGAATTTGTCGGTTAGGCAGATTGGTCTCAGAAGAACTGGTGATTAGAATTATATACTACCCTTGTAGTAAGAATGTTCACTTCTACAAGTTGGTAGATACTGAGCCACGAGTCATAATCATGTCCAACTGAGAAAAAAAAATTCATTCATTCTGGTGCGCCCAAGATTGAAGGTAAAATAGGAGAAGGTAGTACGAGACTTTCCGAAAGTGGCTCTCATTTGTCATCCCAGGATGAGGATTCAGATAAGTGCAATGAGTAGCAATTGCTCCAACTTCATGGGTCAAATACCCATAAAAAGATCCCTTCAGTGAGGAAATACCTTACAAGCCTAACTGGGCAAGGAGACTATCTTGATCCTCCCCAGCTCAGATGTCATGGGATTTAATTTTTTTATATAAAAGTCAGCTCGCCTAGGGCAACCTGACCAGAAAATTGAACTTGCCTTTGGGAAAAATGAGCTTGCCCCAAACATAATATCCCAACGTGAGTAAAAAACTAAGATAAAATATGGGATATTTTAAGGAAATCACATAATATTTATTTTAACTTTTGTTTACTTTTTATCTTTGTTGGCACCTTAAAACCATATGCCGATAATAAAAGTTATAAAAAAATATATATGTAATTAAAACATGTAGATAGATATGTGGATGAGAAAGTGTTAGAATGCAGATATAGTTTGAAGAGCAAAAACAGTTCAATTGTCCAGTCAGCTTGCTTTGGGCAAGCTGACTTTCTTAAAATTTGTAAATCGTTGCATTAGAGCTAGAAACTTCATAAAGTTTCCTTTTTTTTGCCAAGACAAGATTGTAGACTCGTCTCATCAACTAAAATCAACAATAATGAAAGCTGTTCTGTTTGTAATTATTTATTTATACTCACAAATGAAGGATTTGTTAACACTTATTTTATCCATTGACTTAACAATTATCATCTAGACACCTTGAAATTGGCGCCATGCATCAAAATATTTGAGAATCCAACTTTTGAGATTGAGAACACTTCTTTTTATCCATTTAATTGTTTGCCAAGCAGTAAGTATGTATCACTCTCCTGTAATTATTATGTAAATAACAGATCATAAAACACCACTTGTGGGTGCTACATTTTCTGTATCTCGATCACGCTTTCAACAAAATCCTCCTGGTGGTTAATCATTAGAGACAAGTGCCTTTTATTTCCAAACACACCTATTAAAGAAATTTCACGAGTTATGTTATTAACAATGAACACCTATTCCTTTTAAATCTTCAAGCTCACGAACTGCCCGAGGCTAGGTTAGGACCTCAGTCGTCGAAAACCAGGATGCGTTGTTATGTATGATGTTTATATAATATTATAAATATTTTAGGAAATTATAAATGTTTCTTCACTTTAATATTTGCTTAAATCTTAATGTTATCAGGAAAAACATGTTTAACTAGTGTCCTTGAATTAGGTTGTTTTGATCAATATGTTTTCTCAATTTGAAGGTCAAGGTTGAATTTTGTTTACAAGTAAAACTGCATTAAGATGACACATGTTCTAGAACATTCTGTCATGTGACCAATCTTTATATATGCCATGTTTGGTGGACATTTATTCAGTTTTGACATTACCATCAGTCTTGTAAAGAGCTATTACAGTTGTGAAAATTCATTCCAAATTCTAAGAGAGGAATTATTTTAAATATTCATTGGATTATAACAGTGCTCATAAACTTTTGGATTTTGGATTTTTAATTGATGATTTTGGAATTTATGAGAACTTATTCAGAGATTTTGGAATACTTCATTTTGACATCAACACATCAAGATTTCTAGTACATCAGGACTTTGGAGACCATTGGCACATAGTAACATTCAAGGACACAGCCGTGAATTCGGAACATTCTATATTTAGGACTTGTGATTAGAACAATCATTCTTATTGGATTATTAGGATTTCAAAACACATTACTGTAAGTGACTTTTTGATTTTTGATTTTAATTTTTTACTTGATTTGTTGGTTTCACTTTCTTTCTGTTACATTTTTCTTAGACCATAGAGTCGTAACAGAAATTGGGGGCTCGTCTTCTGGGATCTGAATTTCTTTAAAGCATATTAGAGATATTAAAGTTATCTTTGAAATTCATATTGATTTTGTCTCTGAATTTTTTTTGTCTTTGGCAAAGATTTTTAAATAGAGAAATTTGTTTTGTGTGAAACCAACAAGCATTTACAATGGCATCTAATGTTCAGAATTTCATTTCAAAACCTACCCAGGAGGGGTTAGAGTGCATGAGAAAGGATGAGTTGCTCGAGCTTGCCAGAAAATACAGTCTATCTGAGGCAAAGGTATCATTGACAAAACAGGAGATAAAGATTATTTTGATTCAGTATTTAGTAGGAAAGGGAATTTTTGAAAATAGTGCTTTAAGTTCGAAGAGAAAGCCTGTATCTGGTTCTGACAGGAAATTAAGGGAATTAGAGTTAAAGAACCAGATGGATTTAGAGTTAGCAAAGCTTCAGATTCAGAGAGAGAGAGAAAAAGAAGAGAGGCAGATGGAGAGAGAAAAAGAAGAGAGGCAGATGGAGAGAGAGAAAGAAGAGAGGCAAATGCAGATGGAGAGAGAGAAAGAAGAGAGGCAAATGCAGATGGAGAGAGAGAGAGAGGTAGAAAGAAGATAAACAAATACAGATGCAGATGCAAAGAGAAGAAAGGGAAATGCAATTTAAGTTAAGAGAATTAGAACTGGCAAACAGAGCACACTCCACTCCTTTAAACACAAGTCCCGGTTTTGATGTTACTAGATATATTAGGTTAGTACCCCCTTTTCAGGAAAAAGAAGTAGATAAATACTTTCTTCATTTCGAGAAAATAGCTGAAAACTTGAAATGGCCCAGAGAGCATTGGACTTTGTTATTACAAAGTGTACTTATTGGCAAAGCTCGTGAAGTATACACTTCACTGTCAGTACAACAAAGCACTGATTATGATGTGGTTAAGGAGTACATCTTGAAAGCTTATGAGTTGGTACCAGAGGCATATCGACAAAGGTTTAGGAATTGTAGAAAAGAAACTGGACAAACTCATGTCGAATTTGCAAGGGATAAAGAACAACTATTTGATAGGTGGTGCTCAGCCAAGAAAGTTGATCAAGCTTATGATAACCTCAGACAGCTCGTATTAATTGAAGAGTTCAAGAGGTGCATCCATAGTGATGTTAAAACCTATCTTGACGAGCAGAAAGTGGAAACTTTGGAAAATGCTGCTCGTATGGCTGATGATTATTCCTTGACTCACAAAATTTCATTTGGAAATAAGTCGTGTTCTCAGCAGTTTTCTGGTAAAAAACCATTTCAATCTCATTCGAGTACTTCCAAATTTCACAACAGCACAACTGTTAGGAATCAAACATCTGATAAGACTGATCAGAAATCCTTATCTCTTCCTACGTGCACTTATTGTAAAACGAAAGGGCACGTTATTTCTGATTGCTTCAAGTTGAAAAATAAGCAACAGAGTAAAGACAGAGCTTTTCCAAATGCTCTTATTTCTACGAGGTCAAGGTCACGGTCTTGTATTGAAAGCAATACATTTGTTGGGTCAAACAAACCCCAGTCTGATTCTATTTTGGAGGCTTATGAACCATTCATGTCAGAAGGTTCTATATCACTTATTGGTGATTCTGCCAAACCTATCCCAATTAAAATATTAAGGGACACTGGAGCTTCTCAGAGTCTTTTATTATCAGGTACTTTGCCTTTGTCTGAGGAGTCTTCTTCAAGTGAAAGTGTTCTTGTTCAGGGAGTTGAGTGCGGCTTTGTAAATGTTCCTCTCCACTGTGTAAATTTGGCATCAGACTTAGTTTCTGGACCTGTGACTGTTGGGGCAGTGACTTCTTTACCCAGAGAGGGTGTTCATTTATTACTAGGCAATGACCTAGCTGGAGATAAGGTTGTGGTTAATCCACTTGTAACTGACAAGCCTTGTTTGGATCAGAAAGTTGATCCTGTCGAAACTGAAATCCCTGATTTGTACCCTGCTTGTGCAGTTACTAGAGCTATGGCAAAAAGAGCTCTTGAGAGTGATGTTGATCAGGATATTATTCCTTTAGCTGACACATGTATTGGTCAGTCTTTTGATGAGGTCACTTTTTCCTCAGGTATTGATCAATCAAATGGTATTGATCACAGTGATCCTCTTTTGGCAACTCATTCTCTTTGTCCTACTCAGGGTGGCAAACGACAATCCCTTGTCGTTGAACAGGAGCAAGATCCCGAGATATCTTGTTTGTTTCAGAGGGCTATTAGTGAAACTGAAGCCACACAAGTTCCAGTGTGTTACTTTGTGAAAAATGGGGTCCTTATGAGGAAATGGAGACCACCTGATGTACCCGCTGGTGACGAGTGGTCAGTGAGCTATCAAATTGTTGTTCCTAAGTCATATCGACAGGAAATTCTTAATTTAGCCCATGAAACTCCTTTGGCTGGTCATTTAGGAGTCCGTAAGACTTATCACAAGATCTTGAATCATTTTTATTGGCCGAAACTCAAAAGTGATGTTTCTAAATACTGCAGATCTTGTCACACTTGTCAAATGGTAGGAAAACCCAATCAGAAGATACCTAAGGCTCATCTGCAACCTATTCCTGCATTTGATGAACCATTTAGTAGAATAATAGTAGACCGTGTTGGTCCTTTACCTAAAACCAAGTTAGGCAACCAATACTTGTTGACCATCATGTGTGCATCTACAAGATTTCCAGAGGCAATTCCTCTGAGAAATATAAAAACTAAAACTATTGTGAAAGCTTTGGTGAAGTTTTTTACACTTGTTGGCCTTCTCAAATCTGTCCAGTCAGATCAAGGGTCAAATTTTATGTCTGGAATTTTCCAACAAGTTATGCATGAATTAGGCATCCAACAGTTTAAATCTTCTGCCTATCACCCTGAAAGTCAAGGTGCTTTGGAAAGATTTCATCAAACTTTGAAGAATATGATTCGATCATATTGCTTTGATACAGAAAAGGATTGGGATGAGGATGTTCATTTGTTGTTGTTTGCTGTTAGGGAATCAGTTCAAGAGTCGTTGGGTTTTAGTCCCTTTGAACTAGTTTTTGGTCATACTGTCCGTGGACCATTGAAATTATTGAAAGAGAAACTTCTTTCAAATGAAGATTCAAAGATTAATCTTCTGGATTATGTCTCTGATTTCAAATACAAGTTGTCAAAGGCCTGTGAAGTAGCAAGAACTAATCTTCACAATACCCAGTCAAAAATGAAATTAAGGTATGACAGAAATACACAGGAAAGGAGTTTTAAACCTGGTGACAAAGTTCTGGCTCTCTTGCCCATAACTCAAAATCCTCTTCAGGCTAAATTTTATGGTCCTTATACCGTTGAAAAGAAAGTAAATGACTTAAATTATATCATTAACACTCCTGGGAGACGGAAACAGAAACAACTTTGTCATATAAATATGTTAAAGGAATATTTTGACAGAGATAGCTCAGCTAATTATTCTGTTAATTTAGTTGTACCTGTCCCACACAGTGAAGATATCAACGATGGAATACAATCAGACTATAGTGACTCTGGTATAACCAATCTTCGGAATTCAGAAATATTGAACAACCTAGACCAGAAACTTTCACATCTACAACAACAGGAAAGAAATGAACTAAAACAGCTATTACATGACTATGAGCACTTGTTTCCTGATGTTCCAACACGAACAAGTAAAATTTATCATGACATTGACATTGTAGATTCTGCGCCTGTGAAACAGCATCCTTATAGGATGAATCCTCTCAAACAGAACTATCTGAAGAAAGAAATTCAGTATCTACTGGAGAATGATTTCATAGAACCAAGTAAAAGTAACTGGAGTTCACCATGTATTCTTGTTCCCAAGCCAGATAATACATTCCGTATGTGTACTGACTATAGAAAAGTCAACAGTGTCACCAAAACTGATTCATTTCCAATCCTAAGAATGGACAATTGCATTGATAAAATTGGAAATGCGGAATATGTCACCAAGTTTGACCTTTTAAAAGGATTCTGGCAAATTCCACTGACGGAAGAAAGGGCAAAAGAAATTTCAGCATTTGTAACTCCAGATGGACTTTATCAATATAAAGTCATGCCGTTTGGAATGAAAAATTCGCCTGCAACGTTTCAACGTCTGATGAACATAATAACATTTGGTCTTGATAATTGTGACGCTTATATCGATGACATCATAATCTACAACAACACCTGGGAAGATCATTTGGAAACCATTCGAAAATTCTTCGATCGACTCAGTGATGCGAATCTGACAATTAATTTGAGCAAAAGTGAGTTTTGCCATGCTTGTGTCACATTTTTAGGACATATTGTGGGACAAGGTCAAGTTAAACCTATAGAAGCTAAGGTCAAAGCTATCTCTGAATTTCAAGTTCCAATTCGTAAAAAGCAACTGATGCGATTTCTAGGTATGGCTGGATATTATCGGAAATTTTGTTCCAATTTTTCCAAAATTGCTGAACCTTTGACAAGTTTGTTGAGTAAGAAAACCAAATTTTGTTGGTCTGACAAGTGTCAGGAATCTTTTGACAAGTTAAAGGCCATGCTTAAGAATGCACCAGTTCTTTCTGCACCAAATTTCAGCCAATCATTTAAATTATCTGTTGATGCAAGTGATGTAGGGGTTGGTGGAGTATTGATTCAGGAAGACAAAAGTGGTGTGGATCACCCTGTGTGTTATTTTTCTAAAAAACTAAACAAGCACCAGATAAATTATTCCACAATTGAGAAGGAATGTTTGGCTTTGATATTGGCTTTACAGCATTTTGAAGTGTATGTTACCTCAGCTCTTTCTCCAATTATTGTGTACAGTGATCACAATCCCCTTACTTTCATCAATAAAATGAAAGATAAAAATCGGAGATTGTTGAGATGGAGTTTGATATTGCAGGAATATAACATTGACATCAAACACATTAGGGGAAAAGACAATGTGATTGCAGATGCACTCTCACGTGCCTAGAAATGTAATATTGCTTGATGTAATTAAGTCCAGTATCATAAAACATGTTCTTATGTAATTTTGGTTATTATAGTATTAGATGTATATTCAAAAGAAAGCTTTATTATATAAATCTTTCTTTTTCTTTATGACGGGAGGTGTTATGTATGATGTTTATATAATATTATAAATATTTTAGGAAATTATAAATGTTTCTTCACTTTAATATTTGCTTAAATCTTAATGTTATCAGGAAAAACATGTTTAACTAGTGTCCTTGAATTAGGTTGTTTTGATCAATATGTTTTCTCAATTTGAAGGTCAAGGTTGAATTTTGTTTACAAGTAAAATTGCATTAAGATGACACATGTTCTAGAACATTCTGTCATGTGACCAATCTTTATATATGCCATGTTTGGTGGACATTTATTCAGTTTTGACATTACCATCAGTCTTGTAAAGAGCTATTACAGTTGTGAAAATTCATTCCAAATTCTAAGAGAGGAATTATTTTAAATATTCATTGGATTATAACAGTGCTCATAAACTTTTGGATTTTGGATTTTTAATTGATGATTTTGGAATTTATGAGAACTTATTCAGAGATTTTGGAATACTTCATTTTGACATCAACACATCAAGATTTCTAGTACATCAGGACTTTGGAGACCATTGGCACATAGTAACATTCAAGGACACAGCCGTGAATTCGGAACATTCTATATTTAGGACTTGTGATTAGAACAATCATTCTTATTGGATTATTAGGATTTCAAAACACATTACTGTAAGTGACTTTTTGATTTTTCATTTTAATTATCTAGTAATAAATTGCTTGTTGATTTTTACTTGATTTGTTGGTTTCACTTTCTTTCTGTTACATTTTTCTCAGACCATAGAGTCGTAACAGCGTACAAATATTACGATTAAAATGTAAGTGACAAGTTAAAATATACATTTTTTTTTCTTTTCTTCAAAATTTACTTTAAATAGTAAATATTCACATTATCACTTCTGCATGAGAAAATGCAAGACTGACTATGATATTGACTACAAGATGGAAACAACACGATATATGAAGAAAAAAAAAACGGTGGCCAGTTATGTAACTGAAGAATGCGGTAGATATAAACACCAAACAAATGTGCTGATATATGTAATGTGGTGAGATCACAGGGTATAAAACTTGCAGAACATAAAGCATCACAAACAGAACACAACCCATTCCACCCCCCTCTCTCCCTCAATATTTCGGACTTGCCTGCAGGCCAGTACCTTAGAAACTTGAGCTTGCCGGAGCTGAATTTGAGCTTGTCCTGAGAATCGGGCAAGTGGATTTGTAAATCCCTGATGACCGAGACTGGGGATCTCGATAGAAAGTCGAGGTATTGAAGGGAGCTGATTCATGGCCAGAAACTCAGTTTGGCAAGGAAGCGAAAAAAGTCTTAATCACCATTGAACCGTAAACCAGTGAGAGACCACAAGACACGAGAGATTCCATCTAGGCATTAGCAAGCTAGACACCGGTCTTTGCAGCTTGAAATACCTGATCAAGTCTGCTACGTGAGAGTCTGCACCAATGGCCAGGCCTACCAAAAATTTTAGTGTGTTGGATAGCGCTGCCCTATAGCCTTTTATAGTAGAAACTGAGTATTGTCTCTCTTCAAAAAGGAAGAGAAGTAAATCAGCCACTGCCCTCATAGGATTGAAATGTTTCCTACTGCACCAATCACAAAGATTCTCCACTTGCCTTAATAGACCTTAGACACAGATCATCTACTGGACTGAACGATGCACTTGGTGACTTTGCTCAAAAACTGGTCCTGGATAAGAGATCATTTGAGATAGCCAATAGCCAAGCGTGAAGGTGGATAATCTGCAGGCTGTCATGTAGGAGAGAGCCCCTGTGCTGCAACAGAAGGTTCCTCCTCAAGGGTAATGTCCTGGGCTGGTTCACTAATAGGTCGAGTAGATCGTTGAACCATGATCATTGGGGTCACAGAGGGGCCATCAAAATGAGCTGAGCAGTGGAGTTCCTTACTTTGTGAAATAATTGTAGGATCATCCTAAAAGGTGGGAAGGCATAAGTGAACAGATGAGAGTACTTCAGGCTGAAAGCATCCACTGCTTCTGCCCTCTGGTAGGAGATGGGGAAACATAAAAGAAGAGCTTGTTGTTTAGCTTTGTCGCAGACAAGTCCACCAAGTGTCTCCCCCAAAGTCTGAACAGGGAATCTGCTATGGATTGGTGCAGAGACCATTCCATGAAGACTATCGTTCCCTTCCTTGAAAGCTGTCCACCAAAATATCTTTTTTGCCAGAAATGTGGATAATCCCTTCCGAGGTTGCCCATCGAATGAGGTTCCAAATCTCCATGCAGAGAGAAGAGCCATGTGTGCCTCCTTGTTGTCTGAGGTATGCTACCATTGACGTGTTGTTGGCGGAGACCATTACCAAGCGACCTCTTATTTTGTTGACACACCCCTGACGGGCCAAGAACACTGCCCGATTTCCAAATTATTGATGTGGAGGGTAGATTCTTCCCAGGACCACAAACCCTGTAGAACGGGTCCTTCCGGTTGTAGATGAGCGCCACACCCTGAATCTGACGTATCTGCAAACAGATAGGATTGAGGTTCAGGGATATGCATGAGGACTCGGGCCAGAAACCGGTCCTGGTTTGTCCACCAAATCAGATGGTGGTGGAAATCCAGACCTAGAGAAATCTGAGCATTCAGAGGGTCCCTGTGTGGTTTCCAGTTTGCCAGGAGAAACTGGAGAGGGTGCAAGTGCAGTCTGCCTAGGGGAACCAGGTCTAGTGCGAAATTCAAGGTCCCCAGAAGAGAAAAAGACGATCCAACAACATGGTCTTGGCTCTCACAGCCCCTAACAGGGTCAGAATCTTTTCTACTCTGTCCCAAAGGACACGGACTAAGCCTCTGTTCATGAAGAAATTCATCCCCACATAGACAAAATCTTGAAATGGAGTAAGCTCCAATTCCTCTAGATTGGGTAAAAGACCCAACCTGGTCACTATGGACCGACAGCAAGACAGGTCTAGTCTAAGGGACTCTAGCTGGCCATTGTGGATCAACCAATTGTCAAAATATTGGAGGATTGGGATACCCAAGTGACCTTAAGTAGACTGCAACTACTCACATGACCCTGGTAAAAGCCCTGGTTGCAGAGCCTAGGCAGTACGGCAGAGTGCAAAATTGGAAGACCTCCATGTCCAAGCAAAACCAGAGGAACTTCCTGTGAGGAGGAAAGACAGGGATGTGAAGGTACCCATCCTGAAAATCGATGGAAACTGCCCAGTCGCCAAGTCTTATGGCATTCCTGACTGAGGCTTTGGTTCCCATCTTTAGTTGAACACCCTCTCTACTGCGCCCTTCTGGAGTATGGAGTGTACCTCTTCCTTTAATTGAAACCAGATTCAACTAGTGGAAGAACATGGGGAACCTTACTAGAGGGAGATCCCGAAACTGAACCCGGTATCCTCCTTTTGTAATAGAGAGGACCCAGCCTTTATCCATGATGTTGGACCAAGCCTCTGAAAAAAAGGTTTAGCCTGGCACCTATGGTAACCAATGTAATAGGGCCACTGCAGGAGAGGGATTAAGTCCCTAGGGCTATCCACCCTTTTCCTTCATAAAAGGGGAAAGGGCCGCATACTTCCTCGCTGGACCTTTGTGGTGCCTCCATTTAGGGCCCGACTGACAAGGGGGACCTCTGAATTGGGGTTGTTGCTTAGACTGGGGCTGTGCGGCTTTAAAGAACTTCCCCGATAGATCCTGTGGCCAGTCAGGATGATTTCGCTTCTTGGCTGGTTTCTGGTCTCTCAAATCCTGAGAAGCCACAGACGGAATGAGCCCTGTAAAAGGTTTCTCTGCATCCAGAGGAACAACCGTCACAAGGTTCTGCTCCAGTAAGACCTTGGATGCAGGCAGAGCAACATCCCTGCGGAGATCGAGAAGCTTTGCTGATAAAGCCATAGACAAAGGTAACGCATGCCTAGGTGTTTTCGCCACTGTTTCCAACAACTGATGAAGGGCAACTGGCGACTGCCAAAAAAGAGGTCAGCATGCAAGACTACATTTACTAGTGACTTAACCATTTGTTCCAAGGCCTCCAGGGTTTTAACTGGAAGACAAGCCCAGATCCTGTGGAAATACCCAAAGTGGGCGGTTTAGCTCATTCGGCCCCGATCCCGCCTATAGGCGTGATCCGTTTTCTGCATTCAATGGCCGATCCTGCCTGTAGTCGTGGTTTGTTTACTGCATTCAATGGCCGATCGCGTCTACAGTCGTGGTGAATGTGTGTTAGTAACAACGTCTCTGATTGGTTACAAATGGGGTTTTTCCAAGAATCTGACGATATTAAACCAATCAGAAATGATTTTACTTTCGTTTGTGTAAATTTGAACTATTCATAAGCCAAGGTTACTAATTGAGAGCAGTTTTACTACACGTGTTTCATTCATGAAAAATCATAAACAATGGCGGATTTAAGAGTGATATTTGATGATGGTGAGAGCGAAAACGAGGAATTATTCGGATTTGATCTCGAAAATATTGAGCAAGCAGAGAAAAGATATGTTCGGCAGTTGGATATTTTACAAGATTTAGACTCGGACATGGAAGTTTCTGAGATTGAATCGTCAGAAGAAGAGGATGCTGATAGCGACAATGATACAGTTCTTGCGGATCTGTAAACTGGAATGATCATCTTCGGTCTGTCCAAATCGATGATTTTAGTGGACAAATAAGCTTAAAAAATACATGACTGTGTAGACAAATTTATTTGGAACAATTTGTGAAAATTTCATGGATTTTTATTGGATATAAGAACAGAAATTAAGCAAAGAATGGATGCATGTGCATGATGTTTACAAAATTTTCTAAATAGGTAAAAACTCTCTGGGACACAAGCAGCTAGACACAGCTTAGTGCTGCTGGGGCATAGCAGCAGTGATACTGATAACAGTGCTGGGGCTGAATGAGTTAAGGAGACAGGAACAGGTGTGAAACCGATAGCTAGCTGCAGAGACCAAGGGTCTCAACAGAGGGGGGACGGACCACCCCTTACATTGTCTGGAGAGGAAGACAGACCACCTGTCTAGAAGTGGGGAGGGGGGGAACAGACCACCCCTTACTAAACCTGTAGGAAAGCTCCTTAATCGTAGCCAAGTGAGGAAGCAACGAGATCTGATAGAGATATAGCCCCAGAAAGTTTCTCCAAGCTGGATAGAAGTTTTGTGTAATCATAGCCTGAAGGCTTGGGACAGATCACTCGGCAAAATACGGTAAACCTTATTAACCGCCATGTCAAAAGACCAGATCTCTTCCTCCTCTGCCACCTTGACAAACGGATGAGAGGAGGCAGGGGACCCAAAGTGATGGGGTGCCATCTTAGGCCTGTTCTGCATCAAACTGATGAGAATCCACGAGAACAGAAAGGACGTCCTCATCGTGCTCTCACCCCTGGGAGGCAGGACTATGCTACCCAATGCCTCTCTGTTGCGGGGAAGACTTGGGTGGTAAGAGGGATCCTAACCTGTAACTCCTCACACAGAGCTAAAGGACTGTCCCTAGTAGAAAACTCGGCAGGTAGGTGAGAGCAACTCTCAATCCTCCTGGGGTGTTTGGAAAAGATGTGTCCCCCTCCCTCCCTCCTTTTTTACACCACTTTGTAAGAGAAAGATGTAGGTCCAGGGACTTCAGCATTGACCTCTCTACCATGGGGCCAAGGCCCTGAATTCCATGACTGCATGCAGGGAAAGGGCCAATCACTTTCCTGCGATGGAAGGCCCCACATCCAGTAGGGATTTAAAAGGATTATAGGAAGGGGGGGATGCCAGTCCAATCCCCCTCCCTACTCTGGCATCTGTACGTGGACTTAAATCCCAAGTGGGATGAGACGGTAGTCTGGAGACGGGGGTCTCGACCTGATCCCTATCCCTGTACCAAAGAGACTCCAATGACTGCTGACTGGTCCCCATAGACTATTGCCTGGTCAGGCCACTCATATCTGTAGGAAGAACCTTCCCCAGATCTGACAGATTTGGATTGTAGCTCTCCCCTTACCAAGGTGGCTCAATCCCATCAGCAACAACAGGACCCTGGAACTGAAAGGGTGATGCTCCACCCTTGGTTGGGGGCACCGAGCTGTGGGCTAGTCAAGGGTGCTGCTCCTTCCTCAGGGATGGGGAAGCACGACTCTCTCTGCCATACAGGACAGAAGAGGGTGCTGCTCCTTCCTCTTGGGAGGACGCGACTCACTGTCCTAGTGGAAAAAGAGGGTTTTGCTCCTACATCACAGGAGGGCGCGACTCGCTCTCTGCTATACGGGATTGAGGAGGGTGCTGCCCCTACATAACGGGAGGGCGCGATTCACTCTCCATCCACTTCTTACCACCCTTGGGAGGGTGCTCACTAATCCTAAGCATCTCCAAAGAGACTTCACTAATCCTTCTCTGTAACCCGAGGGACCCAGAAAAGGAAAACCCCGAAAATCCTGAGGAAGATAAGGAACGTTTTTCCTTCCTTTATACGTTCGTCTGTGTTCAGCTAGGTCCCAGACTTCATCCGGCCACATACTGCAAAAGGGGTGGGTGTCCCAAGGGCTTTCCTGTGGCCACACCCACCTACACCCTGCTTAAACATTGCTGCAAACAAGATTTACAAAAAACTTATACACAAGTATTATGTAAATATTGTATGTAATTGCGTGGACCAAGTCTACGCTAATTTAAAACAGCAGGAACTCATCCCTGATGCTGTGTCAAAGAATTAAAAACAACCACGATTATTTTAATGCTAAATGGTCAGCAATGCTAAGCGGAGTACTGAAGATTCAAAGAATTAAAACAACCATTAATACTGAAGATTAATCAAAGATGACATCAACCAGGATTATTCGAGAACTGGAGATGATTAGCAAAAACCCAGCTTAGTAACATTGCTAATAAAAGAATATTAATAAGGAATACTATCCTGTACTGACTTTAAGAATGAACTGTTGTTCAATCATTAAACACACAATATAAAAGGAAAATCTGGTGTGCGACCTGCTTTCTGTGATAAAAATCGTACAAGTCAGATTAAAAGGAATATGAATTCCAATGATTCATTACTGTATTAAAACAATAACACAGAACCAAGGAGTCTGCAGACCAAATCGGCAAGCATAGGGATAACTAAATACCTACCTAACCTAGAAAAGTTAATAAAAAAATTCTCAAGCACAATAATAGTTGCACTGACACCCCTGTGGGGTAGTAACCTAAATACAAGGTTATAAAAAACGTAGCCAAAAAGAAATGCCAATAACTCGAGAAAGACCCAATTCCAAACAGGAATAATGCTAGATCCAAGGGCAATTCCACACAATAAAAACAATGCACATAAAGAAAATGTTCAAATCATGACTTAAGACTCAAAGCAAAGGTAAATTTCTCTTGAACGTATTTTAAGCACAAGCAATGTCTGCAACCAGAAAAAGAATGTGAGATGGTGTACACATGCACAAGGTTCTACTGGTTGGACTTCTGATCATTCTGAAATCTGTAACATTATGAATCACCCTATGGGAGAATGAATTCTCATAATATGGTCGAGGGTATTTTCCATCCAGAAAAGAGTAAGCTACGCAATTGCAACATGTTGTGTAATATTGATATTAAAATCATTGTTCCTAAATTCTGCTTCAGAAGCTCTCATCATTGTCCACCACAGAAGCCTATATTTTGCTGGATGGAAGTCACAGGCTTTGTGTAACACTGGGAGTGATAATTGACTGACGAATTTCAAGTTTTTGTGCACAAGCCATTTTTCTTCGGTCAGTGTCCATGACCTTTCACCTTTTCACCCCAAAATCAATGAATCGTTACACCTCTACATTATTCCAATAATATATTATAAAATAAATGTGCAGCACCTTCAGTCTTTAATTTCAAAACATGGCTAGAGTTTGTTGTCAGGTATCCACGACCCTTGGATTACGAATCCAACACTCTACCAACTGAGCTACAGCGGCTCTCTTAAAATTTATGGGTAGAGCATAATTTGTTGCAGATCAGGAAAAAAGTTTTTTTTTGTTTTCCACTGTCGAGACTATATTAACATTTAAATTCAACAAATATATATTTGCAAATTTACACTTTATTTTTCACTCGTTTCTTCATATTCTCTCACTTCTCCCTTTTTTATAAAAAGGGAGAAATCACTTCTCCCTTTTTTCTGACCCTACTTTGAACCCAATAGTTTCCAGGTGGAAATCTCAACAGTTTCAGAGTTATGACTACTGGGTTGGGTCACAGAAGATCAGGACAGACACAGGAGCATGACCTGGAGGCAATGTTGGTATAAAAAGAGTTTACTGTCTCTATTTACATGTATGCAATTTTCCAAATATACAAGCATACTTCACAGTAAATGTACACTGAATTCCATCAAAAAATGTAGAAATTAGGGGGTAACCTTTGATCTTCAGCACCCCTCCCTTATGTCTATGGTTAGAGAGAAAATTTCCTTAGAAAAAAACAAAAACAGGATTCTCCACTTGCTAAACATCAAGTATAGCAAGTTTCATCCAATTCCCACTGGTAGGTTTCAAAATATTAGTTTGCACAAAAACTTGAAGACTTAGTTGATGCCAACACTGAAGATAACATCAGCATTTTTTGTCTTGTACTTCTCTCCCAAAAAAAAAAGAGACAAAAAGAATCAAATATTAACAAGAAAATTCTGAATTGTATTCCAAAGAGGTTATATATTACCTCAATGCTAAAGTAGCCTCGGTCCACATAGTCTCCCAAAAAAAGGTACCGAGTTGTTGCTGGTGGGCCACCCACTTCAAACAATTTCATAAGATCGTAGAACTGGCCATGTATGTCACCACATACTGAAAAAGAGCAGATTTAACAATCAGAATTTTCTACTGAATATAAGGATAGATATTACAATATGCTTCAAACGAAATATTGAAAGTTTTGCCAAAAAGAATGATGAAATGTCAAGGACACACACACACATATATGTGTGTGTGTGTGTGCATGTGTGTGTGTGTGTGTATAATGCACTTGTACAAACCCAACATGCTATGATGAAGACAAAGGATGAAGTTTTTTTTTCATAAATGTACGATATATATTTATTTACGAATATTCTCAATAAAAGGCTCACACAATGGGTAGAAGAAAACCATATACTAGGTGAAGAACAAGCTGGATTTAGAAGAAGGTTACAGTACTGTTGATAACATATATGTTCTGAATACTATTATTTGGAAATATCTGAGGAAGAAAAAGGGCAGATTTTATTATGCATTTATAGACTTTGAGAAGGCCTTTGATAGAACTGATAGAAAAGCTATAGTATAAGCTTAATGTATGTAACTTAAGTACAAAGATGCTGAAAATGTTGCAAGCAATATATGCAGATGTCAGAGCTTGTGTAAGAACCTCGAGTGGATTAAGTGACATCTTTCTGTGTCCAATATGTGTTGCACAGGGCAGCATATTGTTACCACTGATTTTTCACTTTTTCTAAATGACACGCAAAGTACACTTTCTGATGATAACAGTGGTATTGATAGACTTGTCCAATACTGTGATTAACGGAAACTTAACGTAAATCTTGATAAAACTGAGGTAGTGGTTTTCCGAAAGGGCGATTAATTTATAGGTATTTTGGGGACAAGAAACTTAAGGTTAGCTCTTAGGCCAAAATAAAAAATGTGTGTTTCCTATTGCACTGGTTTTAAAATTAGGGTAGGCAGGTATTTATTTATTTTATTTTTTAAAACATTAATAAATCAAATAATATTTCAAGCGCTTCAAAGTACTGGGCAAAACTGGCTCAATTAGATGCACCAATCAATTTCAGCAGTGTCAATTTTTTTTTGGTGGGTAGGGAAAAGGTGCTATAGTCAGTAATGAGAAACGGACAGTGGGCCAACCAGAAACACACTTATTTTTTTTTGTGCCTTATTATAAATACTTAGGGGTTGTTTTCTCGTCAAGGGGAGTTTGGAACAAATGTCAAAAAACATTAGCAGAACAAGCATCTAAGGCAGCGCATGCTCTGATAATTAAATTGATTACATTTGGAAAATTGTCTGTAAATATTTTATTTAAAATTGTCGACACTACAATTTTGCCCATTTTGACTTATGCTTCTGAAGTATGGGGCTTTAGTAAAGCCCATGATGTAGAAAAGGTGCATGATAATTTTTGTAAATATGTCTTACAGTTAGGTAAATCAAGTCCTAACTGTTTTGTGCGGGGAGAATTAGACTGCGACTCTCTTAAATCTGTATATATTGCCAGACCAATTAAATATTTGTTGAAACTACTTAAAATGTCAGTTAATCAATTGCCAAATTATGTTATAAAATGCAACTCTCCTGGCTTGAGGGTACAAGTAGTAACCCTACAATTTGGGCTCATAATGTTAAGAAATTTTTATTGAGTTATGGTTTAGGTGAGGCATGGTTCTATTAATACAATATGGATGCCGTGATTTCATTGCAAGTAACAGTGAAACTTCTTCTCATCCATGAGGAAATCTCTGAGTAGCAAATTAGAAATCTTAAGTTCAATACAAACTCTGGAACTCGCATCTCTGTAATGAACTGTATCTGTGAAACTAAGCTCTTTATTCACCAAGAACTCATTTGGCTTGGTTGCCTTACTATCTTTGATCACATTTGCTAATGAGTAGGCTAATTTAAGGTAGTTTAATTATATTACTTATATAATAATATTTATAACCATGTTCGATTGATCAATTGAAATGGGTTGACCTGATACACGGCTGTGACTGCTAGCTCTTACGCAGGTAGGATTTGCAGGCCTTTTAGCTTTCTTTTATTCCACCCCCTTTATTTGATTTGATACAAAAGACATAATTAACGTGATAATACAAAGCAGGTCTGCTTTTAATCGAGTGTAACAACACAACAAATACTTCCACAAGTCGGAGATCAAAAAACAGTCGGCACTTAATTAGGTTCTGACGGAAACGCGCACGGACATAGCTGGGATGGTTGAATTATATTTTTCACATCTGAATACAAGAGGGCACATTGCATTTATGATGATTACACTGAATAAGAATTCAAAGTCAGAATTAAAACACAAATTTTACTTGACAAAACTTATTTAATTGGGATTTATTTTTTAAAGTGTTGCCACCAGTAGACATTAGTGACATTTTCATTGATCGAAATTTCATCAAATATTGTTATTAACAGTGTGCTGAGAATGTTGTTTGGAAAGAAAATTGAAAAAAATATAAGACTTTTTATTAAAGTTGAAAATTTCATGATGTTGATTCAAATTTCTGGGTACTAACCACTGTTTTTAACGATAAAACGAGCGATACATCAAGGTTTCATTTACTAACTTTGATCGCGTTTCTTTTTTACATTCAACAAATAGGGGCCAATTTTTGTGGTATTTTCTAGAATTAAAAAAATGGGATCCATGCCTGACCCTGCATTATAAGCAGGTTCGCAAGTTATCCGGGTGCGAGTTATTGAAGGAGCGGTGTATAACAGCAGAGACATTACCACCAAATACCAAAAACTGCAAGTGCACAATTGTACAATCTAGCCAAGTGCGGTTGGTAAAAAGCTTTTAAATAACTTGATAATCACTGAAAGCAGCAAGTTGCTCAATTGCAAAAAGCCACGTTGTAATTGCTTGATTGTGGTGGTTGATCTAGAATTTATGCACTTACAAGATCAGATTGAGCTTTGTTAATATTAATATTACAGGTCTCTTTTACACTCGTGGCAAATTGACTGCATGCTCCCTCATTTTTAAGGAGGGGGATTAGAGCAATTGCCATTTTGGAGAAAACACTATATATATTGAATTTTCCAGTATTAGGCACATTAGGGGTGTGGAGATTTACCAGTAAATAGGTATATTGTGGTATTGATCCTGCTGATACATGTACATTGCCAATGAATTGTTTTAGCAGCATTTCTATAAATATTATACAAATAAAATTTCTAACAGTCATTTGTTTCATTTTAATTTTTGGTCTCTTTCAGTGTCTGTTGTTCTAAAACCCAAAAGATTTCTAAAATGTGTCTGCCTGTTACACAGTAATGATCCAAAATGATGGACAAAATTTCTAGTAGTCATTTGTTTTATTTGAATTTTTTTTCTCTTTCAGCGTCTGTTGTTCTAAAAAAAAACAAAAGATTTCTGAAAAGTATTTGCCTGTTACATAGTAATGACCCTAAATGATGAACACGGTGTCTAAAGTTTGTGAACTGGTGCTGGATAAACAGGCACTATCACTCAAATGGCAACATTTTTTTTTTACAGGAATTCTGCAAGAAAGATGAAAAAGTAATAGATAACCTTTCCATTTGTCAAAAATGTAATGCAGAGGTGAAGTGAACAAACTTAACAGCAGATGATTGCCAACATCATCCTGACTTAGCTGCTAATGCAACTATAGTATAGAAAAGGCAAATTAAACAGAAGCCTGTCTCATGTACCTCGGACTCGCCCACATGAAACTGCCCGACTTCTTGTTCACTCTTTAATACTATTTTACACCTTTTTCTCAATATACTGCAATATATGTTGCAACTCACTGTACTGTATAGAAACATCACAATACAAAAATTATGACAATATCCAACCCCAAGGCACATATGAAGCTTTGTCAGGATGTGGTCTTCTTCCTAACAATTTATATCTTTCAACTGAAGAGTAATGTAGCAATCTTAGCCATTTCTCTATCTATCATCCATGTTTGACGAGTATTTTGGTTTGTTAGAGGACCTGGAATTTTTCCTAGATTTCCTTGACTTTAATACTGTGTCTTCTTCTTAGTTATATTTTTATCTGAACTGATAAACTACTATGAATTATGAATGTTGCATATGGTAAATGATGAGAATGGTTCCAGTTTCTTGTAATCTCGTGCAATTTATTCTTGTTGTAGATCGATTCACTTGCAAACATGATTAAACACTCCTACACAGTTGTTCATAATGCAGAACAGATTTGAACCTTTAACATGCTTGTCGCAACACATCATGCCGCTGGTAGAGGTCTCATCTCTGCTTGTCGCGATACAAGTCGTTTTTCAGGTAAGCAACTGTTTACACATCTCAGTACTTCAGCTTGATATGAATGGTTGTTAAATTTAATTTGATTGGTACAATGGGCCCTGGAACAAGCATTCTGTCATAGTTTTAACCTTGTATTCATCAAAGAAGTTTTACAAATGCATGTTTATAATTCGCACTACCTAGAAAACTCAAAATGGCCGACTCCAAACATGTTCATCTCCAGACAACGATTTCATTCAGCAAATACCGGCTGATGATAGCGACGATGACAGTGATTTTTAAAGTTTTGAAGTTTATGAGATCATTAGAGTTGGGAAAGTGTTACTGGAAATGCCAGTGAGTGATTTTGACCCTGAAAATGATGTTAAATACAAGCGCAACGTACATGCTGGATGGACCAAAACTGATGGCATGCCAGTCAACCCCCTCTTCAGCGGTATTTCAAAATTAAATGTAGAAATGGAGAACATCAAGCCTATATACCATTTAAGGCTATTTTTTTTATGAGAATTTATTGCATCTGGTCATATATCAAATGAAACTTTATGCACAGCAGACAATAAATGGGGCAGACTTGATTGACAACAGCCGCATGAGAAAAAAAAAAGCCTGTCACACTTGATGAATTGAAACTCTTCCGTTTTCTTTTGCATTGGTTATAGCCGTGGGTTTGGTACATATATCTGATTTAGATTTTTACTGGACAGCTGAATATGTGATATCAACCCCATACTTCAGCCAAAAACAAAGAGTTCGGATATATTTCTTAATATTGTAAGTAAGTAACACCCGAGCAGGTAAGGAACTTGACAGGCAACAGTCAAGGCAAGTGGATGTGTGAGCAGCACCATTTTCATCCAGGACCAACTAGACCATAGGATGAATATGTGTATAGAGTTTCATGGTAATCCTCCAAGTAGTTTAGGAGTAGTAATAACAAACTTGTGCCAATAGATGGACAGACATTGGAAAACAGACCATCCCATAAGCTCTTCTGGTCTATGACCAGTAGAGCTAAAAAACTGAATATTAAACCTGACCAAGTCAAATTTTTCTTGGATTGGTATTGTACTCACCAAAACACATCTAGATACAAAGCTGCTTGACTCCGGAGCTAACAGTACCTGAGAAACTGATCTAAATGCAAAACTTAACCGTAGTCAATAAATTTAGCTCACAGTGACCTACTTTGGGTGGAATGGTGTTGTATTCATGAAGATCAGGGTTGATTAAATCCCATAGCCTGACATTCGGGACTATACATTTTCGAAGTCAAACAAGTAAAAAATTTCCAAGACACTAGTCAGGGACAAGTGCATTTTTCCTATTTTAAAACAAGTCGGGCAAGCGCCATTTTTTATACTTTAATCACTTTATCTACCTTTATCTGGCCATTCATGCCCTCTAGTCATACTGAATGCCTGAATCTATCTCCAGTTGTTCATTCACATCATGTGATACTACAGTAAAAGTTCATTGATAACTGTCGCATGTGCACGAGTTATATTACTGGCAGACTACATATTGCGCCAAGTGACCAAATTATCAGCCAATCAAAACACTTCAAACAAACAAATCTGGCCGGATTGCTTAGTAGTGCCTAGTAATTTAATTAGTAATTAACGACCCTGCTATGTTGTGTTTACTCAACAGATACTCATGAGTGGATCACCCTTCGACTTCAATCTGCCAAGTCAATGCAATGAAATTAATGAGAGGCACTTAAGAAGTGTCCATTTCTTTTATGAACTGATTAAATGACAACAATGACTCTTTAATATTTTTAATTGATTATACAGAGGACCGACTTCAACTTGGAGTATTGCATCTGAAGCGAAACAATTACGTTAAAGGAGTGGTCTGTTTGCATTTAAACGACAAAATGTATGTTATGATCACTTTAGTAGAAGTAGTTGTCAAATGAGGTGATCTTTTCTACTAAATTATTTACATCAAGGTCATAAGAAAGATTCAGAAAAGTAAAATTCATGTGAAAGTGGAAGCATAAAACGTAAGGCTGCCACTGAGTCCGAGGTAACTATTCCTCCAAAGCGACATAAGCCAGACTCTGTGGCATCAAAAAATTTAAAATATGACAACTAAGAAACAGAGAAATTTTCTGATTGAATTCATTGACTCTGAAGGAAAGATGTTTTGCAGTTATAGCAAACAATATCCTGAACTGGCACAGGTTGGAAATTCAGCCAGTGTATATGTCAATGGAACTGACAAATGCAGGATTTAATCAAGCAAGTCTCGTGACAGTTTGGGACCTCATAAAGCATGTTCAGCAGTGTATGCACGACGCTAGGCAGCATGTGCAGAAAATCCCTCAAGTCCGAGTTGCTAACACTCCACTAGAAAAGGCCATTATAAAACTAGATGAGAATGAAATGAAAATCAAACAAAATAAGAGCTCTCTTTAACACAGCCTACACCCTAGCCCAACATGGAAAACCATTTTTTTTATATGGAAATGCTGTGTGCACTCCAGGAGAAGAACGGTTATAAACTTGGTGCCAATTACAAGAACAGACTCGGGGCAAGAGACTTTGTTCTGTCAACTGATAGAGTCTTGAGAGAAGAAGTTGGGGAAGGTCTGAATTCCAGTAAATTCCTTTCCATTCTTGCTGATGGAAGTATCGATGCTACCATATCAGAGCAAGAAATAGTGTATGCAAGATATCATGAGAGTAACAAAAACTAAAAAAATTGAGCCCTTTGAATAAATATATATGTTGTACATCGTTTCTTTTGTTTTTAATATTGATTAAAATAATACATCTTGTTAAACCTAGGCAAGAGATCGAAATTTTGGGACAAGTGAAAATGCAGGTGGAACAAGTGAATTTTCTGAAACCGCTTGTCCTGGACAACTGGTTGAAAAAAAATTTGATCAGCCCTGACCAAGATGCATCTACACAATTGCATGTCTGGGGCATGCAGTAGCGGAGAAACAGACCTAACAAAAAATGTAACCCAAGTCCAGTGTTCCAACTCTTTTCTTTTCTTTTCTCAAACTATTCACCACTGAGGGATTTTGTGCTACGAAACTATACAGCACTTTAAGGGATAACTGAATATATTGGTATGAAAAAAGTTTTTTTTTCTTTTTTTTTTAGAAAAGGATTGTTTTTAATTTTGCCACAAAAGCCTTTAAAAATAATATACAATACAGGTTGTGCAATTTTCGTTTCTCCACGTGTCGTCATGGGGGAGTTAATCCCCTCCACGATGAAGCTCCCGCAGTGGAGGGTTTGATTTGGTGCTTTACAGCACAGCAACACAAGTAGGTGATTTAGTGCCATGGCAATTGGAGTAAAGTGTCTTGCCCAAGGAATCTGATCAAACTTTCACACAGACTTTGAGAGGCACACCATTTCAGTTTCCCTTGAATAGCATAAATTTATCCTACTGTTATAAAGGAAAAGTGATCCTCCGACATATGGACAGTTAAATTCCAAACGACAACCACTGCTATTTAAAATAAAGAAAATAACAGAAAACACAGAATTTACACTGAATTAGTAATGGGGTACACAAAGTTGAATACACACAACTTTGAGCAAGCTTCATTCTGACGCAGTAGAGCCTACTGCATGTGTACAGTAAGGGACTGCCCATTTAATTTGCAGGGATTGCGATTTTCCTTCAGTCTGTTGTATAAAAAAAATTATTTTATTACTGGACAATTTTTTTTTAAAAATTAAAATTAAGTATAGAGTAATGTCTTTTTTCCCCACAAATCACAGCAAGACAAATGTTTTCAAGCTTTTCAAAAAGTATCCTAATCCCTTCGTCCCCCCTCCTTTTTTTTTTGAAAAATGAATTGTCTGTCCCTAAGTGAGACTCAACTTCAGTGGATGTTCTACAGAAATCAAAGCAGTAGCCATTGTCAACAGTGTTATAAAATATTGACAATTAGTATCAAACAAATATGTCAATTTCAGCTTGGGAAGGTGTCATTTATACAACATGAAGCCATCTGACTTGGAGCTAGGTATTTAACAACCCCAATTATAACCCAGCAATTAACAGTGGAAATTTGTTAATTGTCTGCAATTAAAACTGAATTAAATTTATTGCTGAACTGAACAATGATGTGGGAAAACTGTCACGATTCCAATATTAATCCTTCTCTCCCTCTCTGTGATAGTTAATTTGCAATCTGAGATTTTCAAATTCTTTTTGCCCCAAGATTTTCAAATTATATTTTTCCAACAAAGGAGAAACACCATACACCATCATTATAGTTTGTTCACTTGCTTTTTCTTGTTTTGGCATGAATTGTACGACGTTTGAGACTACCAGATCTAAGTGTCCAAAATCCCTCTCTCTCGTGTCAAGTCAATAAATCCGGTTTTATTTAGTTTATTTACTTATATGAAAGATTTGTATCTATACAAGCTACTGTTATGTGGCTCATTGTCAATATTAAATTTTTGAATTTGTTCAGGTTTCTAATGCAAAGAAATATGTGAAATGCCTTGTGCAGGGACACGCTACAGTAGGCGAACCATCTTAAATTGCCTTGGCACCTGAAATTATCAGAGGGGTGGGGACTGGCTAGTGTTCCTGACCATAAACCCCAAACCAAAGCAAACATACGTCAAAGCATGTACTCTTTTTGATTCTGCAAATGAAAAAAAATTCCAGTCCAATATTCCCCAATTGTTTTATGCACCTTTAATCCAATTTTAGTGAAAATAAGCGGTCATACAGTTGTCTGTCTTCAGCAATTCTGCATACATCTCTCTCTCAAATAAATCTGAGGATTCGGTAAATGGTATTTTCAGCAGACTTTTAGCTAATAATGAAATTTAGTTTTTTATATACTATTTTTGTGATGTCAAGACAATGTGCACCCAATCCTTTAGCCCCTGACTTCAATCCTTTCATTCATTATTTGTTATCTTCTTCTCTGTTATTGTTGGTTTAATTTTGCATCTTCTGCCAATCATGGTTAATATAAAATAATGACTCACTTTTAGATGTAAACCTGTGTCATACAGCACATTTTTCAATGCCCACTCACAACCTACCCTCTCTCTTTCTCCACCCATGTTATGAATTCAGTCTAAAGTTTATTTTTTTTAAAATAAGATACGTGTGAATATATTAATATATATGTAGCTAAGAACATCTTCAGGAACAATAGGACTGTAATGTTGATGCGTCTTCTTCAGACAAACATGCTTGTGAAGAGAACCATGTTTTACCAATTTGATCACGTTTTTTTTTCTCTTTAAAAAGTGGCTGCATGTAAAACTTCATGATCAAATATATGGCACTGTTTATATAGTTTTTTGGGGGGAAAAATGCAAGTATCGTTAACATTTAGGAGTATGGATTTACAGGTCTTCAGCAGTCGTGAGCACATGAACTCTCCCTCTCTCTCGCGCAAAAGAATTTGATGATTTGATACATTGTATTTTCATTTGACATTTAGCTTGATGTTAAAAAAAATTAGATTTAGAATAAAAAATAAAAAAACGAGTCCGTTTGTTTACAAGGTCAACAACATACACAACTCAGTGCCCACTGCACTCTTTCTTCTTTCTTTCTCTCTCTCTCTCTCTCTCTGAAACTCTTTAGTGCATGCTTGATGGGGTCATAAACAGTAAATCATTCACACTTTATCGACACCACGTCCACTCCATACTGGTTTTCGTATGTGACTCCGCAAGAAGTCGTTGCAACTCTGCTAGTACGCACAGGGAGACTGATGGAGGTACTTTTTCTTAATCCTCTCTATGCCTTCTTCAAACCCCAGCGATGCGAGAAATTAAACATCATGTGAGCTGTACTGTATACAGTAAAACTGGTCTTGAGCGACCTCTGATATGAGTTATTGCCTGTCATTTAAGACCTCAATCATAATGCATGGATAATAAGTTACCACCTGCAGAATGCGACCAACGACTACGATGTTTTTGTCATGCATGTAGTGTCAGGTCAGTTATGATAGACTGTAAACCAAATTAAAGTACATGTCACTAACTTCAAATGTACTGCCAAATATCATGTGAATACCCATTACAATTAACCATTCTTGCTTCAAACGGAATAATCATGGAGGTACACCGTCAATTCAATGGTGTGTATTGTTTCACAATCTTTTGTGAAAACTCACACAATGCTGTTGATGTCATAATGAGAAATCTTTTTAAATGGCTTCAATATAGCAGTTGAGTACATCGTTTGCCTTTGGAGTTAATCTCCAATGCATGGGATGAACAAGGTCTTTGTCTTTGTCCTCGTCTTTAATACTAGTAAATGAGAATTGTTTTCCAGATTTGAATGTCATTGCTAAAGAGTTGTGTTGTTTGTTCTCTTTTTTTGATGTTACAGTGATTACAACCCACACACCAAGCCGTCATCTGTTCACCTTAGTGCAGCCAATTACACCTATGTTTGCAGAGTTAATCCTTCTATGTCATCGGTGAATTAAGCCTTTGATTTTTGTCTCTAAATATATTGTTTGTCGACGAGTCAATTGTTTTTTGATTTCATTCATTGGTATGTATATATATATATATATATATATATATATATAATTTCCCAAAACCTGATAAAAAGTGCTAAATCGTTAACAGAATTGATCACCGACAATGTTAACATCTTAATAACAATGGCAGAAGCTCCAATGAAAAAGAGATAAATTCTTACACTGGAGAAAAGAATTAATGTAACTGAAAGTGAAAAGGGGAGACTGCTAGCAAAAAAACAGCCAGTTTAAACATTGGTAAAACTCAAATTCAAAGTGATATAAACGACAAGGAGTCGATTAGAAATGAATGGCAGAATGGTGTACAGGTACACAGGAAATATGTTAAGGCACGATGGACTGTGTATGGTGATCTGAGCAAGCAAGTATGGGTGTGGTTTTGTGTTGCATTCTACTGGCTTAAAAGAATTTTCAGGAATTCAAGATAAAACCATTTCTTCCTTTTAACTGCAAGTGTTGAAACCAACTTTGATATTCTTCAGCAATAACAAGATTTTCAAATTAGCTGCTGTGGTAGACATAGTGGATGTAAACTGGGCACTATTTTCTCTTACGACCAACAAGGCATCATAAGAAGTCTTCTGGTGGAAACCCCATGTTGATATGGCTTTGTTTTGGAGCAGCAACGACAAGATTTTCAACTTGGATGCCACGGTGGCCATATTTGAAATCAGATTGGCACCATTTCTATTTAGTACCAACTAGACATCACAAGAAGTCTTTTGTGAAAGCACAATGTCGACATGTCCAGCCATCTAGGATAAGCAGTGATAAAAAGATTTTCAAGATGACCATTGTGGCAGTCGTATTAAAAGTCAGATCGGCACCATTTTCATTTACAACCAACTAGACATCAAAAGTCTTTTATTGAAAATCAGATGAAATCTTTCAGTGAAAAAACCCATGCTGATGTGACCATTCATTCAGGAGAAATACAGCAAACCTGTCATGACAGACTACCCCATCTGCCAACAAAAAGCGGTCTCTCACGACAGGTAGTCTCTCATAACAGGTTTGTGCAAAAGACCAGTTTCCAAGGTCAACCATCAACATTGTTTAACAAAAAGGGGAGACTGTTGTATATGCATTGTATTCTTTATTCATAGTTCTTGTTAAAATATTTTATTTGTATTGTATTCCTAATTGTTGTTAAAATCAACCCCCTCCCGTAACCCCAATATCAAGGACAATGTCTTACATTTTAGGACTACCCTAACATGTACTTTCAATGTAATCTGACTTTGGTCTTTATATTTAATGCAATCATTTTCAAGTATTCCCAGAGTGTGGGATTCTGTGTTGTAAAATTGTCCCAGCAGTCAGTAGAAATTTTGCTACGTATTTAGCAAGGTCTGATAGTAAAATTCACTGCAAAAGCAAGCTGGGGTTGAGAGTGGTGTCGAAGGTTACTACTGATGATAATGTTGAATGATAATGATGTAATTTCCAGTGTGAACTACCAAATAATAAGCAGCAAAGATTTATCACAATACATTTTTGCTGACTTTACATATCAAAATGGGAACTGGGGAGATAAGCATCATTATTTTTCTCTTTAACTTGTTGAGATCACACATCACAGACAACTCACTCGCATGTTGGCACAATGTGACACTTGACTGGTCTCCATACCATCTACACAAGTATAGATACCAATATGGAGCTGACTACAGGGTAACCAGTCTATTTAGCCAGTCCAATCACTGGAGTGCTTGGATTGACTATACAAACATGTGTAAAGCAAACAGTTCAATTTTGACTAAATTATGTATTTTTTCCTGTGAAAAAGTGTCAACTGAAAATTCCTCATTTTTCCCCCGGCTCTGATCAATATTTGCAAAATTAAAGGACTTTTCCCACTTGGGAACAACCCTATTCTTTTTCCCAATTTCCTGGTAGCTTGTTGTTGTTGTTGCTGTTGGGTTTAACTGCATTTTTCAGCACACGACAGGCTATACATGGCAGCCAGTATATTTGGTGGAGGAAGAACCCGGGAAGAACCAGCAACCCACGGAAGCTACTGGCAAGCTTTCTCATACACCCACATTGGTTGAGCCAAGATTCAAACTCACATGGACAGAGGTGAAATGTGTGAGTGATCTGCAAAGGCAAGCGCCTTAGATCACTCGGACCCAATGGTAGCGTGGGAATACTGTAAAGTAACAGAACCATGGAAAAGCAAGACACAGTGACATACTTTTGGTAGAATGGCATTACACTCACCATGATGCATCCATGTACAAAGTAGCAAGACTCTTGGACTTACAGTGTCTGAGAAACTGACCTAAACAAAAAACTTAATCATGGTGTGATGATCATTTATATTAGAGTAAAAAAAAAAGAAGAGAAAAATCTGCTATGGCATTTCTTTAATAAAACATGTCCAAAAACTGTAGAATGTTGGTCTTGAAAACTTGAATGCCTCACAATACTTAACCAAGGCTAGACAGACAGACAAGGATAACGCTATAAACCCCTTCCACATTTGTGGCAAGGCAAAAAAATGAGAAGCGAAAAACTAGATTTTCAGCAATCACCTGTCACTGGAGCCTCTATGTCCAGCATTGTCTTTTCTTGCCTCAAAAGGGAAGCTCCTTCATTGATAATTCGTAATGCCACATCCTCTGTGACTCTGCCTTCCAGAATGAAATGCTGTTTCAGAATTTCTGGTTTTGGCTTTCCTTTGGAATCAAAAACTTCACTCATTGTCAGTCGATGGCTGGGTGGGAAAGCCACGCCTGAAAGAGAAATTTCATAAACTGACTAGTAAAATCTAGAAGATACCTATAAAATTCATAAAGTCTGAATTTTATCAGATTTATCACCCAAGCTGTGGTTTTGTACTTCTGAATGTGAGATTCTGCTATTAATATTTTGTATGTGCTTTATGTGAAGGAGTTGACAGGGCCTGAGAACTAATTTTTTTCATTCTCAGAGATCAATTGTCCTTGGCCTATGAATATGACAACCACCACTGAAGCATTAGGTTTCAGACTATGAAATTAGATTCCTGTACTTCTATCTAAATAACCGTTCCAGTGTTCAAACCAAGTAGATGTGTCTGGATTAATGTATTCATGTTCACTGGAAAAAACTCACCCAATCCACTCCTGTGTGGGTATAATTTCTTGTGTCATACAATGAACATTTCATATCCTTTATCAGGACACAGCAGATCTATGCATACAGTACAGCTCACACGATTTTTTGAAACCCTACGCTTCATAGTGGGGGACTTAATCCCCTCCACTTTCACTCCACGATAATGCTCCATGGAGGGATAAATACATACAAATCATGGAGGGGCTGGTTGACATTTGAACATCCAATGAATGAAGACCACCCAAGGAAAGACGGAGACGTCAAGAGTGATTTACAACCAGATACCATTTGGAGAATCAGTCATCTTTATTTCAATCATATATTTAGACAATTAAAAAAAAATTTCAAAAAGTCTTGTATATTCAGTACATGTGTATTTAGAAAAGGTTGATCGACTTCTTTTACAATAATTTTATGCTTTTACTTTATTCAAAGAAATCTGAAAAACACTCACTGACTTGACAAGAGGCACACCTTGTCAAGTTTCTCTTAAACACCATAAATTTATCCTATTGTTCCAAAGGAAAAGTAATCCTCTGCGATATGGACAATTAAATTCCAAATTGACAAAAGCTTCTGTTTAAAAAAAAACAACCAAACAAACAGAAAATACTGAATTTACACTGAAATGCAAACCACATGCTTAGTCCTTAAGCAGAAATGGCAGTCACGAGCCTGAATATACACAACTTTGAACTAGTTCAATTCTGACTGCATGTGAATGTAAGGGACAGCATTTAATTTATGGGGTTAGAATGTTCTTTCTGACGGAGATATTTTTTTCCCCTTTCATCACAAGATAAATTTGTTTCAAGAAAAATAAGGAATGGAATAATGTCTTTTTTATACTACAAATCAGAACAAGGCAATTGTTTTCAAGCATTTGACCCCACCCCCCTTTAGAAAATTATATGGTCTCTCCTAAGACTTGACTTCAGCAGATGTTAAAAGAAATGAATGCAGTGACCATTGTCAACACTGTTGTACAATATTGACAAGGATTAGCATCAAAAGATGATGTCAGTTTCAGCTTGGGAAAGGTGTGTTTTTATCGTACAAAACCATCTGACTTGATGCATTGTACTTAACAGACACAATTATGGTCTCGTCATAAACAATGGCGGTAAATTTGTTTTTTTTTCTTATTTTCCTACATTATGCAATAATGACTAGTACGGTTTTACTTTTCTTACCACTTACCAAACTTTCCAGATTTCAGTTTCTGCACGTGTAGATTTATAATCAGTCTATTTTTAATATTTGAATTCTGAAGATTGCCTAAAAATGTTGACAGGTCAAGAATCAAAAAAGTAAAATTTGGTCAACATTAATAAGCATCTTAGCATTATTTTTTAAACTCACATTGGTGAAAAATTATTCAAAACATAAGCAGAATCACTAAAACTTTCATGAAGGAACATCTTTTTGACTAGGTGTGAACGATGAGTGTGCTAACTGAAGAAAGCTAGGCAATCAGGAAATACTTGTACTGTTCCCGAAGCATGTACAAAAAAAAATTATAATGTCAAGTACAACTGATCACAATAACCTGCACAATAGTGACTTGAATTTCATATTTTATGAGAGAGAGAGAGAGAGAGAGAGCGGAACTTTACTAATAACAGTTAATTATCTAGAAATGCTTCAGAACAAGTTCATCTCATTTTTCTGTGTTCTGCAAAGTATGCAATAGAAAAACAAACAGAAAAAGAAAAAAGTAAAACATTAATTACATCTGATGCTCAAGTTTACTTGGTGATATAAATATACAGGTATATAATTGATGTACAGTATTTACAACAAACGTTCATCCTGGTTCAAGTAAGTTTTGAGATTTTGCATAGACAAGTTACTTATAATTTCTGTTGGTAAATTGTAAAAGGAAGGAATTAATTCTGACAAAAGGTAAAAAGAAAGTGCATTGAATGATTAATGCTGTAGATCTCATTGTTAATAACAAAGGTTGAATTACATCTTTGTAAATAGTTTGGAGCAAGACCATTGCCCATTTTAAGCAACTAATCTGACTGATACAAGGAATGGAAGACAATGGATAAATGCAAAAATTTTATACTAGCTGTATCGATTAGTTCACAAGTTTTACTTTCTATCACCGATTTTTCTTTTACAAGAATCAAACAATGGAACAGCCTGTGGTTATACAGTATGATTCACGTATCCCCAAGTACATTTGTCAACATAATGGCAAAGAAAAGAAACCTGCACAAAAGAGCTGCTGTTGTGCTTTTAGGTTATCAGTTTTCACACAAAATTAACACATAAATGGCAAAGAAAACAAACCGTGCTGATGACTTCTGTTGTGCTAGGTTATTTAGTTTGCAAATGAGCATTTATCTTTACAAAATGCAAGTGTCAACCCACACGTATCTAGGACGACTTCTTGCGACCATTTGTTATTTTTAAAAAACGCTACTTAGATGATTAATACAAAATAGTACAGTTTAAATTTTAAAAAAGATACAAAATCTTAATGCAACTTTTGCAAAATTTTTGCTTTTGCATGTTCATGGAGCAGCTGCCATAACTATGCTTTCTCAAGTTTCAATTGCCCCTCTATAATGCTGTGATTGGATGTCAAAAGAAACTGTACATTATGTTAATGAGAACTTGTGCATAGGGTAACCATCAGAACTTGTGCGATTTTGTTTCACTTCAGTCAGGTATGAATGCGAGTTTGTTAATTTGTTCAATGTTTATTGTTCTTTTCACTGCAGGAAGTACAATATCGCTGCCTTCATATGATCATTAAAACAGTATATTGCATGAAATGCAATAGAAATAAGGACATGAATACATCTGTAGATTTTGATAACATAGTATTGAGAAAAAAAAAATTAGATTCATTGCACAAAATGTAGTATTAATACAGTTTGCTAGACACTGTCATTATCTTAATATTATCTAAAATTTGATTTGGCATTATGTACCATACATTATCTTCATTAAAACAAGGAAATGTATATAAATAACTGAATGATCATGTTTTTTTCAGTATCAAAAAGTAAGCAAACTGCTCCTGAAAAAGATAATGATGTAGATAAATTGGTGCCTCTCTCTCTCTCTCTCTCTCTCTCTCTCTCTCTCTCTCTCTCTCTCTCTCTCTCTCTCTCTCAAGCTCTTTAGAGATTGCATGCAGGGTCATAAACAGTAAACTACGCACATATTATCGCGACCACATTTATTCAGTGCAGGTCATCAGATGCGACTCCGCGAGGAAGTGTGGTATGCAGAGCTATTCTCCGCGAGATACAGCGACAACTCCGTCAGGACATGCGGAGAGAAGGTGGTGTTTTTTCTTAATCCCCTCCACCCCTAAAGCAACCATGACATGACAAGGTACAGGCAAAGTGCAGTTTTTTAGTGTCTTCCATCAATGATTGGGTTCCTCAAAGCAACTATGAAACGACAAGGTACAGGCAAAGTGCAGTTTTTTTAGTGTCTTCCATCAATCATTGGGTTGTCCAATTACAAATTTCCCAACGCAATGCCTGTGAAAATGGTTACTCGACAGTAAATCAAATTTTGGTGCCAAATGTCTAATCAAATTATTTCCTTCATTTGTCAAATAAAAGTTGTCAAAAATGTACAATTTAACCAAAATCACGATTTTAATTTAAATTTAGATGTATAATCAAAGGGCTTGAAATTAGGATATTTTTTCACTTATCGACAGGATCACCGTAACATTTTTACTGATCCTGCCTAAATTTCACAAATAGTGCAAAAAAAAGTTAAAATTTGTAGACTAACTGTATGATCATCTTTTCCTTGGAAACTTACATTTTGTAATAAACATTTTATCAAGTGCTCAAGTATCTGGTTCACCTGAAATGAGTCGCACTATGGAATTTTATGTTCCAGTTGATGCTCTCATTTAATTTTAGCGTTCACTCATTATCCACAAGCATTTATTATAATAATTCCCATTATTTTCTGAAATATTTTTCTTTTTAAATTAATCAATCATTAATTAAATGACAAATTGTGTATTTGCATAAACTGAGTCCCTTTTATCATGAATTCAACCTCAAAATAAATTAAATTGTTGTTGTCGTAGGTGTACCAATATGTTACACAAGTAGCCGTCAAAAACTTTACATTGCAGCTCAGCAGAATACTATAAGCCTTGAACGTTTTGATTGCCAAATATGTTGTTTAAAAATGGATATTAATTGCTATCTTACAGTTTTTATCGCATTTAACAAATCTGGATACTGCTGGTGCCAACATAGATATGGATTAACATGCACTAAAAAAAAAATAGCAATTGTATTTTTTCTTTTTCCTGACAAAAAAGTGCATCCAGGGGGCCCACAGGGTTAAGTCGAGGGGGGGGGGGGGGGGGGGGGGGCGGAAAGAGAAAATATAGAGAATCCTGTGATCCCAGTGTTCAAGGTGCAACACCATGGCAGGTACTCAATTAACACGCAAAACATATCAACAAACCATGAAAGGGAGTGACATCTGACACCAGGCCACTTAGATCAATTAACCATGAACGGGAGTGACAGACGACACAAAGACACTTGTGAACTTGTAATAGCCATGGGTGGAAATATTTACTGCTCCAACGGATTTTGAGGATGGTGGTTTTAGTGATCTGTATTCAAATTTATTAATCGTGGGTTACTTTCTGTACTCTGCCTTTACTCCCGATTTTAATATTAACCTCGTGGCAAATAAATTTCTTTTGTTCTTCATGCCAACAATTTTTTAAAAATTTACTAAAATATATATATTTTTTATTTTCTACATTATTTGACTTAAATTCATCATGTACTACACAAGAATGTATCATGCAAGTTTCCAACTCTATTTTTGCAAGTCCAATTATCTCATAGTTTCAACAACAACAAAAAACGCTCTGAATGCTGAGTCAGTATTTATCATTATAATCTGCATAAAATTATGAGAGTATTGATCTTGAAAGACAGATCTAACCATGAAGATAATGTGGAGGAATTTGCTTGGCACGGTCTAGCCATGAATGGTCCAAGAATGTCAAGTTTGGCAACTAAAGTGAACATGATTATTCTGAGTAAAATTTTTTTCCTGGTGCCTCATTCTTGTGGTAACTTGTTTTGCAATACCCTAATCAGTGCCAGAAAGTAAACATGCCTGTTACAGTGAGCATAAAATCAGGCATTAGCCAATCCTGAACCACGCAGTTACCCCAGGGAGTGTGATTATTAGGCATTATCAACTTTGCCAAGTAGTTATCAAATCTTTATTAAACATGAAGACCAGGCATGAACAACAGCTAACAGACTAGTAGGTTGCCCATACAAATTGATTTTTTCATCAAAGTAATCAAATTCATCTTAAACTCAAGCCTTCAGAATCTAATTGCCCTACTGGGCTGTGACTCTTGAGACACTTGGATGTCTAAGCTATATTTTAGTTGCACCTAGTTGCCAGGCAATGAATTTTCTACCCCTATCAGGGCTAGAAAAATCTAAATTTGTGTAACATGCCAATCACGCAAGTAAAAACTGAAATTACTTGCCAAGCTAGTCCAAGTTCTTCTAAGTTTTGTCACACATCTTTAGATATTTGGATAGTTATGTTTTGGTGCAAGGTCAAAGCATATTAACTATCAAAAACATGGAATCTGCAGAAACCACACGGTAGGGACTTGGGCTAGCCACTTCAATCAAGGTCAAGCTAAATTTTGGGATGGTGCATCAAACCCCACCAGCCTGATATCAACCAGTGGAACATTTATATTTTCAGACACAGCAGTTAACATTAATTTGCAACTTTAATAAGCCGACAAATGATTATCTAGAATTTATGAGCAGTCTACTTTTCCATGCAACATTGCTTAGTCACAGTATTCCATCACAACCATCTTTTTCCCTATTTTCCCTATATAGGTCATCTGAATCACATGATCCTTTGACCTCCAACATAAAAAAAATGTATGCCACGATATTGGGCTTACATGACCATACAGTGGTCCCCCTCTTATAAGGTCACCCCTTCTGCAGCAAGAAAGTGGGGTTATGAGAGGGGTGGCCTTTCTAGAGGGGGGATCACACAGTTGTGAGTAATAACTACATACAAAGTATAAAAGATGTAACTAATTTTTATATATTTAATATTTTCATTTAAAAATTACAGGAATATTATCTGGTTAAGGACTTAATGTGATAAAACTAATATCAATGTTATTTTTAAAAAAAATATGAATAATCATGAATCGTGGTGCAAAACCACCTTGTCAGTAAATTCTGGGCACAAACATTTGGTTGTAACTATCCCTGTACGTCCGTCGATTCCGTCTCCTACTCAGTGTAGTTGAATGTATATTGACAATGGTTATTTGAATATTTCTGATATAAATTTTCTCAGTAGTGATCAAAAGACTCTCCCCCTTTTCGTTTAATCTAATTGCTTTCACTTTTCGTTCTAAACTGAGTATGTCTTTCGATATTTTGCGACAGCGTATTCATTCGCGGGCTATCACGGGAGGCACAGTGTTTACAACGGAAGCGAGTGTCACGTGATCGACTTTTTCTTTTCTTCTCCAGTCTGGTACTCGGTTGTGTACGTTTCATAATCTATGAAGGGAAAGCCAGAAAGGCTAACATACCATTTTACTATCTGGCAACCGGATGTCACGCTGACTTGTGCTGAACAATGCAGTGCTTCTCAGCGGTTTACTTTTGTGATCTTGATAATTATCGGTGGTAATAATAGCCAGTAATTATCAAAGTGACAAAGGCTAACATCTAAGGAACACATGGCAGTAAGGATAATAGGATTACTTACCTCTTTGTATGGATTAAAGTTACTTTATTGGCTTGTTGGAACAAAATGTCAATGTGTTGAGTTGAGAAATTAAAAAATATTAGCGAGATTTTAATCTGTAAACAACCATTATGTGGCCGCTCGCGAGGTGTAAATTCGACCGTTTTTGCACTAAAATGCTGGCCGCTGGTCGCGTTAGAGGGGTGGCCGTCCTTGAGGGGTACTTTTGAACACAAACTCGTCGGTGCCAAGGAATTGTGGCCATATAAAGCGGGTGGCCGCTTGTCAGGGGGGCCGTTCAAGAGGGGGACCACTGTACAATGTAGGTAATGGTAAAAGGTACCGTGTCCAGGTTGTAAACAACCTATATTTGGCTCCTACATCAATTTATAGGGACAAAACAAGTTTTAACTGTTATGAACGAGAAGATAAATATTCTACTTGTTGCTATCAGGCAGGCAGGGTTCAATACAATGTCGCCTAATTTTACTAGCCTATTTAAAGTGACCACCCTAAGCCACTACCATGTGTTTTCATCAAATTTCATGTTTCCAACAGGGAATGAGCTCCGACCTCACACCCCAAATAAACTGTCCAAATGCCTAAAATGGGACGGAAAAGGTCATAGGAAACTCAGACTACTTGCCCAACCAACCTGTCTACCTGTCCTTAACCTGTGCTTTAGAAAAAAGAATATATTTGTGCATACTGACAAAGGCATTTAAAAACAGATAAAAAATAAAATTAAGATATTCCATGGCTTGTATTTTCAATTTAATAAATTTCAAATCTAACTTCAATTAACATCTAATAACATGCACAAATGAATAATCACTGCGGAGAACATCACAATATCCTTGAATCTTTCAGTCACAAATTTCTAAAGTTGTATTCTGGAACAAGTCACCTTCAGTACAAACACTGTGTACTTAACGAGTCTTTGACTGTCGAGGTAGAGGAAGGTTCTGTCCTGACGGATGTCAACTACCTGATCCTGGTAACAACCAGTGGGTGATGGCTGGTTTGGTGTCATTGATGATTTGCCTATTACAGTGGATCCTCAACTGCTCATACAATGTAGCTTGGCACAAGTTGTTTCGCAGTTGGATTTTGATCACTTCATTCCTGTAACAGATATTTTTAAAAAATATAAAGGTCTGATCAGTTTCCGAGAAAATGTGGAGAAAAATGGTTTACACAGCGCACATGCAAACATGTAAAATTTGCAGTACCTGAACAGATTTTATTTCTCATAATGTCAAAATTAAAACAAATGGTGTACTTTTAATACTTTTTATATTAAAAACATGCTGTAAACAAAATTACAAAATTTCCTCCAAATATATGTTTTATTGATTTTTAATTACTTGTTCCTGCAAAGTGCCTTGTTCTAGAGGCAAGAATTTGTCACTCATAGTGAGGGGTAAAATAACTGCTTTAATATCCCTGGAATTTCCTGGTTAAAAAAATGGGAATTTTTTTACAAAAATGATTTATAAAAAAAATTCAGTATTACTTCCTCTTTAAAAATATAAAATTACAATTTGATTTTCAGTAACAGACATTATTTTCCATCAATGTGTAGTGGACTTTCAAATCCCTTTAACAGATGCATTTCTGTTATAAACAGTTCAGCCATGTTTTGTGCATTGTTTCTCAGTATTTCTTAAAATCAGCCTCACATGACTTGGCATCTAATGATTCTTGTGAAAAAATCTGACATTCATAATTCCGTCCAAAAATCAAAGTTGTAACCTACCCACTAAACTCGTGGAAAAACCATCCATTATAGGTTAGAGATAACAACTTTTTCCCATGCTTCATAATGATGTAGGACACAAAATTAATTTGTGATAACAAAATAGATAAAAGTGGAGAATGTTAGGTACATTCTCTTAATGCTTTTGTGTATTTATATTCGTCCTGCTTATATTTCATTCATCTTTGTCAACCATCCTTGTTTGGTGTTTGTGGCAGTATATGAAATGAATTCAGCTAAATAAAGGTATGCAAAAATACTTAATGATGTTACTGCTCATCATGTTAATAGTTGTAAAAATATTTCACAATTAGATTACAGTTTGATAGATGTTTTCAAAATAAATTAAAAAATACTTACCAGAGAATTGCCTTTCACATTCTGATGTGGAAGATGTTAGAGCCAACATGATGTTACCAGCTTTAAAATGTGCTGCATATTCTCAGGATTATATGCCAAGAGATTAGTTTCAGTGTCAAAGAATGTATTTCTTCAAAGTTTTTGTTCACATGGTTTTTCCGAGTTAACCACTGAACTGATAACTGTTTCTGGGTTTCCTTTCCTAGAACACACTTAAACCGTTTCCCTAAAGCCTCGATATCATCTGATTTTCTAATATAAACAACACTTTCTCTGCCTCCAGCCAACGAGTGTAATGGAATATACTAAAGAATGTCAGGGGTGGTTACTGGAAGTTTTAAAAGTGTTGTTCCAAGTAGTAAATGCTATCCTTGCAGAGATTCATATGTGATCTTCTGAATAAAGTGGAGGAACTTCTCCTTTTAAAGTGACAAGATGCACTTCCAATTCAGGGTCAAATTAAAAATTTAACACTCCCATGTCGCAAAATCTGTTACCTAGCTTTACTCACTACACCAGCCTTGCCATTCCTAGAAGTTGCATGTTCCAGGGGAGAAGTAGTGGGGTGAAGGTTGGTCATCAGTTCTTCCAGCACCCCCTCTTTGCTGGTGACCTACCTTATTGACTTCACATAACCTTATCTCAACAATGAGCTATCCAGGAGATCAGCAATTGCTTTCAGCTCTCATCTTCTTTTCGGAGAATAACAGTAGAATCTGCATATTGATTTGATAGTATCTTCAAACTGTGACAAGTAGCAGTTCTGTTTCACTGTCAAGCACACCAAGTTCCAATTTATGTGCTTGACACTGAATTGGAATGAGCTTACAACCAAAAACCTCTTGGAGGAGCTCGACTGCTCCACCCTAGCTTCCCATCATGTCTGAAGCTCCATCGAAGTTTACACCAACTATAGCTGGCACCTTTTTCAGCAATATTTTTTTTCATAAGCGAGTCCCACACTTTCAAGTCCTTTTAGTATTCCAACAGCCACACCTTTTGAAGTCCCACTGTCCTGGGTCTTCAGTTTTAAAAAATGTTCTTACTGGATCTCCTTCTACACACCTCAGTAGTACAACTTATTCCTTCATCACTGCTGTCAGTCTAACCATCTGCACAGACTGCAACATAGTAAACTTTGGCAAGGTCCTTTTATCATTTCATTTGTCAAACTTTCTGCAATACTGTGCTTAAACAGTTTCTCCCTAATTGTTTTGGTAATTTTGTCCTAAATCTAGTCCATTTTGATCTGCACTTCACAGATTGTTTCATAATCAGTCAACAGCTAACATTTATTTTGCTAGCATGTAAACCGTATTACACAGTCTTGAGCTTGTCCCATGTTCTCAATGATGTTCACAACTGATTTTCCTATTTAAGATTGTCACCTCAGTACATATTTGTAGTATCATCTTCTCCATCCTCTTTTTTCAATCACACATTTAATATGGTTACTATCCTTGCCAGCTGATTTCTGTAAATACATTGTAAAAGTTCCTGTGCTGAAAAACAAAGTTGACATTTTTTCGCCCAAGTCTAGAAATTCCCTACCGCAGAGCAAAACTATGTCCAAACTGCTTTTTTTTTCCTCGTCACCTTTCATACTCCACTCAAGGAAGTTGCAGTTTCCAAGACTCCTGACATTTCCATATTTTTACATTTTCATTATGTCAAATTTTGCTTTCTTTTTTTTTCTGGTCATTTTTTTCATTTTTATCTTCTGCTGGTCTCTTTTATCCAGGCCCTGACAACCCAACCATGATAAAATTATCCAAGGTGTGTTTAGACTACTACACACTTGTTAATCCCATTCAATCCAATCAAAGCATTAATCAATGTGCAACATGATGAAATCCAAACACAAATCAACAAATGGGGCTTTTTATGATACTCAACACCTTTTTATTCACATTGTTGTAATGTATCACAATTTTTTTTAAGCCACAAAGATAGTTGTAATTATGTGCGATGTAATTCAACATGCCAATCCATTAAATCATTCAAAATTGATAAAATGTGACATCCTACTGCCTTTCCTCTCACTAATAATCCAATTAAAACTTAACAAGCTACTACAATCCCCTGAAACAACAGGGCCAACAGAGTTTTGAGAGGTGCAAGGAAATACTGCCGTAGGTATAATATTTGTCAGTCAACTACTCTTGAATAGGGATTAACAGCAAGTCACAAGGCAATCGATTGTATAATGGACTTGTAAAGGGCATGGGGTGGGATTAAATAGGTGACAAATAACAGTTACTGATACGCATCATATTTTACTGATTACTGGCCAGTGACAGAACTCTAGATAAGCACTGTATTTACACATTTTACACAAATTGGCTACAAATACACAAAGAAATGTCCCTGTTGATTTATTGCACATTTGATCAATATAAACTATGCTATTGGTGCACATTTCAGGTGTTTCATGCATTTTCTAAATGACAGTACATGATCCCTGTTACTGGTATGATTCCAAAAACAACATTTTGGGGTCCCTACCCATCGAAATGGGAATTAGTTGCCGTGAAATTCTTTGGGGAATTTTTAACACAGAATTTTCTGGTGTTTCTAACCTCCTATTCTTCATCCCTGCCGTAATTTTTTTCCCCTATACTTTTATATTTTCCTTAATAGCAAATTAAAAAAGAGTCTCTTGAAGGAACTTAGTCTGATGGCTGAAAATAATTTCCAGGAATTCAAGACAAGACCATTTCTTCTTTTTAACTCCTGAATCGTGAAACCATGTGTAATATTTTTGAGCAATAACAAGATTTTAAAATTGCCACTGTGGCAGCCATATTGGATGACAGGTTGGCTCTGTTTTCATTTAGGACCAAGTAAACATCATAAGCAGTCTCTTGGTGAAAACCCCATGTCAATATGACCATCCATCTAGGAGTAGCAACATTAAGGAGATTTTCCAAATGGCAATCATGATGGCCATATTGGAAGTATAATTGGCACCATTTTAATTTAGAACCAACTAGATATCATAAGAAGCAGCTATAACAAGATTTACAAGATGGCTGCCATGGTGGCCATACTGGACAACAGGTTGGCACCATTTTCATTTAGGACCAAGCAAACAACATAAGTCTTCTGGTGAAACCCCCATGTTGATACGACTTCCATTCAGAAGAAGTTGCAGTAAGATTTTCAAGATGGACACTGTGGTGGCCATATTGGATGTCCAAGCAGCACCTTTTTCATTTAGGTCCAACTAGAATATGGGATGAATGTACGTGTAAAGTTTATGGGAATCCGCCAAGTAGTTTAGAAGTTATGATAACAAACTTGTGCTAAAAGATGGACAGACAATGGATAACAGACCATCTCCCAGGTCTTTGGTCCATGGCCAGTAGAGCTAAAAATTAATATTATAAGGGGGTGTGTACAAATTAAACCACTATTAATTACACGATTCTGTTCTTGTTTTGTAGAGAAGTCACCTTTTTTGTTGTAGAAGTAGTAGTTGCTGTTTTGTTCCGATGTATAGAAAAACAGCTCTTTTTTTTAAAGTCTTTAATATGAGACTGCAAATCTGCAGCCAACAAATGTATCTATTAATTCATCTGACGTCGGATAAATTTTGACTGCATTATAATAATACAATGATGCACATGCAAAGGAGAATCTAAATACTTGTGCCTAAATACACTGCTATGGCAAGCATTCATGTGCACAAAGATGACTTTGGGTAAGGAAAAGTGTAAAATTATGCTTACGATCCAGCAGCATGTTACCGGATATGAATGGAACGAGTGAAAAATTCCGGCAATCAAGAATTTCCAACTTTTATTTGTGATATTTCAAAATTAAAATTATGGGGCCACCAACAGAAATAGCAGAATCATCCATGTGTAGAACTCTCATTCAAATAGAGACATTTAATGAAACACAGCCTGAAATAGTATCGGTCACTAAGCCATTTGCTACATTCAAAAAAGTGTGATCAACATTTTTACAATTAAAACTTCGTCTAGTTGGGCAAGTATTTCTCACCCATTTTTCATGAAATCTTCAATATATACTAAAAAATCAAGTTACTTCTAATTGATATTTTTGCAATGATAAAATGAGCTCAATATAAGAATTAAATAAATTAGGTCCTCCAATGCCTGGTTAAGAACTAAATGCATTTTCAAAATTCACTGGGATACTGTGCAAAGAGCACAAAACAAACTTACAATACCAGATTGAGACTTAGTCATCAAGATGTTAAACATGCCTTTATGAATGTGTAAAATAGCCTGGTGACCAAGACCAAGTCAGGGTTCATTCGATTATATGGGTCTATTTGAATACATGTTCTCAAAGTAATAGGGTACAATCATTTAAACATCCAGAACTTGTCATGATAGTTTATACTGATCGAATGCACCAACAATAAAACAGGGACTGTGCTTATGTGAGGAGCAACATGCTTACAACTTAATGACTAAATACTTCACAATTAAATTGCTTTGTATAACTGAATACATTGAAAAAGATTTTTGAATAAATAACACAAAATGTTCTGTGTGTATATATATAATAGAAGATTTTTACACAAATTGCTATGCTAATGAGGAGGTGAAGCTATATCTGAGGAGGTGAAGCTATATCTGTTCTCACAATTTATCAATTGCATGATATGATGGTTGGATAATTTTTGTCTCAATAATTTGATGAAAAAGAATAGAACAATGTACACATTTTATTGGTCATTTAAACATTATTAATGCTCTTCAGTGTTCACTCATAAGATAGAAAAAAAAACACTATCAGTGGCAGTGTTGCACTCTGAATGTATGCGCATTTTTTGTCCCATGTTCCCCAAATCTCACCCTGCTTGTCCCATCTGCGCATTTTTTGTCAAGATTTTAAAAAAAATCGAAAAATACATGTACAACTTTTCTTTAGTGGATATCCACCTGTGTCTCCGTTGGCACTAGCAGTGACTATAGTCACTAAAGGTGATCAAAACTGAGAGATGGCTATGAATCCATTTCAAAACAATGTATCTGGCAATTAAAACACTCAAGGTTTGTGGTCATCTGCCAAGTTGCAATGTCAGGTCTTTGACCGCCCCTAGTGTAACATATTTTCGAGCTTAAAGTCACACCTTTGGTGAGGAAGATTTAATTTAATCTGAGGCTAAAGTAATGATAAAAGATACTAATTTATGTAAATACACAATTTGTCATTTAATTAATGATTTATTAATTTGATATGAAAACTAATTATGAAAACATGGATATTTATTATAATAAATGCTGGTAGATAATGAATGAACACTACCGTTAAATGAAAGCAAGATCCGGAATGGAAAATGTGATGGTCCAGTGCATTTCAGGTTAACTGGATATTCAAAAGATGTTATTGTTGTTATCAATTATCTGATCACATAACAAAATGTTCATTGCAATAATGTAAGTGACCAAGGAAAATATCACAAAACTGTTAAAGTAAATAAGATTATCTCATTTTTTTTTAGCACTTCTTTATGTACTACAGTTTTCCTTGGTCTCTTTAATATGTTGTGTGTCCCCCAAATTTGCAAGGTGTGGGACAGTGTCCCCTGCCCTTGGGACCCAAGATTCAACACCGCAGAAGTGTAACGATTCATCAACGCACACCACCATTATATTTGTTTCTAACGATGCATGAATTGGATGAAGTCAGTAATTTCTGAATCACTGTGATGCAATAAATCATAAGTAAGATGTCGGTACAAAGATTTTCCTATGAATTGAGAATTATGAATATTCTGAGCAGCAACAAGATATAAAAATTTTAGACTGATGTAATTCTGTATGTAATGGCTAATGTTCAAAGCCTCGCTCATATTTTCTCAAGAATTTTAATTAAAATTTGGTATATTGTGATGTATATCGCACTGAAAGATCAATATCGTATCCAAGTCTTCAAACCAATACATATCCAGGGTCTATTCAAGGATGCATGATTTCTGGATTCATGTCAATGTTTTAGAAGTTGCATCAAAATTTTAAAAAATCACAAAAATCTTGACAAATATTTTGAAGTCCTACCATTACGTCTTCATTAAATCCCTCCAATAGTTGGAAAATTACCCCTTTTTTCAAATGGTGGGAGTTTCTCCTCCCACTTTTCAGTCCTATAACAGACCCTAACATCGTGATATGTATCATTTACTACGTATCATGTGTATCTCGCCCCGATTTCTAAAAAAAAGATTGTCAAATGAAAGTAACATCACAGATACAGTGCTGCACCAAGGGGCATTCTCCCACCTAAAAGTTACCGTTGCCCTAAATGTAAAAAATCTCCATATCTTGATCATTATAGGGGGCCACAGAGACATAAAATGTCCACCTGACAGCTAAACCTAGGTGCAACACTGCAGATAATAGTAACTGATGATGCAATGATGTTTAGTCAGTCTCAGAAATACATCAATGTGCATGCAGTGTACCACTAGCAACAGGCACCACTGCTAGAAGGCACTGGTGATCAAGATTAACATTTTCTCAAAAGGTCAACCTCATTACACCTGGTACTTTCTCTGCTTTCGTATGTAAAAAGCCGACATTATTATATCTGAATGTATTCGTGGTTGAAAGGTCAATTGTCTATATTTAGCATATATAACACTGGGCCTTTTCTACAACATATTCGGCAAAAATAAACGAAAACCGAATTTTTCAAAACGCAGAAAAACTAAAACGAAAAGATACGCTCACCTACGCCTATTTTTTTACATACTTTGGAGTTCTTTTTACGAGAATAATGGTTAAAATGTGTGTGAATATTTGCGGAAAACCCACGAATTACGTCTTTTTTAAAGGTCACCCATGCCAGCACGAACGTTAACTCTTCCCGACACATGGGTACGTACAAAATGTAAACAATGACAACAACACAACATAAATTGGGTCAAAAACGCACAAAAACTCGATTTTATGAAAGGGCAGACCGTTTATAGCAAGGAATCGGATTATACAAACGTATCGTCATTCTTTATACCAAATTTATTACAAAAATTTGGTACAACTTTTGTTGTGTAATGTATTTTCGAGGTTAGAGACTCGACGGGTGATATTGATAATATGTATGTGATTGTGATCACCTAGATATTATCAATGTCAGGTCATCTGCTCTAGGTACGATTCTTATCTAGAGACAATGGTATTCAAATTAAAATGATCATGTTTAGTAGGGACGAAAAAGAGGTAAAAGCTAAACTATTTTTCAGAATTTTGAAGAATGAAAACAAATTCATTTCATGCCATTTTTTGTGAATATCAATATGAATATTGTCATCATAAAGAACAGAAAATCGATCTGTAGCATTTCTCTATTTAAACAAAAACATAATCATAACTATTTCTTGACAACCAACTCAGTGCCAAAAGTAGAATTGTGGAAGTATTCAAAGTAAGTTATTTTTATGTTTGTTTTTTTTGTCATTGATTTTATTTTATAGATATGAAAACTGACCAAATATATCTTATCATTACTAAATTCTAAAATAGCAATTGTTATTTAATAAATTGTGATTTCAGATCAATGTATATATGTACAAGAACACTGTAATGCATTTGCACTATTGCTTTTAAGAGTAACATACAATTTAACCTTGTGTATGACTCATGATTATGGTATTTCATGCAAAAATGTTACGGGGACTTCAGAAGTACATGGAACATAGAAAAAGTGAATTTATTCTTGAAGCTGAATGTTCACAAAAATTTATATATAACCATATGAAAGAAATATGCAACTTTCAGCATGAAATAACATGATATCAAGAATTTGCAAAAAGTGACCAAAGACCAATATTAACAATGGTGGACGGCTCTTGTGTTTGAATGCTTCCTGTGAAATTATTTGAAAAGATATAAAGAGGGGTTCATTTTTGAATTATGCACACTCAAATTATGCAGAAAACATTCCATTTTAAGAGCAACCTATAATTTCAGCTTGTGTATGACTCAAAAATACAGTATTTCATGCAAAAATGTTTGGGGGGTGCTTGATAAAAAGGCACAGGGGGGCTTCTGAATTACCTGGAACATAGAAAAGGTCAATTTATTCTTAAAGCTGAATGTTCACAAAACATTTCTATATAAACATATGTAAGAAATATGCAAATTTCAGCTTGAAATAACATGTCATTAATTTGCAAAAAGTGCCAAAGACAAATATTAAAAATGTTGGAAGGTACATATGTGTGAATGTATTTGAAAAGATATCATAAAGATGAGTACATTTTTGAAATCTGCACACTCAAATTATGCAGAAAACATTCCATTTTTGTATATTCTATAATTCTGAAAAAATCATCCCCTGTTGCTAGTACCACAAATGCTGTACAGCTATGTGGTGAAGTTCACCTCGTCTTCGTTGAATCACGCACAACACTTAATTCTACTTATCTGATACAAACATATATGCTTTTAAAGTCTTTCAATGCCGTTTATGCATTAAATACAGATAATGTACCCGACTAGACTTCATTGTACAGACACCCTGCCCTGGCCAGACAAGACGCTGAACCTTGTCCAAAAACGGTAATTCAGCCGCTGTAGCATTTATCATCTTGTGTAAGCGTGATACTTTTGACTGCATATGCATAATACGGAATGCATCATTAAGGTGCAATAAACAGAACACGAATACACTACTGGTATAGTTGACGGCACACAGGTGAAATTTAAACTTGTTAAAAAAAATAAAAAAATCAGTAACTATGCGGCACTAGTATTCCAAATTGAACTCGTGAGGAATATCGCCGATTTAATTTTAAATGTCAATAAAATCTGGGACAAGGCGGATATATTTCTTTTGCTAGATAGGTGAAACAATCAGAATTATTAGCATCATATCTATGGCCGACATCCAATATGGCGTAAATTGACAGGACATCATAAACAAATATGACCGATAACTTACTTTTTACAACCCTCTCCGTTGTCGACAGCTTACCCTCCGATGCAGCCATCCTCGGGGTTGCAATATATGAATTACACCTATTAGTGCCTTGGATGGCACTATTAAACTATGATTTTAGTGGATTTTCCAAGCGAGGAAAACACCGAATCAAGATGGCGTTGACAACATCTTATTTGCATACGAAATGTCGTTCTGCGCAGTAGTTTGCGCAACTGTGCCAACACTGAGAGGGGGGGGGGGGGGTGATTAGTAGAAATCGATTGGTAGCTTCTTGGTGTTTACATACAGGCAGAAATTGTATTATATACAATAAAAATCAATTAACAGAGCACCATGAAATATGTTACATTGTATGGACGATGATTATAACAAAAATCAATCTCCAGTTGTTTCACAGAGCCGAGTGTGCGCACAATGCTTGGTATTTCTGCACAGAACAGGTTAAATTATGAATACAAATTATCTACATACATACTGTTAGTAACGACAGCATGTTTTCCGGAAGCTGCTATTTTAAAGTGTGGACATGGCAGCTAAAATTATTTTTACAGAGTTAAAATATGCAACGTTTTATATTGAAAATGATGGATATGTTGGTGAGTTGTTCCTGTATAACCACGGTTTTCAAAATGATGTACAGAAAAAGAAAAAATAAAAAAAAAAAAAAACACACAAAAACACAAAAATAAAATCGACTACGTGGTTATTTTAATTGATACTCTATTGGATTTGAGATTCGCAGGAGATCAGTAATAAGAAGAAAAAGATAGATTCACTTAAAATCACAATTTCTGGTGGAAAAAAAGGACGACGCAGTATCGTTACTATACTGTAATAACATGTTGCAATATCCATTGTCTTCAACAAAACACCTGTAAATATTCAGGTAGACTTAAATGTATCTAATGGCATAGATTACAAATAATTTTCATCTTCTTCTTTCACTTAAATCATAAATTATTGCATTATGTCAATTTGTTGTATAAACTGTTAGAGAAGAGAGAAAAAAGAATTGGACACGTTAAATGTATTTGTTTGTCTATTTGTTTGTTAGATACAGTGAGATTTCTGCCCCGAGTATTTCATCCCAGTCTCTAAAAATAATATTATGATGTAGACAACTTACGTTCAGTGGCGCAGCAACCGCCCAAGCAGCCCTCGCAACTGCGGGCGCCCAAGCCCAGTGGGGGCCCGAAATTCCCATCAAACAACGTTTTAATTGGAAGGGTATCCAGAATTAAGTTTATGGGGGGGGGGGGGGACAGAATTTCGTGCCACGCCACTGCTTACGTTACTGTTGTTATGTTTTGTTGTTGTTGTTGTTGTTTTAAATCCGATATCCATAACAGATTTATTTTGACTAAACACAGAAATACACTATTGTAGACATTGTATATATATATATATATATATATATATATATATATATATATATATATATATATATATATATTGTTTGCGAAGGATAGCATACTCATCTTTAATAGAGAAAAATATGCTCTTCTTTGTCGACATGGAATAGAAATTTCAAAATTGGAAAAAATGTTTTAATATATTATATCATATATCCATTCATCTAAGGTTTGCTCCATTTTGTCCTTGTTGTTTTTTGTTTTGTTTGTTTTGTTTTTTTGTGTTTTTAAACAAATATACCATACAAATACCAAATATTTACTAATTAGACTTAATATACCATGCGAATACCAAATATTTACTGATGAGACTAAATTCAAGATTTTACATTAGTTGTTTTAATTAAAAAAACTGTTATCTTCGTTTGAAAAGAAAGGTCTTGAAACTATCTGCAAATGTGTAAGGTCCTAAATTATTATGCAAATTTATAACCAAAGCCTTATTGTGTGTATTATGTTGTAATTCTGAATCAATAGCCAATCTGACTTGTTTTTTAAACTTATTTTTAACAAAGTATATCTTTCCAATGATGAATATTTCTCACAATGCACTATCTTGAACAATTAAAATTGGTATCGTGTTGTTTGGGGTTGTTGCTGTGTTTGTTGTTGTTGTTGCTGCTGTCTTTTTTGTTTTTATTTGTTCAAGTTCCAGTTATCTCGTATGTCAATTAAACATCCGAAAACAATTTCTAGTCAAAATATACATTTTACACGTATGACTAATTCGGATCTTGATGTGTAAAAGGAATGTATCCCTTTTCGCAAAGAGAGTTATCTCCCTTTATCCACTCTGTCGGAGGACCACAATGATATCTTCTAACTCTGTGATATTTTTATTTTAACAACAACAACAAAAACGTAGAAGAAATATTAAACGAAATGATTTATATTGGTGGCTTGTGTAATTAAAATTTTAAATATGTATGTTTAATCTGTAAATTCTCGTTGATAAGCCTCTATCTCTCTCTCTCGCTCTCTCTCTCTCTCTCTCTCTCTCTCTCTCTCTCTCTCTCTCTCTCTCTCTCATGGACGCCACTGACCTACTTAGACAATGACAAGCATTTGAAAAGAATATTGGGCATATGGACTCATTCCTGTACAAACTTTGCACAATGGAGGAGTTAGAATTCTACAAAAAGGAGTTTGTTTTAACACGAAAATAAAAAATAAAAATTAAAAATGCATTCAAAGTTTCATGCAATTTCGATGTTTCAGTACCAAATCGTCAAATCGTACTTGTCCAACCAGGTAATGAACATGAAAGAAATGATTATTCAATTATTTATTTATTTATTTATTTTGAATCGTTAGATTTAAAGGAGACTACTTTTTTATTATTATTAATTGCTAAGGATGAAACATAACATATTCTCATTTATATCAAACAAATAAGCAGGCGAATAAATAATACTAAATAAATAAGGTAGCATAGTTCCACAGGAGTTCAGAGTTAGAAGTCACTGCAATATTTTTTTTTTCATCAAAATTTCGACTTTTCAAATTTTCTTCCGCAAAAAAAAGCATAGGGAATAATGCAAAAAAAATCATTTAACAAATTTAGATGGTAAAACATTGTAACGACTATTTAACGTCGAGCTAATGTGTATGCTTTCTTCTGACTATATTGTCCACGCACAAACATGTAAAGTATAATCTACAGGTATTTTGTCAAATTTGGTCCATTATGAAACAGAGAGAGAGAGAGAGAGAGGATTCTTATTCTTTATATGGTTTTATTTATACTAGTTTTCAGCTTCGGTCATTGGATATTACTGACTAGTAATTACAATAACTCAAGTACGGAAATCCGTGTTTTCCCATATCGTTGCACAACTTTACGACTCCACCCCTCCTTCCCTAGTGGATATATATTTACTCCTTCCCCAGTGGGCATATAGTTACTCCTTCCCCAGTGGGCATATAGTTACTCCTTCCCCAGTGGGCAGATAGTTACTCCTTCCCCAGTGGGCAGATAGTTACTCCTTCCCCAGTGGGCATATATTTACTCCTTCCCCAATCGACATATAGTTACTCCTTCCCCAGTGGGCAGATAGTTACTCCTTCCCCAGTGGGCAGATAGTTACTCCTTCCCCAGTGGGCATATATTTACTCCTTCCCCAGTGGGCAGATAGTTACTCCTTCCCCAGTGGGCAGATAGTTACTCCTTCCCCAATCGACATATATTTACTCCTTCCCCAGTGGGCAGATAGTTACTCCTTTCCCAGTCGGCATATAGTTACTCCTTCCCCAGTTTGGATATAGTTAATCCTTCTCCAATCGGCATATAGTTACTTCTTCCCCAGTGGTGCAGATAGTTACTATCAGTGGCGTAGGGGGGGGGGGGGGGGCGGGAAGAATGCGGTGGCCCCGGGCGGCACTTTCTATGGGGGCGGCAATTTGGTAAGAGTACCGTATATATCATAAATAATACGAATGGAGTGGGGGCGTAATTTTGGTAGTTGGCCCTGGGAGGCACTTTGCCTCGCTACGCCACTGGTTACAATGCGATCAAGTAACCTCAAACAACATATCTGTATCTGGGACATTTATCTTGGCGTTTATGAATAAATGTATGATAACTGTTTCCGGTGTGTTGCTAACAATCAAATCAATTTCCATTAGTGTGTTCAATATTTTATTCAAATTATTCATCGTCTCCAAACCGTAAGGCAGTGTTTGCGTGCAAACCATTGTTCTCGTGATTTACTTATTGTGTGAAGGTAATACCTATTTGTTCGTGTCTGTATGCTTTATGTGGAGGATGAAATATTGCCTTGAAGCAGTAAAGCGCAATTTGACAGGTGTAGTTTGTAGGTAATTAGGGACCGCAGATAAATATAAATGATGAAAGTTGATTGCCATATTGATTTTGTGGCTGTGGGAGTTGACATTTACTGATTTTGTAGCTTATTTTAGGTACCGTTACCTATGTGAGTCGAGTCTGAGGAGGGAGCACAACACGCCAAGTTTAGAAAGGTAACTCGAGAGTAATCAACGAGTACATAGTTCATATCTACGAAGCTTCTCGTAATCTCCAGTAGCCACTATAAACATTAATAAATTCAGACACAAGTAATCTTGATAACGAAATGTTGTCCCTGTGACTGAGCATAAAGACACAAAATAAAGACAATATAACACTCCTTTGTCGAAAATGTTGTTTTATTGTTGGAGAAGATGATGATAATGATGATGTTCACCACATATACATATAATTCTCTCTCTCTCTCTCTCTCTCTCTCTCTCTCTCTCTCTCTCTCTCTCTCTCTCTCTCACACACACACACACACACACACACACACACACACACCAATACCATTTAAATTTTTTTGTTGTTTCAACATTTGTCATTTACTAATATAACTTTTTTTTTTTTTTTTTTTACAATTTCAGGTCGTTATAATATTGAATTCCAAGAAGTTTTGTTTATGCTCCATAGAAACAAAGAAAAGAACATTGAATTCCAAGAAGTTTTGTTTATGTTCCATAGAAACAAAGAAAAGAGCATTGTTGTATGTTTTATCAAAGTAGAGGTACTATATTGAGGTAAAAAAAAAAAACAACAACAGATTAATGTCTTTTTTTCTGTTGTTGTTGTTGTTGTAAATCATAAAATCTGCTTCAGAAACTATTATCATTGTGCAGCCATAGAAGACATATTTTACTGAGCAAAAGTTATTCTTTATTAAATCAAAGTTGAAGTACTATAATGAGTTGATAATAACAACCAGAGATTAATGGGGGAGTGGGGGAGCTTGTGGGGGGTGTCAATCATAAATTTGTTTCAGAACTATTATCATTGTCCTGCCATAGAAACCAGATTGTACTGGATGAAAGTCGCTAGCTGTGAGGAACTTTAAAGTTGGAACCAATATGAGCACAATCAGCAGCATAGGTCATGCATCAGTAATTACCTTGATTAGCCACTTTTGAGGCCTTACGTGAAATACATGCAGTCAATGCACTCATCTAATTCCTATACTCTTTCGCATGTACAATACACATTTAACCTGCTGAGAGTATCCTATCATAATATACAATGTATAGTTATTAATATGGAAAGTTTACCATTAAATAAACATATTGGTTCCTACTTTGAACTGCGCTGGTCATACAGGGCTGTAGTATTGAAAAATCTGTGTAGTCTTGAGCAAAACAAAAATACTTAACCTATGTTAGTACAGCGTAAAATGTAGGTCACAGTGACCGTCTTCGATTATAAGGGTGTAGTACTAACAGAGATGCTTCCAATTATCGAGTTTCATAATTTGAACATAACCAGCACCCAATAAATGAAATTTAAATACAAACATTCAACAAAGTCACTAAATTAAGAAATATAAGTCACATACACCTCTATTTGCAATACGGGTGAGAAATGAACTTAAAACAAAATGTAACCAAAGTCAGTGAAGTGTGAAATATGGTTCACAGTGACCTACATTTGTGATGAGGGTGTAGTACTCGTCAACATGCATCCCCTCAACAGTTTATGATTCAGGGTATAACACTTTGAATACAGGTTGCATAAATCTGAGCTAAACGCTAAACGTAAAAACTAAAGCAAAGATGTTCAAATAATGTTAATTTCTGCACAAAGGTATCCCATTAGACCCCTTCCCAAAGGGTGGGTGCCATGAAACGCACTCTAAACTGTTGTTTGGACCTAGAAAGAAAAAAATGGTTCAGACGCAGTGAGGCTGTACATATAGGTACATGTATATGCTTTTATATGTGCAAACGCAGATGTCGGGGGTAGTACTATAGCTCTTTGCTTCGTATAGGTGAGCTAAAAAGTAAAAGAAAAAAAACAATAATGCAACAAAAATGAAGTAAAATACAAAATATACTCTAAAAAAAACATTATTTACATAAGTAAATAGAAACAATCAATGGACCAATCAATCAACCGCACACTCACTGTTTTAAAGTTTGAAAAATTTACTAAATTTGATCAGTCATGCAATTTTTCGATTATATATATATATATATATATATATATATATATAGAGAGAGAGAGAGAGAGAGAGAGAGAGAGAGAGAGAGAGAGAGAGAGAGAGAGAGAGTCGTGGTGGCTTAGTGGTTAGCGTGCCAGATTCGCTACCGAAAGGGTGCAGATTCGAATCCTACCGTCAGATCAGCCGGGTCGGCTTCTGTGGCCTGTCTTTGGGTGAATCACTTTGCTCCAATTGACTCGGCACTAATAACCACTAATGTTTATGCGCCTTAAACACCAAACCAAACAAAATATAACTATTTTATGACCTAATTTTTATAGTTATATATTATCTGTTTCTGAAATTAGATTTTGGTTTTGCCCCATTTAATAGATATCGCGACATGTATTTCCTTTTCCTGCTGAGACAGCTAACTGTAGGAGCAGAAGCAGTATGTTTAGGTTTTGCATGAAATCTTGTGAAAATTGTATAAGGTGTATTGCAGCACAAGGTGTATTGCAGCACAAGGTGTATTGCAGCACAATTTGCAGGCGAACACATTATTCCGCGACACTCTTGTTTAGTTAAGGTGATATGTGTTCTGTTGTTGTAAAATTCTTTGCAAGCTGCGAGCTGAGTCAACAATTTTACATGTAAAGCTAATGTTACAGGATCCTTCTGTACATATTCAATGAGTGGTAGAGAATCAGGCCCTGTGCCAACATGGTCCCTGGTTTGAATTCCAACCTATTAGCACTTTTATATACACTAGTGCGTGATATATATATATATATATATATATATATATATATATATATATATATATATATATATATATTGCAATATATCACTGTTGTAAAGGGTGGTAATAAGAGGATTTATACATATATACGGTAGAAACTATATACCTGTCGAGTATAATAACTATTAAATATTTTAGGTAGTTCGAACTAGTGATGCTGTATGACACCAGGGTCTCATGTATCATTTTGCTTTTAAATTAAAAAGTACCCCGCTAATTTGTGAGGCTAGATATGAAAGTATTGTGCCAGAAATTATGAAAAACTGTTGGATAACTTTAGTTATTCCTAAGTGACACAGCCATAATGAGTCTGCAGCACCATGCCAAAAGTGTACAACTGAAAATTATCTTCAAGAACTATAGCTGGTATTATTTTCGTTTAGAACGCTCTACTTTACAGCAGATATCTACAGTTCATCCCCATAGTCTCTGTCGTTATCATCATTTTTAACTGTCAGAATCTTTTCATTGCTGCTGTCGCCACCATCACCCTCATTGTGGTTATCGTTAACTCAACCTCTCTCCACGCTCTTTTTCGTCATCATGATCATTATCATCATCTTCTTCTTCTTTTTCTCGTCGCCATCACAATACGCTATCATCATCGTCGTCATCGTCATCTTCTACTTCTTCTCGTCACCATTACAATACACCATCATCGTCGTCGTCGTGATTTTCTTCTGTCTTCTTCTTCACGTCGACACCAGATTACACCATAATCATAATCATCGTCGTCATCGTCATCATCATCATTATCATCATCATTATCGCCACCATCACGAACTCCACTTCCATCACAATTACGGTACTGTTGTTGCTATCAACATTTAAGCTGACGATATTAGATAGTGTTAATAGCGGAAACGCTCTTTTCTCTTCTCTTCTTCCTATTCTTCATCCACCTTTACCTGTTGAAATGAATGAATGAATGAATGAATGAACGAACGAACGAACGAATTTATTTATTTATTTATTTATTTATTTATTTATTTATTTATTATGAAGAGCAAGGAGTGAAGAAGAAGTAGAGGGCCGTGCATCCGCATGTCAGAGTATGTAATGACAATTTCGTGAAATTGGATGGGAAATGTTTAAGCTGTAGTCATTTTAGTCTATACGTCGTATACTGACATTCAATTTGTTGTTGGACCATCAGTACCAAAGAAGTTGTTTGATTCGCTCGGTAATGAGACCCCTTGCGTGTAACAGTATTTCGGGAAGGTAGTAGAGTCTCGAGTAACTGAAGAATTTATTATGATGGAACTGAAATTTAAATTGCTAGTAAATTTTTTATATTTATTAATTTGTATTTATACGACAGGTGGCATACTTTCAGAAGCTGAAAAATCTTTAGCAGGGCAAGCTACGAAATCTTTGCTTACATTGAATAAGGACTTGTATAAATTTTCCGATATACCGCTAAATATCTTATGCAATTTATTTGATGTTCTTATTGCTCCAGTTATATCATATGGTGCGGAAGTATGAGGATTTATATAAGGTATTATTGTTCAAAGAGTTCATTTGCGGTTTTGTAAGCATATTTTAGGTTTTAGACAGTCAACACAGAATGACATTGTATATGATGAAATGAGGAGAGTTCCTCTTAGAATACTTAGACTCTTTGGGATTATTAAATATTGCTTCAAAATGTTACATTCTAACAGTATAAAAGATACACAAATTGTGTATTGCATTTTATTTCCAGAATTTATAGCAAACCCAAATAAAATTTCATGGGTAGAAAGAATTAGAGAACATTTCGAAACACTTGGTTTCGGAAACGTATAGTTGCAACATGGTGTAGGTAATGTTGATGTATTCCTACAAGTAGTAATGCAACGCTTGATTGGTTTTAACTCTATGGGATTTTATAGAATTTAAAACACTATGAATACTAAAATCATTTTTAAACATCGCATTTATTCACAAATTTCTACTGCCGATTCTGCTTCAAAACCATACAGCTTTTGTCTTTTCAATATTTAATACTAAGCCCAGAGAATTTTGGAAAGTGACATATCAAATCCAGGCTTTTTCAGTGACTTTTCAGAACCATTCCGAGTGAGTGAGATGTCATTAGAATACTGTGCGTTTATATGAGATCTATTATTAATATATATCCCCTTGATATTTTCATGTTTGCTTATAACGTCTGCTAAAATCTCTGCACACACAGACACACACACACACACACACACACACACACATATATATATATATATATATATATATATATGGAGTGAGGATCACCTTGTTCACTTGTTGACAACTACTCTTTATTTTAAACCACGATGAACAATCTCCATTTACTACAACAAAGGATTTTATATTATTGTATAACAAAGTTTTATCTATATTTTAAATAAAAACTAAAATTTGCAAAGTCCAACACTCTGTAAATGGCAATGCCAGAAAATGAAAAGCTTTCCAAAATATATTAAAAGCAGAATACCAGCTTTGTTGATATTCTTTGTATATACCAAACAAGGTTAATAGAAATTACGAATATTTTCATCTATATATCTCCCTAGTAAAACACTCTTTGATCAGTAATAATGAAAGCAGGAAGAACCATAGCAATACATGCATAAGTTATATTGTATCTAAAAACATTAAGAGGGAGAAAGATCTCCAATATTTTAAATATTGCTTTGGTTTGTCATTCTTGGGAATACAGGTAATCACCCCTTCGTTTTAAGTGGATGATAACTTCCCAGGAACATAGACGAAATTTAATGCCCTTACAAAAATTTAAAATATTTATCAAATTCAAATGTGAACCCATGAGATTCTGAATTTTTAGTACTAGCTATATTTTTCAATATATACATTGCTTCTGCGAATACTATAGGCCTATCTAATGACTCTTTCTGAATATCAATCACCTTTATAATATCTGTATAATTGACTCTAGATCAACTGGGTCAACTGGTTTGAAAGAGTATAGATTCTGGTAATATAATTTTGTCTCATCCAAAATACTTTTTTGACTTCTAGTTAAATTACGATACAATTTTACCAGATCTTGCATCATTTTATTACTATAATGTATGTTTTCTAATTTAAAAAAAAATATTTTGCGCGTGATCTGACCTTAACTCCTTCCATTGTTTCCATCCTATTTCTATCAGTTGATTTTTAAAACTTTAGACCTTTTCATTACTTTTCTTAAATACTCCTTATCTTTAATACTTTACTTTTCCGGTTGAGCTTAGTGTCTCTTGTATGAAGATTATGAAATATTTTTTCCTCCTATTTCTAAAAATTAAGTCTTAAACATAACTGATAAATGATAACAAAAAATGTAAATTAGAATCTAGTATATTTTCAAGCAGAGCCTTTATTATCGTTATTTCCATGGTTACAGAGTCTCTATTCGACTTGTCAGACTGGAAGACGGGTATTGAAAACTGGCTAAAGATCTGATTACCGTATATACTCGCGTAAAAACCGATACCAATTGCAAACTGCATAGACCAAGATCTGCCGTCGCATAATGCACCGGCAGATCTGGGTCTATGCAGTTTGTAAGGACTAATCAGTAGAACAAAACAACACAGACCCTGATCTGCCGTCGCATAATGCGCCGGCAGATCAGGGTCTATGTTGTTTGCATTTGGACCCGGTTATACGCGAAAATATATGGTAGGTCGAGTGGAGACTCGAAATCCTCATACATTCCATTTATACAGAAGCTCTAAATTCTTACACGATGCTTTATATAATAGAAATATAACAAATGCATGTATATATGTGTTCTCCACACTTTCAGAAAAATATAATAGGGTACTTATCACATTACCAAATCCTGCACTCATTTTGTTTTGTTGAAAACATTTTTTTATGTAGCCGTATATTGTATGTACGTGTGTGTGTGTCTGTGTTTTGTGAGTGCAAGTGTCCTTTTGAGTCTACGTTAGTATAAAGGACACTGGTGTTATTCCCATGAGCTCTATATCTTTATTATTTTTATTTTTGTAAATTCCTTTATCGATATGTATTGTCGAAAAGTCGAATTGACATCATAGTCAAGTAGCTTCGGCATGTCCCCTCAGTTCGACCCCATGTATTTTCCCTGTAACACGTTATGGTAGAACTAGATACAATATGATAAATTACGGAATATCTGATTGGTTTTACTGTTAACATATTTTTTTCTTATGGACGAGTGTGGTTATTTACTGGCGTTTTTGTTTTTGTTCCTTTACTTGTATATCTTTCTATCTCCGATTAGTTTTTGACAATTGGTACGAACTGTAGGCAGAATTTGAACATTATTTGATAATTTCTTATTTCTCCTCTATTTACATAATTGGCTGAAATTATCATGTTGCTTATGACTTTTGAAATGTATTTCTTTTATTACAGTTCGAAAGATTTAGGATATATAACTTTTGCTTTTCGCTGCACCATTCTTAATGTAATCAAATGTAAACTAATTAATATTCTGATAAATATAAGTGTATTCTCATGTTGCATTTACCATATGAACTTTCATGCCATGTACAGAAATTATCCATACATTTTCCTCTTATGTTTTACCCTTTTTTTTTTTTTTTTTTTAATTATGATTTTCCTCGAGAAATTGCACAGATGTTGGTGTTGTCGTACCATTCGGGATAAAACATATCAATTACAAACTTCTCAATGGATTGACTTTTTTTTTTTTTTTAGTGTGGCTAGAGAAAACAATTATGTAATTATATGTATACCTTTCATACAAACAACATTGGGGGATTAACTTCAGTTATTTGCCTCTGAATCCGATAGGTAGCGCCACCAGAAAACCCGGTCCAACAACTATCTTATCTCGCGTTTTAGTGCGTCCCCGTCTTTGTTTCAGTTATGTGTTCCACAAAAAGAAACTTATTCCACAAAAAGAAACTTATTCCACAAAAAGAAACTTATTCCACAAAAAGAAACTTATTCTGCGATAGTAACATTCTCTAGAGGTAAAATATATTTGCATAAATACGTATCAATGCGTATCCTGATATCTTCTTTCTTTACTTCAAGACAACATGGCATTAAAACTACTTCATTGTGTCTTTCAGGGCAAAACCTTCCATACTTACACCACTTACATGCATTAAATAAATAAATAAATAAATAAATAAATAAATAAATAAATAAATAAATAAATAAATAAACAGTTATTTAAATTTTTCTCATTCTGTAATAATCCTCGTTAAATTGAAACTGTTTATATTTTATAGTTTATATTTATTTTCCATAATATTATTAAGAATTTTGTGGCTATGAATTAAATTATATAATTATCACATCAGATGATGATGATGACGATTATTATTATTATTATTGTTATTATTATTATTATTATTATTATTATTGCTGTTGTTGTTGTTGTCATTGTTGTTCTTAATAGATGAAGCTAAAATTTACTAGCTAGAATATGAATTAATTTCTGTTCGCTCAAATTACACGAGAATTATTAAAATAAAACTGTATTCGGTCTTGGTATCTTGGTCATTTTTTTACCAGAGGTTAAAAGTTACGTTTCAAAATCATTCATTAAATGGTATTTTTCTTGAGACCTTCGTATTTTTTCCCAAATTTATTCGAAGTGTTTCCTTACAAATGTTTTGCTGTCAAGCCACGGTTTAAAGAAACGGCATTTGTAGAAACGGCATTTGTAGAACTAATATACTCTTTATAACAATAACAAATAAATAAATAAAAAGCAAATAAATATTTTGAAGATTATGCCACTGAATGGTTGGTATCACGAAACAGATTTAAAAAGCAGGCATTACATATTTTACATCTTTAATTAATTAACAAAAAAGTAATTTCAAAATGAAGGAAAGATATGAGAGACTATAAGATCACAAGACTGTTATGAAAACTTTAATTAGCATATGATCTCAAATATTTAATTTTTTTTAATGTTTTCATTTGTTTTGAAATCTTTTCCTAAATAAAATTGGAACCTTGTCACAGCCAAGAAATTAATCTTGATATGAATATTATTGATTCGCAATAAGTAACGTTAAATAAAGAAATTGAAAGACTGTGTCTGGCAACTAAACAACTATTTTTATTAACTTTAGCCGTTTTCGCTATAATTCAACGCAACAATTACTGAAATGACAACTAGAAACGAAGCTGATCGGGGGGGGGGGGGGGGCAAACGGTCTGTGCAGGCAGTGGTGTTGTTTAACTACTTCACTGAAAAACAGTTTGGCTTTTCCTGTGGCGCCATCTAATCGAGAGATAACTGACTGAGGAATGCCAATTGTCCTTGTTAATCTTAAATCAACTCCCAGCCAAGAAAAACACGATTCTAAATCTTTCTTACATAATTTATGAACATTGATCTAGAGCATTATAGGGTCTTTGTTGGGTGTTACCATGCAAGGGCTATCCGACATAAAGGCAGAAAGATGATTAGATACGATAAATTAATTTCTGTTCTACTAACATACCACTTTATTAGATGCATCTAGTGCTGCAGATGACTATTGACTTTAGTCACGGAGGATTTTTACCATACATTGTACATTGCGTTACGTAGCAAGACATTGCTGTTGGATTTTTGTTTCTTTATCATCACTATATCAGGTTGCAGAATAAGAGAATTACGCATGGACCATAATCTCCAAAGTGTCCCCTCATTTTGCCACGAAAAGAAAGTACCGTCTCTACTCGCGTATAAGTCGATACCAAATACAGACTGCATAGACACAGATCTGCCGTCACATAACGCGCCGGCAGATCTGGGTCTATGCAGTTTGTAAGGACTAATCAGTAGAGCAAACAACATAGACTCTGATCTTCCGGCGCATTATGCGACGGCAGATCAGAGTCTATGTTGTTTGCATTTGGACCTAGGTTTTACGTGAGAATATACGGTATTTATCACAATACGTACCATATAATTATGGAGTTGAATAAGTTTGATGTTATTTCCAACACACGATATTTTAATACAGAATTTTCAACCACAAATCCGTCTCAATAGAAACAGAAATGGAATGGCGTAGCTGTATCTATTCAGTTCAAAACTTGAATTCCCTTTATTAAAAAGAACAATTTATTAATACCAAACCTCGAGGACAATTGGGCTAAAATAATTCTTGACGGTAGAAAACTTTTGATTGGAACGCGTTCACCCAAGATTCGATGGATGGACTTTGACTGAATTCTCAATTGAACGAGCAAAACAGTATTGTGAAATATAATAATCTTAAGGAACTTTAGCAAAGACATTATGGTATCCAACAGGTGTAGTAATGATTCTAACTTAATGATTGATACGGTTATCAAGAATGTCTCATAAACACTTGGGATTAACTCTGAATGAAACCTTATCTTGTCATATATGTATGTATATATATATATATATATATATATATATATATATATATATATATATATATATATATATATACAAGAAATAACAGTATATATAGCGAAGTTTGAAATTCAAACTTGATAGAAAATCATCAGAGCTTCTTTATTTCACCTTTCGGGGACATTTTTTGGAGTACGGGGACATTATTTGGGATAATTACACTCAGTATGAGCAAGATGAAATATAAAAATATACAATCTGAGACAACAACTTATACTGTATGTGGTAGAATTTTTGAAGAAACAAAATGGGAAAAAATTTAAATAGGATGCTGCAAGCATAAAACATAGAATGATAAAATTTTTTAAAACATGCACCATGGGATGACTCTTGGATACCTGCAAGTGGTTCCAGCAAGTATCCAACAGGAAAGTAATAGACAATTTCGTGATGGATCTAACCTCCAAAAAAACGCCTTATGTAAAAATTTATTTTTACCAAAGACTGTTACGGAATGGAATCTTTTTTCTTAAGACATAAATAACAACCCCTCTATGTATTCTTCTGAGTAATACTAAAATAGGAATATATAAAAGTTCTATTACTATCAAGGTGAGAGATTAGCAAAACTTTTACATACAAGACTTCAACTAGGTTGTAACTCATCATTTATTTATTTCCTTCTTATACCTAATACTGGCTCTATCACTTTCGTTGTGCCTGCTGTTTTCCAACTTCTCTATCGCTTTTTTGACAGTTAAAATATTCTATGCATTTCTCTTTTCAGTAACATTTGAGCCACAGTTTGCTCTTGCATTGTGACTTTTATCTTTTATGAGCAATACCATTAGTTAAACTACATATTTCCGCTGCACTAGTCCATATTTCATTGATTTTATGTAGTATGTCATCAACGCAATCATCATTAAGTACATTTGCATCATTGTTTATGTTTTCTAACTCTGCATAAACGCTCATGGCTTTGGAAATATAAATATTTTCACGAAATTCAATACTTTAATTTGTCCCTTTCGGTCTGCTTCTGACAGTGTGATTCAAAGTGGTTATGCTTGAGGTTGAATATGGTTATTGACTATTTTGCTACTGAAAGACAACTGATACGTTGGACAGACATGGATCAAATGCACAAACTGAAAAGTCAGTAACTTTAACCAGTAACTCAGCGGAAGAAAATACATGATAAATTACACTGGAATCATTGGTGGATCCATGTTTTTTTTTTTCTGGAATCATTGGTGGATCCATGTTTTTATTTCTGGAATCATTGGTGGATCCATTTTTTATGGAATCATTGGTGGATCCATGTTTTTATTTCTGGAATCATTGGTGGATCCATTTTTTATGGAACCATTGGTGGATCCATGTTGTTTTTTTTTCTCAGAGCGTTCGTGTTAAAATGAAAAGTGTACCGTTTGTACTGGACAAAGGAGGTGAATTCGTCAATATATATGTCTTTTCCGGTACGACCATTGAGACTGTAAATTTCAGTGGGCAGTACTATCAACTTGGGTATATTAATTATTGTTTTTCTTATCTCATGAGTTTCGAACACGTCATACACCTAGAGTACTCACTTCATGAAGTAATTACTGTTCATACCTATCACCAAACATATCATAGCAAATACATGACTAATATAAGCTTCTGTAGTAAAAAATGGTTCCACTTTTAGCATTATAAAATCCACTGGGAGACATAATAGTGTATCGTCAGTTTTAACAGTGTCAAAATTTATATTCTACTGCAGTGAGAGTACTCTGCAGTTATGTACACAGCACCACACACACACACACACACACACACACACACACACACACACACATTCGTCAGTTTTAATAGTATCAAAATTTATATTCTAATGCAGTGAGAGTATTCTGTAATTATGTACACAGCACCATACACACACACACACTCGTCAGTTTTAATAGTATCAAAATTTATATTCTACTGCAGTGAGAGTATTCTGTAGTTATGTACACAACTTCACACACACACATATATATATTTATATATAGATATATATATATATATATATATATATATATATATATATATATATATATATATATATATATATATATATATATATATATATACATTTTACTAAATCAAAGCATAATTCATTCTCATATTCTTTACTTAACACAATTACTTCTTTTCTAACTTGTTTTCAATAGCAAACACACCTATATAGATTTATACTTTTTTTTAAATTGAGAGCGTACTAAACATAATTATTCACTTCAGCAACCACAGCATTTTCTACTTTTGTTTCAGACTTTCTGATAAAGATAAAACTGGTATTGACAAATTGTTGATAATAAGGAGTATGTCATATAGATTTCAACAAATAAACGTTTGAATTAGCCAGTTGTAATGTACAATCAGTAGAATGGCGAATACTAGTGTAATTCGTGTCACTTAGAATATTCACTTATGATTCTGATCGAATAGGTTGGTAATCTTGTTTAGGTTTCTTAGTTGTCCTTTTCTCTTTCCATATCTCCATGTTGTGCGAATCTGTGAAAACCCGTGCACTCTCCAACGTGACTCTAGATGAGTTACCGCTGTCAAGCAGCTTTTTTACCTTCCATGGAAGCCAAATTATGAGGCCTTTAACACAACTATGCAACGACAAACATTTGTAAATAATTGATTCTATTGGTGGGATAAGTTATATTCAATCTATTTTGTCTCTGCATTGTAAAGGACAAGTATAAAAAATGCATTATTTTTAAACAACAAGCAGAGAAACAATACGCAGACAAACTTTAAGCAAACACACATATCAATCAATCAGTCAACGAATCAATCAATCACACGAAGATATGAGCACTAAAAATCAGAGAATACTCATATAGTTCGACCAATATGACCTGTCCGTTTGACCTTTTTTAAGAATAGATATTGGGACCTAGTCAACATATCTTTGCAAGTAAGGTATATGCATGGAAGTTAAGGCGTATCATTATGGTTGCCTGATACCAGTTGTGCATCGTCTGTCAGACATGACTATGGTTTACGAGAAACAGCAACGCCAAATCATCAAACTGAGCTTGTTCTCATAGATAGCAAAAGAAAAGTGGTGACCAGGTCGAATCACATTATCAGATTTTGAGAATTATTACGTGAAAAAGAGAGATGAATATTTTAATTGTACAAATCACTGTTTCTTCTGCATTTGTGATCCCTCTTGTTCATAACCTGAAAGTCTCTCTCCCTGCTTAATCGCGATAAAAAGTGTAGTTATCAATTACTGTCTATACTTGCGTATAATCCGGGTATAAATGCAAACAACATAGACCCTGATGTGCCGTCGCATAATGCGCAGATCTGGGTCTATGCAGTTTGCAGTTGGTATCGGATTATACGCGAGTATATACGCTAATAATCTTTAATTGTTATTACCAAATCCATCTCATCATGTTCTTGGTGAACTAAAAACACTCTTTTACAAATGTTTATAGCATGGGTCAAAGGAAAGAGTATAACAAAATATTACCTTGAAGAATTATCATGAGGGCAGATTAAATATGATTCATATATTTAATTTTGTGAATATTGTGAATTTTGGGAAAGTCACATAGCTTAGAATAATGTTGTCTGAGGAGTTCAAATAGTTTGTTACAGTTTTCAGTATCAAATATTGATAATTTCTTTTAATTTGGAATAGACTTTCTTAGCTCATTAAAAAAGGAACTCAGTCCTCTTTGGATTTCAATAGATGGAAAAGTGTGTATTACAAGACATGGATTCAGACAGGCATTATATTTGTGAATGATTTTGTTAATGAGGATAGTCACTGAATAGGTTTTGATAGTTTTAAATAAAGAATTTATATTAACATTAATTTCATAGATTTTCAAAGGATACTTACAGCTATAAAGTCATACAAAAATAAATACAGTTATGACTCTAACTTACAACAACCTTTTATAAATATTGTTGTGAATACTATTAAAAAAACATGCAGAAGTATATATGAAAAATTGAACGGAAACAATGAAATACCAACTTCTAGAAGGAAATGGAATTTTGAGTTTGTTGAGCGGAAACAATGAAATACCAACTTGTAGAAGGAAATGGAATTTTGAGTTTGTTGAGCGGAAACAATGAAATACCAACTTCTAGAAGGAAATGGAATTTTGAGTTTGTTGAGCGGAAACAATGAAATACCAACTTGTAGAAGGAAATGGAATTTTGAGTTTGGTGAGCGGAAACAATGAAATACCAACTTGTAGAAGGAAATGGAATTTTGAGTTTGTTGAGAGGAAACAATGAAATACCAACTAGTTGAAGGAAATGGAATTTTGAGTTCGGTGATTTAGAATATAAAGATTGGCATCAATTTTTCTTGCTGCCATATAAAACTACAAAATGTCCAAGTCTTAGCCAGTCGCAGCTTAAAATATTACTAAGAATTTGGCTACGAGTGTATTTCTGAAAAGAATTAGAATGATTTCAGATTAGCTCTGTTCTTTTTATATCTTACAATGGATAAAAAGTAAGTGTAGTCACCCAAATAATTTGGAATTTTAAAAAAAAAAATTATCTTTGGATATAAAGACAAAACTTAGACTGGTGATGCAATTAATTTACCGCATATACTCGCATATAAGACATATCCAAATGCAAACAATATAGACCCTGATCTGCCGTCGCATAATGCGCCGGCAGATCAGGATCTTTGTTGTTTGTTCTACTGATTAGTTCTTACAAACTGCATAGACCCAGATCTGCCGGCGCATTATCTTTACCGATAAATGTATTGGATGTATGTTGAAAATTGTCCTACGATTATGTCTAGTATACATTTATATACTTGACTTACTACGGCCGTCATATTGGCATTTGGTTGCACTCTGGAGTGAATGCAAGTTAAAATCACAAGTAGGTCACATAATCCACGTTTCAAATAGGTCAATATGACCTGTTTTCTTAGCAAGCCGGTGATTCTCGAAAACGTGTTTGGGTTTAATTTAATTTGCGTTCGCTAAGTCTGCAGATTGTGGGCACTTGAAGGTAATGTATTTTGCAAGGTTAATCTCGGTTTTAGTGACCTACTTTATGCATCTAACTGAACATAACCATACAATAAGACCACGCTATTGTATAAGATTCACCTATGTGTATCACGAAAGTACTATACAACACGAGATTTTTTATGTATTCACTATGCGCCCAGTGGATGAATACATACAATGAAAATAATTTAATTTGCACACACACACACACACACAGATATATATATATATATATATATATATCTATATATATATATATATATATATATATATATATATATATATATATATATAATTTCTCAGCTGTGAAAATATGTAATGCGATTTAATCTTGGCGTCAACACATAGGCAGGTCATTTTAATAATTGAGCATATAATAATAATAATAATAATAATAATAATAATAATAATAATAATAATAATAATAATAATAATAATAATAATGATAATAATGATAATAATAATAATAATAATAATAATAATAATAATAATAATAAATGAAGGTGACACAATTAGTCCTAATGTCTTAATAGATATATGAATCACTCTGGTTCTTCAAGTTTGAAACTTGAAGCTGCTTCTTAACTATATAGTTATCTGTCGATGTGTTGCCCCACCTCCACCCCCTTCAGAATAAAGTAAAAATGCAGGTTCGCAGTCTAATCTAAATTGCTGTGATTCCCGTTTTATGGTTAGATGTTTTGAGTAGTGATTTTAAAACTATATTTTACTCCACTCGAACACGGTATATAAGCAGTATTTAAGCACAGAATGGTAGAGCAATCATATTGTTTTGCAATTTTAAGTCTTCTGTCCCTATACGAGAACATTTCCGGACCACCCATATTTTTCAAAACAAAATACTCCCACATCCCTGAATCGTGGCATACACGGATGCTGTCGTACACATTGATATGTAGAAGCTGGACCAGTTAACTATATTAAAGTTGATTCAACAAAATTAACCGCGTATCCATTAAAAAAAAAAAATCTGGACCACTCATACTTTTGTAAAAATAAAAATAACTTTAGGTCTCTGGACTGTAGTATATATTGGTGCTGTCAGAGACAATGATATACAGAAGCTGGACCAGTAAGCATATTAAAGCCGATTCAACCAGACAGTCATTTGTTGCAAATTGAAATATCGTATCCCTATATAAGAACATTTATGGACCACTAATATTTTTAAAAACAATAATACCACCAGGTCACTAGACTGTAGTATTGGTGCTGTCTTACAAATTGCCATGCAGAACAACTAATATTTTTCAAAACAAAAATATCCGCAGGTCCCTGGACTGTAGTATACATTGGTGCTGTCTTACGCATTGCTATAAACAAGCTAGACAGACACGGTATGTGCAAAGGACAGCACTAAATTGAAATTATCTACACAGCATAAATAATGGCTACATTGTATTGAAGTTAACAGTTTCCACAGGTGTGATATAAATATTTCATGAATTTAAGATGAAAGCAACAATGTCGTTGTCACGAGATAACGTGCATTTTTGTTCACAAGTTTGGGTGGGATATTTACAAGATGGGATATGTGGTCTAATCATGTTTTGTTACAAAAACACATACAAGAAAATGGAATTGCTGATTTTTTTAATATTTCAAACGTCAAGAATGATATATTAGAATGCTGTAGAAAAGATGCTGATTTACATATTAAATTCATTGATCACAACATCTAAATAAGCAGCATCAACCCTGATAGCAAGATGGATGCAACAATATGGAATGAGGAAAGAATAAATTACGTTTTTCAGGTATGTGCAACCTACAGCTCGCGGGCGGCATCTTACCCGCGTCCTGGTTTTATCCGGTTACATTTACATTCTATGGGTACATTTAAAAATCGCTATCATGCCCGAGCCCTGGAGGAAGTTGCACATGCCTGTCGTATTCGATGTGAGGAAATACACAAATTAGTATTTGGTTAATTTACAGCATAAGTTGAAGATATCGTAAACTTCTCAAAGTCAATCAAAGAAAACAGAGACTTTATGGAGGAAAAGTTAGATTTAAGGCAGCATATGGTGATTCGGTATATGAATTATCTGTTTTAGAATAAACCATAGAAATGGCAAAATGTGACATAAGTCTGAAATTATTCATTCAAATCATTTATACGTTTGAAAGGATTGGAAAAAATAAAAACGTTGCAAATTGCTGATAATAAAAGTTTATGCTGTCGTAGGATTTTCTGTTGGCTTGTTGGTAACACGTAAATGAAAATTATCAAGCATTTAGTATTCTATGGATGTATTTACTTCGTTTTAAATGACCATCGGAGAAGACGTAGCTGTTCCGAATGCACAGGTAGACTTTGCAAAGCAAGACAAGAACAATATTTAAGACTTCTTTAGTTGGATCATGAAAGTCGAGTTGCTTATGCTAATATCAATGCAAAGTGGGAATGCATTAAAAGGGACAAAGGAAAATAAAATACGCTGAAGTAAAAGAATGGTTAACCGAACAATCTACTGACACATTAAACAAGAAAGTGAGAAAAAATTCCCTTCAAGAGTTTATGTTAGTCACATGAATGATCTGTGGCAAGCAGATGTCGCTGACATGCAAACATATGAAAAAGTACAACGATGGATGCAAACACATTTTGGCCATGATGTATATGTATCTAAAATACTCCTGGGCTGAAAAAGTGAAAACGAAAAAAGGAGATGACATATGCGATGCCTTTCGAGAAATCTTGAAAGAGACAAAGTCCGGTTTGATGAAGGAAAACAATTTTACAATAAACATGTTAAGGATTTGTTGGAAAAGCTAAATAATGAGTACCTCTCAACTTGCTCAGACAAAAAAGAATCTGTTGTTTAACAGTTTAACATAACCGTAAAGACTAGAATGGGGATGCATTTCACTCTAAATGAAACAAGAAAATGGGTTGAAGTTTTACCAAATTTAATTGATGGTCACAATAACATTCATCAGATATCAATACACACGATTCCAGCCGAAGTAAGCAAGGAAGAAAAAGCTCAAAAATTTCGAAAAAGATATTTTTATCTGACAACAGATACACATAGAACGCCTCAATTTAAAACAGATGAGACAGCCAGAAAGTACAAAATAATTTTTGAGAAGGGCTAAATTCCTAACTTTACTGAGGAAATGTTTAATATCAAGCAATTAATTTTAAGTTATCCTGTCGTTTACAAACTGGAAGACTTGAGTCGAGAGAATATGGCCAGCATCTTTTACAAACAAGATTTATCTCTATACGACAAACAAGATGACTTATACAAAGTTTAAAAAGACACTGAAGACGCAGAAATGCACGGTAAAAAGTATGTACTCGTGAAATGGAAAGGGCATGATGAATCGTTTAACTGTTGGAACCAGCTGAATAGATTGTACCATTAAGACAAATGGCAGCTGAAGAACAATTAAAACATAGTAGTATCAACGAGAATCAAAACTTTGATTTTTAAAAAATAAATATAACGGGTTTCTAGAATGAGACAGATATGGGGGAAAAAGATGGTGCACTAGAAAAGGAAGGCATAAAAACATGCCGGGTATATGAAATACAAGAGGGAAAATAGAAAGCACATTTTTTTAAAAAAACCACCAAAAAAAACCCAACAACAGCAAAAAAAAAAGACAACATGGCCAGTTAGCAAAAAATGGTACACATGAAAACCGTGACAAGGTAATTACAATCTACATAATGTCATAGCAGGATAATAAATGACATTACAGAAGAAATGAAAAGAGATAACTTTAAAAATTATTAATCTATATCCAATTACATTTATATATTTTAAAAAATCTGAAAAACAAATACAATGGAAAAGACTACAAGTTTTTCAGAGTTTTTGAACAAAATAAGGGCAATGAAAATAAATGACCTAAATGTTGATGCAATCATGAAGATATTTCAGTTTCTTTCAAATTTCATTCAAAGAAAGCATAGCAATAGTGTCATCTACACCATAAAATGAGCATTTTTCCGGGACAAAACGTTTACTACGTGCAAACACATATTTTAAACCACCAATCACAGAGAATTACTTAAACTTTAATCAAAATAGCTGATATGGGAGGAGTTTTTACACCACATAAATGAAATAAAGTCCGGTACACCTTAGCATAGTGTAGATACAAAGAGTTTGAAAATGCATTTTTTTCTGAACTTTCGTTTGATATTTAGTAGTAATTTACATTAAAATCCGGACTTATATGGTTAATCAATATTGTATGTAGTGGACAAAGTTGAGTCGTGTCCATTGCAGCTTGTATCGGAGATAAAACAAGTTGTAAAATGTTTAAAATTGTTTTTTTACGAATGCCTCATAAAATGAAAAGACTAAATACAAAATACCCGAGATGCAAAGATTGTGTAAAGGAAAAGAGATTAAAATGATATTACAAGAGAGGAAATGGAAACATTGGAGAGAAACATAAACAGAGAATTACATGTGATTATTGAAAACAGTAAATATATGCCCTCTGTATTTACCCGAGAAAAGCAAGTTGTATATAATTTGTTTCATTGTGATAAGGTACACATGGTTTCTTGAATGATCTAAATCAGGCACGTACAACCTACGGCCCGCGATCTATATTTTTTCCGGTTACTTTTACATCTTACAGCTACAGTTCGAAATCGCTATCCTGCCCGTGCCCTGGAGGAAGTTGCAAATTCATAATATAAACAATGGAATTCAAATTTTTAAAAAAGAAAAAAAAAAATGCACAAAATCGACCCCCCCCCCCTTCAAACTAATGTATCACTTTATCATTGTCCTGTGAGCAATGTAATACAATAAATTGGCTTTCTGACCTTAACCAAGTTAACATATCAAACATACTTAACGAAGTAAATATTTAGTACATCGAAATTAACAATTTTCAATATAGGCCATTAAACACATTCTTTTTTATAACTTCACTTTAAAATTGGTCAACGATAATTCTGTGAAAAGATATAGATCACAGTGCGACATGAGATTTGGTCATAATCAATTAAATGGGACAATGTGGATGGGAACGTCAGGTTGTGGGATTTAAACTGGCTCCTAATAGACAAAAATGAATTTGTTAAATCAGTATACAAATTTCATGTAAATGTTTTTATGCGAAAATTGCTGTCTGAATGCAACATACCTTTGCCCGAAGACGTTGCATTCAATAAAATTTTAAAATTCCATCACAGCTTAACTTGAGATGGTTTATGGAAAAGATAAATAATAGTACTTGATTTATAATGGGCCAAAAGAGCAAAAAATAAAAACAATTTTTTTATTTTTTTATTTTTATTTTTTTTGTGGGGGGGGGGGGGGCTACATCTGTTGCGTTGGCTCATTACAAAATTAAATATAACTATGAAAAAGGTAATGTTGAATATTAGAGAACATCGTCAGCTGGTGAAATGAATTCTGCGACGGACAAATATCAGCCTACTGTCTGGACTTACTTCATCTTGCAAGATAGCAACGAACTCACAGGTGAGGGAAAAACTAGACTGAATCAAAGAATCGGATCATATATGCTTTTTTATTTTAATTTTAGGTGCATATATACCAAACATAATATCTTTTACGCAGATCAACAATATCAGAGTCTGTTACAAATGTAACTGAGCCATTCATTTTACGACAGCAATGCTATGACACAGATGGAAACACTTTGGTAGGATTTCAACAATGCATAGCATATTCAAAAGTGAAATTCGAATATGCTGCTGGTGGTAACAGTATCGTTTTGTTACTGAGTGACATGGTAATGAAAATGGGTAGTATCGTTGGAAACAACAACTGTTTTCAGAAATCAAACTACTCGTTTAAATTGGGGTTAAAGCTTGTAATTAAATTACCGACGTAGTAGAGGATGGTATTGCAACGGCTGACACGAACTTGTTCAGGACAAACAGCAAGACAAAGAGCGTAAAACTTACGTAAAGACTGAAGGATTATGAAGAAAATATACCTACTGTCAAGACGTCGGAGCCTGTGCAGACACTCGGACGTTCAAACGACACATCGCGATCAAGAAGTATGGACAAAGTCCAATTTCAGAAATGTAATAAAAAAAATAATAAAAAAAGTATGAACAACGAAATAAACAACAATCATTTTATATTTATTCCAATGGTTTTAAGATCTGCTATAGTTTTATTCGAACAAAGTTTTGGAGATTACATAAATGTACATATAATTACATAACATGGGTGACTTTTAGCAACATTGGAATGAATACGCAAAACGTCCATATTTCGAGACATGCTATTAATTTTTCAAATAATGGCACAGGGGTAATTTTGTTATAAAATAATCCAAGAGATACTTTGTAACGTTGCATTCGGTATAGCATTTTGTTTATATTTATCTGAACAGTTTTTGAAATTCATTCGAATATCTAGATCTAAAAAAAAAAAGGTAATAAAGAAGTCTCAAGGAGGATGCACTGCAAGGGTCATTTTTGGTCCAGGTAATAGGTGATTTTGGTTTTTTATTTCAAAATGGATACGAATAGGTAAGTTTAGTATCGTTTTTTAGAAACAAGTTTGAACTCTTACAAAAATAATGTTTTGAATTGATTTTCTTTTTACGATGTTAAAACAAAGCCTTAACAAATCGTCAGTCGTCAGCAAAAATGCATATATATGACTAATTGAGAACATTCAAGGTTTTAATTGAAGGGCACTTCAATGAAGAACCAATTTAAAATTTCAAAACGATGTGCATGATCTCTGAATGTACAACATATTAAAATATCTTTTTGGTTCTTGATTGAGCGTTGACCAACATTAGAAAAAAAACAAGATACATTTGCACTCCAAAATGTATCATTTTTTGGATTTGTAATAGACGAAAGTATTTTTTTAAAAATACATTTTAACACAGGATGCTGTGTTATCTAGGTTGATAAAGCCATATAATACATTTTGAAGATTTTAAATCATGAATAACATTTTACGATGTCACAATTGACGTAATGTAAGACATACAAATACACGTCATTGGCACTTCATTACACAATACTGCGCTTTTATTGACTAAATTCGTTATGTTTCGTAATCTGGTAAACAAAATCTTGCATTTCTACTCATTTCAAATGATATTTATCAAATTCTTTTTACGGCCAGCAAAAGATATACATAATTTTTAACTTTTATGAAAGTGTAATGATTGTATTCAGATGATTTATTGTACTTAATTATTATATCATGCAATCTTCTACGGAAGGAAATAAAGATGATGATCTAAGAGTTTAAAATCCCAAAAATTGTATAATATACACGAAAAATAAATATATTTTTTATGATGTATTCAAGCACAGATGGAAATTTATGAAGCTTAGATGCGTGAATAACTGTTGCAATACTACAGAGAACTTTTATCAAAACCAAAGTCATAGTTGATCTATTTCAGACATTGAGTAATAAATAATTAGTATCAACATTTTAAACACGCCGTCTAAAATGCAGTCGCAGGTGAAAATGGGGTATCGATTAGCATAAATAAAACTACGACTGATTATTCTCCGATATTCATACTGCTTCCCAAACGATTTTGAATGTGGTGTTGTGGAATTAAAAAAAGTCCTAACACAGGCTTGCATCTGATACAGAATTCAATCAGAGCATTGGATTGTATTTTCTTTAAAAGGATGAACATGCATTCCAATTCGTGTTTGAAAAGTTTTTTTGTTGTTCAAATATTGCCAAGAAAATCTGCAATGTTGATTGGATTTCCCTTTAAGATCCTAAGTTTATGGTATAAATGCTATCACACAAAGGAGCTGTGGTCGTCCATCCATGCTTTCATTTGACCCTACTCCCACCCCCTCTCCATGTTTTCTAGTTTCTACTTTGCGCACGATCACCTTTAAATCCATCTGTGCTTTTCAAAGATTATATATCTAGGCTGTTGAAAGCTGTTTTCTAACTGAAGTTCATAAACTAGATCTTTTCACTTCATCTCTCTAAGGATTGGGAATTTTGCGAAAATACATGATTCATCTACTATTATTAAGGCTTCGGGTCAAGTTTTTCGACGCGGCACTTACAGAAAGAAAGAAATGAGATTTTGCTGTAATTCGATGAAGCATCGGCTACAATAGTTAAAATGATGTTTCATTTATCACATTCTTTTCAATGGAAACTGAAAAAGAAAACACAAATAACAAAAACAACCCAAATTCAAAATGGAATATATTAGTATTGACGTCATTGAAATTTTGGAAATCGAAAGAAGAAGCTCATGTCCAGAAATTTCTATCATTCTAACTTGCTTCTAATAATTGTTGGAGACTGTCAGTTCTTGTTCAGAATGATAGTTCAAAGTTATGACGAGACGACCGCAAAAAGTAAATCAAAGTGACCATTTTCTCTCTCAGTGCAATTTATAATTACTATTGTTTGTTTTCAAAATATATAGACATCGACCAGATCCTGCAAATACAATATTTGATGCCATCTGCCTAAAATAGTTCAGAAACTTCCAATCATTCTAGTTTCAACGATTTCATACCCTTCTTCAATACACCCTTGAAAGCTCAAGACACTCGTAATGTAAATTTGCGGCTCAGGCATTGAGTGTGGCCGTAAATTGGTTTAGCTCTGAGAAGGTGAGAACCTTTGAAAAATCACGTGCTACAAACAGTCGTCTGAGTCATATATTGAAAACATCTTTTACTTTCGATGAGAAATATAAACAATAAAGAGAGTTAGAAAAGCTTTATATAAGACCAAATAAATATTTTATTAATATGAATTTAATAAATGACAAGAAGGTTGCTTAAAGATTAGAACCCGCGAACCACCTGCAGGTAAAACATCTGTAACAACAACAAGACGTCCGTTTTAATATTACAATCAAATCGAACCTTTGTGCATGATTCTAATATGGTTAGCGTACACGGAGAAAAGAAAGGTTTGACGTTATTAAGAGTCAAATAGAATGAAGTGGGGTTTTTTAAAATGTATTTTTCAGGCTGTTTGCATTAATGCAATTTTGGAAGAAGCATCGTGTACTAGTGTTAACGACGTTTGAAAACAACTACAGAAGTATGAAACACCGCACATACACAAAAAAAAAAAAAAAAAATCCCCCCCCCCCAAAAAAAACAAAAAAAAAAACAAAAGTCAATAGTATAACGTTCATAACCTCCATTCATGGAGATACTGTCTCTCAAATCCACACTGAATGTTTAGCGTGGTCTCTTTTTCTTATAAATAACTTCAATCATTTCTCTATGCACAGACTTTCACAAGCAAACACGACAAGACAAGGGAGAAACATACAATTTAGGTGTTTCATGTATCATTCAGAATCATTCAAGTATATCAAAAGTTTTCCCTTGATATACCACTATCAACATTATAATAAAAATGTGTGGAAGAAAATCTAGAATAAAATATTATGACATCGCATAATCACGTAATCATGAGCGGACGCATACTTAATTTGCTCGCACGAGATTAACGTTCAATTTACTACTCACTCGTGTAGCTTTTGCATGTGGCAAAGCCTTCCGTGGATCTCAATTAGAGAAATGTATGTCATTGTTTTATAAGCATGTTAAATTTTCGGTCAGAACATTTCAATGGATATTTGGGAAACGTTTATCATATGGCGAGCAATATAATTATTTTGCACCATTTTCAGCATTTTGTCATAACAGAAACAAATTCAGCATGAAGGGCAATACATGGGCCAATATTAAACAAAATATAGGTGGCAAATCATTTAATAAACGAGGTAGAGTGAAATCGAAACACCCATGTGGCCATGTTGTTATTCTTCTACCATTTCAGTCCCTTTCTGTATTGGGTACATTTCGGTGATTATATGTTTCAATTTCGGGGTTTTGAACCGTGGGAAAATCTTTCGAATAGAAAACTAAGCAAATGTATAGGAATTTGATATGGAATTGTATATCAGAGGATAACGTGTCTAAATATGCTTTCGGTAAAGTTACTTCTTTAGCCATTAGTTGGTGTCAAAGAAGAAGCTGTAGCTTTTAATGTGCGAATCGTAATTACATTTGTAAAGAATCTTTATGACTTTGGTCTCTAGAAGGCGTACAAAGTACCACTAGAAAAAGGTTCTAATGGAAACCAGAAATGATTCAAGTCCGTGGAGAGCGAATTTCTTTAATTGTACACCTCTTTGAATAATCGCAACACTTACATGACAACACCACCAGCAGCAACAACAGTGGTTTTTATTATATATATATATATATATATATATATATATATATATATATATATATATATATATATATATATATATACAGAGGAGCCTCGTTAATCCGGACTCCGTTTATCCGGAAACCTCGCTATCCGGACAAAGTACAATGGGAACGGATTTCCTAAACGTTATTTAGCTCCGTTAATCAAGAAATCCGCGTTCCGGATGCGGAAATCAAAATCGGGGACCAAAGTGTAAAATTACTATAAAACTTGCCTCGATAATCCGGAAATAATCTGTCCAAAAATATGAAAATTCGAAAAAAATCGTATATGAAAATACAGTCAGTCGGATAACACTGATTCACTTACACAAATTTGGAGGTGTGTCAATGTATCAATCTCTGATTGGTCAAATTCTAGTGGCACGTTAAAGTTATAAATTGATCACGTGATCATGTGTGTGGAAAAACTTCAAGTAGCGTGACCGTATTGTGAACAGCGATTGTATAAACGATGTCTGTTTTAGCTAGTCGCCGACGGGAGTGTTAATAATTAAATAAACACACTGGGATCAAATCGTCCACACTTTTTGACGTAACATATGGTTAATAAATTAAATGTGTCATTAAGTCTCTTTGTTGTTTACCAATTGTATGTAACAATCACAGTTTGTTGATGGCTGAACAAATAAAGTTGATTGACTAAAGCTGTGGACAGTATAGGGCTTCATTTCAGAATAAAAGGGGACGTCAATTATCGGCTCATTAGCATCTATAACAGTTGTAAAATACGACTTATAGAAATGACTGCATTTTATAAGTATACCATAACGCATTTAACTGCGAGATATCAGTTTGTATTCGTTGTACTTTTTATATTATTATGGTGACACCATCAAGCAAACGTAGACGAGTAGAGATATCGGCCAGCATAAAAAAAGATTTGCCAGCAAAAAGAAGATCACCCAAAAGCTACCATTCAAGATATCCGCCAGCATATTATAGCTTACTCATCCTTAGACATTGGCAAGTCGAAAATTGCGAACATCATAAAAAAAACAAGGACAAATGGTTGTCCGTACCTGCCGACTCAGCAGACCTAACCCGCGCTCGCCACGCCAAATATCAACAAGTCGATGATGCTGTATTCATGTGGTTCTCAGACATGTCGGCCCACCACGCCGCCGTTAACGATGAAATGCTCATTGCCAAGGCAAAGATGCTCGGAGACCAACTCGGCATCACTGACTTTGCCTATTCTCGTGGTTGGCTACAACGCTTCAAGAATCGGCGAGACATTAAACGAAAATTGTATGAGGGAGAAGCAGATAGTGCTGACATGAACAAAGTGCAGGCCGTACAAGTGCATGTTATAATAAAGTAAAATAAACACAAGTCAATAGATGTATTCATTAATTTATTTCAACCATTATTGCATATACAGTACATTTACAGCTAGCAAATACATGTACATGTACATGTATACTGTATGATGACATCGTAAAATAAAAATGTGCATGATTCAATTATCCGGAAAACTCGTTAATCCGGAAATATTCACTGGGAACGAAGGTGTCCGGATTAACGAGGCTCCTCTGTATATATATATATATATATATATATATATATATATATATATATATATATATATATATATATATATATATAAATGCATGCATGCAGTGATTCACAAATATGATACATACCTGTGGTTGTAGACGATACCAAAGCAGAGAAAATATAGCAGTGAAACAGTCAAAAAAATATGTTAACAAACAGTAGGAGTGATGAATCGCTTTCAAATAACCCACCATGAAAAGATAAGTTCGCCTGGTTCCGGAAGAGCCGAACAATACCTGAACTTGACGTATTTGCATTCGACAGAGAAACTTGCCAATATTTAATTCATATTCATCATTTCAACAACTATACAAATTCAGGTTGCACTCTGAAGTTTACATCTAAATTAAGGAAGTATTTCATAATAAATAGGCACTATTTCCTGCCAACCTTGTTTTAATTCAACCCAAAGTCACGTACTAATAGGTGTGTGACACAGGATGTTTATTTTTGTATTCGCTATGGAAGCCTGCAAACTCCAGTATACACAGTCTGAAGACGGACAGCATTGACCTCCCATGTATGCACCTCAAAAAGGTTTAGTGTCATGCAAGTTGGTCAGGGGTCGTAGTCATGTGGTCAGTGAATAAATTAACCTTTCCTTCGTTTCATTCGATAAGCAAATCATGTTGGTGGCAGCAGAAACTCAGAACAGCTCGCTAGTGGGGAGTCTTGGACAGTTATGATTCGTGAAGGATAATATTGTTCATGCAGAGACTATATGGGGGTTCAGTTTAGTTTGGCTCACTAGAACTTAGTAAGGCATATCAAGGAAACACATTGCTCAATATTGTTAGTTTTAGATGAGACAGAAGTACATATAACGGAGAACTGTTTGAGCTAGGGTTTTCGTGTCAACCAATCACGGAAAATTTGAAGTGTGAAACGTCACTCACCATTAGCTGAGATGGGAACAAAACTTCAAACTCAAACTCACATTGTATCATCTCCAGGCCAAGTCATGACGAATCCACGAGCTCCAGTCAGAAACAAGCTTTTTTTTGCATAGAAAGTCTTATGAAGCAAGTGTGCATTGAGGTTAGAAAAAGATCATTTTCTGTTATACAAGAGAACGAGGAAGCCATTTTTCACTGGACCGTTGGATTTCTGGTGAGCGCTTGAGTACTGCCCCAATCGACATCAACCGCAAGTTAAGGAGTCGAAATAAACATCTACATTAAAACTGAATGCTATCTCAGTGGCTTTGCGTTCATAAACAGCGACCTGATAACCAACTGATGAACTATCACAGCTCTTTTTCGTTTGGTGTGATAGAAGGTCTTCCTTTCTAGTTACTAGCCGGTAACAATATCTCTGCTTGCCTTAGATGATATTCCATAGTCATGTTTAAGTTCATTGTTCACAATGCACATCTATAAGAAAGTCATGGACCGAAAGTATGTGCCTAAGATGACATAATCAAAAAGTTGCGTTAATGTAGTTTGAATAAATTAAATACAACTTTCTAATGTAACCTATCATATATTCCAATAGATTTTCCTCCTTGGTCTTAGTTAATCAATCTGTCTCGTCTCGAACTCTATGAAAATGGGAACCTTAGAGCAGCTTTGATTCAAAGGCACGTTGAAGCAGACGATCATGTTGATACTAGCAGACGATCATGTTGATACAAGCAGAAAAAGAAGCGTTGAATGTCTAGACATTTAATTTGATTAAATTTTTACAACAGAAGGACACAATAGATGTACGGGGCATTGTTTGTGACCAATGAGAGGATTTTCCGCTTTTATCAAGGGATATCTCTCAGCAGCTTCATGTTTGATATTGAAAGCACTATCGGAAACACCCGTCTCACTTCACTCTCCTATACATTGATGGGGAAAAAAGTGGATATTTGAATCGCAACTTATTTATGCAGTAAATAGCTCATTCTAAATTTAGCCGTGACAGAAATTACAGCTATTTCCTCTTATTTAGTAGAAACTCCAGATTTATTTAAAACGACGTTTTAAACTTACTTTCTCGGATTTTATACAGATTCTTTGCACCAAAGGGCCAACACCACGGATTGTTAATATATAACGTTTTTCTTCTGACTTTTCTTTCTCCTCTATGGTGAACCATTGTCTGTTCTGGAATGCATTGATGGATTATTTGCAAAAATCACAATTTACGAAACATGATATGTATTAAGCAGACGGCCTGAATGTGTATTATTTACCCATATATAACGTGCGCTAAAATTGGTAGAAGTATATACCTTGATCCGCTGTCGAATAAAGGGCTAGAAGATCAGGGTATACCATTTTTGCATACAAAAATAAGTAGAAATAACAGCGTTTACCCTGATGTACCGGTGCATGATGCAACAGTAGATCTGGGTCTACGCAATGTGTAGTTCGGTTCTCATTATAAACGAGCAAACACATGATCTAACGCCAGCCTATAAACGCTGTACTTGCCGCAGGAACACTAACTTCTGATACATAACCTACATTCAGTGGAAAGCGCTGCCCTTAAGAAAGCTTCCATAAATCGAGAGGGTCAATTGACCCTAAAAAAATAATAACCATCAGTAATTAGAAATGCAATTCCGGAGGATAATACAGTTTAATACAGTGAACCTGCAGGGGTGGACAATTCCATATAGCGGACATATGTTCATAACCGACACTTTCGGGGTCCACAATGAAAACCCTATATAAACGTCTTGAATATCGCGTAAACCGGACAGAGGACTGTTTTCTTGGTCAACAAAGTTGCGTATAACGGAGAATGTGACTAAACACAGGTGCGGATTTGCGTTCCTTGCAGCTTGTTACAGGCACTATCGAATGTACGCAGATTTGCGAAACCCATCTTATCATGACAGTTAACGACTCTGTTGACAATGCTTAGAATTGATTTCATAATTTATACAATCTTTCTTTTAATTGGTTCGAAAAGAATACGGTTTGAATGAAGGGCATTCTCCTGATAAACAAAAGGGCCACTCAGAATATCAAGTAAATTAAACTGTTTATGAGTGAGTATAGGTGACTAGATCTGTCTCAGATTTAGTATAATGTTAATAGTGTTCTTAATTAAAACCGTCACATATCAAGGTATGACATAATACAACGCTGACATTAGTGAAGAACATTTATTTAAAGGTCAGTAACCGACACAAGCTTTTCTACTTCCGGTTCAGATCGATGAGCATTTAAGGCCTATATGCTAGTGCAATATTTGCTTTATAAAGGAAGATTGTAGGTTAGAAACAAGAGTAGATAATATAGATGACAACAAGTTTACATTCAGATTTCGCCAAAATCACTGTTGACATTACTACCAAGTCTTGGAATCAAGTAGACCTTTGACCTTTAGATGAGACTAACTGTCATTAAATTATTTTTTGTGGTAAGTTTACTTTTAAAATTATTTGTTGATGACCAGGATTAAAGCATACATATATAGAGCATACCTGTCTATAAAGGACACTTTTGTCATGTTCCTTGACTGTCCTTTGTATACAACTTTCACTGTATCTGAAAACTATGTCCATTTAATTTAAGTAGAGCCGGATCGTCTTAAGTGTCCTTTGTGAAGTTACGTTTTTATTTGACTGATACAGTATCAAATGGCGAGTACATTAAGAAGGGTCCGTATGGAATGATTTTTAGCTACTGCAGTTGCTTAAAGAGTCAATACTTCCACATTACTCGGAACACCCCGCATCCCATCCTATTAAAAACCAGATATATTCGTCTACATCAGTAAAATTAGACAGAGTCTGGAAATGATACAATTATCTATTTCTTATTCCGGAGGCAACAATACGTAATTGAAAAGTTTGAACTGTATTACAAAGTGTATCCTGCTACATCATTCAAAATGATGTGCGATATAGTTCTCATAGTTTGCGCACTTCTTTGTCATTTGCAACCACTGCATGGAAGAGAGCAGGCGCCATTTAACAGCTTGCTTAAATGCCGCTATCTTTTTTGTTTGTAATGGCATTATTATCACAAGGGGAAATGTGAATATCTGATTTAAAAGTATCAGTTTAAGTACTTCTTTTGTTGCTGTATAATATTCAGCAATTGCTATGACATTAGCTTTGGCTTTGCTATTGGAGCTCGCAGCAAAAATACGATTCTTGAATAAATCAGATTGAACAATTCCCTGTCTCCCTCAAGTTTTTGATTTTAGTAGTGTTTCATCTTGATAAATATGTAATCACATATTTCTGAAGGATAGAAAGAAATAATAACCTTTGTCTCAGCCCGGTAGCGTAGCAAGAAATTCTGCACCTCCCCCTTAATTATAGGGCCCCCTCCCAATAAAAACAAATGTTGTTTGATGGGAATTTGGGGCCTACACTGGACCTGGGACCCTGCCTGCAGTTGCAAGGGTTGCTTAGGGGTTGCTACGCCACTGCGTCAGCTCAATGGAACATTAGGATGACCAATTCCATAAAAAATAAATACATTACGTCGAAAAGTAAAATTGATGTACAAGACAGAATATGATTCTAAAAATAGAATTAGATAAAAATAAATGCACGATTGCAAAGAGTAGAGCCTTTTAAAATGGAGTAAGAAGAACACATGAAAATGGTAAAAGTAGATTTTTTCGTTTTCAGTCACAGCCATAACTTACACATTAATATACGGTGATGATTTTTATTATAGCTACTATATTTCTTACTTTATTCTTTGTTTTTGTATAAGGAATAACAACTTAAACATATCTTTCCGCATGTTGTCCCTACAATACTTTTATTAAAATAAAACAAAACTATTTGTACGTTTTAATGGTAGATATATGTTGAAGAAAATAGGTTTTGATTGCGTATTGTCTGTCCGATTGTACTGATCCTATCATGGCCTGTATCCACTTAGCTATACATATTTTGTTTAATAATTTCACGTCAGTAACAATAACTCACTATCAACTTTCCCCTTACTTACATGCAGCTGATTTTATTACAATGCCTTGACTGTTTCATGAATGCATAGATAGTATAAAGTGTGAAACGGTCAAACACTGTTTGCTTCATGACTGGGAAAAGTGGTACGAAAGCTGCATGGTTTGCCAACTTCATTCAAGCATTAGCACGTAATTTATATATATACATAAATATTTATTCTGAAATTGTCTTTTATTAATTGTATATTTAATTAGCTTCATATCTTCCAAACTACACCTATCCTTTCTATTTTCAGGTTAGACTTCGCATAGAAATATGGATTTGATGAAAGATGGAGTTTGTAAAGCTGAATAGAATTTTGAAATTCTCTCTATTTCCAGTCTCGTGAGGGGTGGGGGTGGGGTGGGGTGGGGGTGGGGGGTTCGTGATACCCTGGTGTCTGGGTTTACTATAAGAAAGCTGTGGTGGTTAGATGAATTGTTTATGTATTCTTGCCTTTTGGGCGGAACTGCGGTTAGCAATGGCTGATCCAGAAATATGGTCTTTTTTTGGGGGGGGGGGAGCATGAGCATAAATATGTAGGCGAGGGGTCTTTGCGACGGGGGTGGGGGGTGGGGAGCAGGAGCAGTCGAGACTCTGTGTGTGTACAATGTAGATAATTTTAAAAAATATTTTGGGTGCTGGGTGGGTGGGATCCCATCCTCTCTTGTACTTTAGTTACTGTAAATGTATATTTGTTCGTATAGCTGTAAGAAAATTTGGTGTCATCTTTTTTGATATTTCTTTTTGTCTTTATTTAAATCTAAATAATGAAATGACTGCTTTTCGATTTAGTTATCGATTTGGAACATATGTTGTCGGTTTTTTTTATCATGCCGATGGATTTGGATAAGGTTGTATAAATTAATTCAGCAGTGTGATCAAAATAATTAAATTCATTGAATAGTAGAAAGAAATGTTTGAATCTTGTTTATGTAAAAAAATGTAAATTTTATATTCCACCAAAAATTCTAAAATACACTTTAACAACATTTTGCTGAGTTGTTTAAGTCAGTAATACTATATTCTTTGCTTGTTTCTAGAAAATTGCTCTTCATCCAAAAAATCTCCTTTCTTTAAAACTGCCTTCAAATATGTTTTAATTTTCTAGTTTTTTCCTGTCTCACACTTAATCTCACTATTACATTTAGCATTTTATATCATACATTTTGAACTACTAATAATTGTATTTACGTAGAAAGCTTTAAAATACGAAATAAATTAAGACTATTGCTACATTATAATCTGTTCTGCTTCTTTAATCTCTATACACTTTTGTTTTTTGACACTGAAAAGGCAAGGACAATAGCAACATGAGTTTCATGGCAGAAAGAGACTCTCGTGACCCTTTGACCTCCGCTTTCGTGTACCCGATAGGTGTACTCGTGTTTAGCTCAAATCCGTGCGTTCATCATGCAAGCACATCATGTATAACTATTATATGTCGATGGAAGAGAGTTTTATTTCTGTCAGCACTGTTTTTTTCTTTGCCTACATCCTGTGGTTTAGGGAAGAATTGTGACGAACGGCAACAGCTACAGGTACCATGCGGCGAACGTTTTTCACCTTGTCTTTTTACATATCGGAATTAGGTGAAAATTTCAAACTGGCTTTTATATGTGTTTTCGGTGCTAATATCTTCTAGGGGTCAGTACCAGAGGATTAAGTACGTTAAGTTTAATTGTGATGCTTTATATGCTTTATATTTACTTAAACCGAGTACAAAGTTGACCGAACGGCAAGGGTATATAACTCCTACAATTCAATTCAACTGACTTAATTATCCTGTCTCTCCAAGTGCCTGTAATAAATCACACGTGTATGTCACGTCGTATACATTACGCTGAAAATATCGTATTATCTTATACGTATACTTACATCACAAAGAGGTATGAAAACCCTTGGGTACTGAAAATCCTTGGGTACTGAAAACCCTTGGGTACTGAAAATCCTTGGGTACTGAAAACCCTTGGGTACTGAAAATCCTTGGGTACTGAAAACCCTTGGGTACTGAAAGTGTTTAAAACCCCGTAATATAAAGGCGAAAGTGCTTACGAAATGTATTGTGCGACACAATTCAAAATCATCCGTCGCATGGTTCTCACACATTTTCGCGAGTGGCAATAATTTCAACCAACACACATGTCAAAAACGTGAATATCTGATTTGAAGGTTAAAGTGGGGTTTTTTTTTTCCTTTTTTTTTTCATTCTCCTTTCCCGATGCCAAGGCGCTGACATTATCTTTGACTTAACAAAAACAAAAAGTGCTCACTGCAAAAATGTGATTCTTGAATAAATAATGTAAATACTTGCCAGTCTACCAATTTTTTTTTCTTCTCCACGAACTTTATAAATTTAGCATTGTCTTTACATCTAGGTCAGTATTTAGTGATATGGAACTGAACAGAGACAGGAATATGGCCCTTATCTGTCAACCTGATGGAATATTGGATCTTCGATACACAATTTTAAAATCCCCAGTCGCATCGTTTTCACAGATCGTTTTCTTCTTCTTAAGTTGCTGCCGCTACATAACAGACAACAGGCACAATAATAATTTCTAGAATTGACGTTGTATTTTGATAATGGTAGTGTTGTCACAAATGAAATGCCAATGATTAATTTCAAAGAGTCCCGTCTTTCACAACAGTCCTAAATATAGAACATCAACATCATCTTTGACTATCTACAACTGTTGACGTCAGGAATGAAATTCATACCTAACTCGTATAACTTTACCTTCTGCATATTGTATTTGTAATGAAAGCATGAGAAATTTGGCATCGTATTATATTTTCACGAATGCTCTGAAGATATAAATATTCATCTTAGTCATCAACCTGAGGTAACGTTGCTCTGTATTGGTCCATGAAGTCAATTGTAGTGTAATACTATGGACGCTCATAGTACTCCACCACAGTCAATAATTTAGTAGCGATTTAGTCGAAAAAAGAACTGATGCTCTCAAATAGAACATAAAGAAACACAAGCGATCTCCAGTAGTATAGATGTGATTCATTCTAGCTCAACCACAAACGGCCTTATTTTCATTTTCAAAAATCAACACCCTACCTCCCACAATAAATAAATAAAAGTATGATTCCTGCCTGGCTGAGTCACACAATAAATTATTTTCATGTTTAAAAAATTAAACAGCCACCCACCACGCTAAGGAATTACTTTTTATTGTTTATTTTCAAGATTGTATTTTGAGTTTTGCACGTTTAGCGCCGGGGTGCCGCAGACTTACGAAGCCACAAAAACAAGTGCATAAAATCTACAATTATAACTTCCCCGTCTCCTACAGTAGTTAATTATTGTCATCCAACTGATAACTGACACTTATCAGCACTGGACACTCAATATTTAATCGTTGTCACCCAACTATCATCATACGATACAGTGTCACGCCCTGAGTCCAATACTTTTTTTTAGACACAACCATTAAGCCCACTGAAGGATGATCGAATGTATTTTTCAAATTAAAATTTAAAACTTGAGATAAATAAATAATGGACTTCAGATTTAAAAACGAACAAACAGTCTACCTTATCATGTCCAGCAATTCAGCTTAACGCCCCAGTTGATAAAAAGATTGCGAACATATAGCAATTATTTTATTACAAGCCATTGAGCATTTTAGACAATTACACGTTAAAATTTGACAATGATGATTTAATGAACACATACAGAGCAGAGTGTGACATAAATGTTTGGCAAAATCAGTTAAACTGGGCAGTACAGATGGCAACATATGGATGTGCAATATCTGAAATCTATCTTCTACTAGCATACCAGAATTAGTAAAATCAATATATAGGTTCTACGTCAAAAGTTAGATACAAAAACTTGTCTAAATGTAAAATACCGTTACCTTATGATCAATCTTTTAATCCAAAAAATAATGTCATCGAGCTAAAAAAAAACATTTACATAATCTGTAATAACTGTAATATTCCTCATCATCATGATTAGAGGCATAGTAATGGAAGAAACGCATATTTTATTGCAAATGGTATTGAATAACAAGAGACTGTATATCAGCGTTTTGGAGACCCTACAGCAGATTATGGAAAAGATGCTTACAAACGTAAATTACTGAGCTATAACAGTTGAATACTGCGGAGACAAAAAAATGCCTGCTGAAGAAATAAATTCAATGATTACAAGTGACGAAAAATAGGATGGACTTACTTTCTTTCCACAAGATAGCAACGGACTAACAGAAGAACGAATATCATGTAGAAATAAAAGTAAAATGTCCATTGTGATATGTACTTTAGATGGCCAAGTACAAACTAGAAGATCTATTACGCAGTCTGTTTCAGCTGTACAAGACACTGTAAACAAGTTTATTGAAAATGTAATTTTAGGCGAACTAGGATACGACTTAGATGAAAACATTTCAATAAGATTTCAGCAATATATATCAGATTCGAAACTTAGGCTAAACTATGCTATTGGTAGCGATGGTATGTTTTTGATGCCCAATGATATGGTGATGAAAATAGATAGTACAGTAGACTATAATAGCAATTTACAAAAGTCATCAGATACATCTAGTGTTGGAATAAATACTGCTATAAATAATCACGTGGTAAAAATGGAATTTCAGCAGCTGATAAACAGTGATTAGCAATTCGTAAAAAGATAGAGTAGTATAGAAAACAAATAAAAAAAAAGTACGCAATATTTGTAAATGCAAGAACAGCTAAAATATCAAAGTCGTTGTCGTATGTAGTAATACGGGGAGTGACCTATCTGATGAATAAATTACTTCCAATTGATAATTTAAACAAATCACAGACATAATTAAAAGAAGATTACACGACAACAACTGGAATAAGATATTTTACTGGGTTCTCTCATCAAGGTTAGGAGTACCTATTTTTGCATTGAGTGCAAGTTTAATAACATTTATATATTTTAAAAGCCAAACAGATGAAAGTAAGAGTAGCGAAATCAAAACGTAGAACACTAAAAAAGAAAACACTGAAAATGATTCTCAAGAAATCTGCACTGGGTGTTATGTAATCGTTGCATTTGTTCCTTTAGCAGTTGGTATAGCAACTGTCGCTATAACTATTATATCTGTTTACCACATAGTCAAACATTTTTAACAGGTTAAGAAAACACACTAATTAATAAATTATACAGTCACTGGCTTTAAAAGCTACTACCTATTCACTGTGTTCTTCTATTTTTTTGTGTGTTGGCATTGTATCATGTTTGACCCGTTTTCACTAGCTCTCATGTATCATGTGTTTGACCAACGAAAGCATTCTTTTCTGTTGTTCTTGATCAGAAAAATACAAAGATGCACAAGGAATAATATTATCTATGCCTAGATCTTTTATATTGACACCTTCCGGCCTTATAAAATTTAGCCAATATTGGTAAAGTTCAATTGATGGAACTTCAAGCATTTGAATGTGATATAAGATTTGCTGGGTATTTTTCAATTGCATTTAAAATTCTAACTCTTGCTAAGTGGAAACATTTTGTGTTTTTCATCCTTGTGATACCTTTGAGTCGTGCACTTATTTACATGTTTTCTATTCTTTTGCCTCCAATTTGTAAAATAATTCTTATTATTTTGTCTCAAACTTTTCAGACACGACCTATAGCTCTTATAGTTTGTTACAGCATGTTTTTGAAGATGTTTCAAATGTCCATAAATTCACCATCAAACACGGTTATTAAAGAAGTCATAAAGTTAATTATTCTAATTTCATTATCTCAGTTTACAATTGATTATTTAATAGCATAAGGGATACTCCTGGATGAAATAATTAAGTAAGTAAATAGAGAAACAAAATGAGTGCAAGTGGAGCTAAGTGGGATAAATATGTTTCGATTTTAAAATCGAAACCAAAGAAAGCAAAGCGAATAATGCCAGAAGTAAAAATAAAACCTGAAAACTCTTACACAAGTCGTGTTTTTATAAACACTATCGATATGTCTAAGATATCTATTTCTTACATTTAAATAGGCGAGAAAATACCAAGTGCACAACGATTGCCACCAAACTTTCACCACCTATAGACAATAGTATTCAATTTAGGTTGGAAATGATCAAGGAAATTAAAAATCATTTGATAAAATAAATTGAACATTACAGAGGTGTTAGAGGGAAGCATAAAAATGGATAATTGCAATAAAGAAAAAAATCACAAGGAATTTAACTTGATATCTACCAAGGAGATACAAATTATATCATGCAAAGGGTAAGCAAAGTAGAAACCCAAAATATTTAAGAGTTTATATATATATATATATATATATATATATATATATATATATATATATATATATATATATATATATATAATAAGGAAAGAAAATAAAAGAAATAGAGATTTTGGAGAAGTTGACAGCAAACAGGAGATCTATCATAATAACAAAGATAGCAAAGGGTATGACGTAAATGAACAATATTTATCTATTGGTTGTTTGAATGGTAACTGTTTTAATTTCCGCTACTTACACAAAAAGTTTCATCACCCTAGTAGGGCAGTCTGAGAGAGAAACATATTTTGCAAATCCAATTGATAATAGAGATGGTAAATTATTCATTTCATTACAGAGTAGACTTTGTTGTCGTTTATTGCAAAATTTCAAATTTATGAAAAAGCATACATTCTATTACATTAAGAACAAATATGAAACAAAAGCTGTTTTACTTTCAGATGGATTTTATAACCTTAAAATGTACAAGAATAAAGCCAGAGAGAGAATGGCTGCTAATAACAACAATGAAGAAAATATTTACATTCAGTGTTTAAAACACAATTAGAAACTTTTATTGACTCCTAGAAAAAATTACACAGACTACATAAATAATTACAACTCATGCTAGGATTCAATAACCAGAGGTCTAAACAAACATATACTGAATAGGGATTCAATTTGAGGATGTTTTTAAACCTAATATTTTAAAAACATTTCTATACCAGGTCAATAACATAAAAAATTACTTAAAGGTGAGAAGTCGTTGGCTACACAATCTTATTCATATTTCTGGAGTAACTGTCTCTTAACAATCTTTGTCACTGTGATCTCATTTCATATGATGTAAATAACTCAAACAAACAATTGGAAATAGGAACTATAAACAGACTGAATATCAGCATTAAATATGAAACAGGGAAAGTTATAAATTTCCACGGTATGACTGTAACGTATGTATTTGACGTTAAGGAAATAACACGATGAGAGAAATATCTTGAAGAGGGCCTGGATCAATCAATAAACAATGACATAAACCTAAAGAAACACCGTATTACAAATTTAGGAGATCCGGTAAAAACATCAGATGCAGCTAAAAAGAACAATGATATATGTGCCTCATAGACTGGCACAGAGGAAATTCCAAAGTCTCTGAAAATTTGCAATACTAAACAATTTCAACTTCAACAATTACAAAAAGAATTACACGACAAGAAGAGAATAGAACTATGACGAGATTGAAAAGTTAGCTAATAAATTTGATGCTGGTGTGATAAAGTTGGAAGATAAACTGACTGCTAACGCTAATATTATATCGCAGTCACGAAAGTATCTAAAATTATTTTGCTGAAATAACCCAAAAGATAGATGAAAACCAAACTAAAATAAGTGTGAGTGAAAGTATGGTTAGATCGATAAGAATGATCTACGATTTATCTAATACTGACTTAGGTGATAAGATTATAGCACTAAATGATCAAACTTTATTAACTCCAAAATATGAACTCACTGCTAAAATTGAAGATTCAAAAACAGATACAAGGGGATATATAAATCGAGAGCTAGTTAATACCAGCGATGTGGTAAAAAGAAGTATTGACGAATGAGATAAACGGGTGAAAGAATTCAGAAGCGATCTAAATTATATGGAGCAATAAATTACAACAGTAACAGATGCTACCTAAACAGACCATAACAAGAAGCACCAGGCAATCAATACCAGTATTGCTAAAAAGACTTGAGCATTAAGTGAATGAATCGATGTAGTTAAATCAGAAATAAAAGGAGACATAGAGACATTTAAAACTAAATTAAACACAAACATTGTTTTAAGGAGCATTGCGGTAAGTACTTCATTTGATGAAATTATAAATCGTTTGAGAGAGCAATCCGAACAAGTTCTTAATCTCATAATAGGTTTAATAAAGAACTAATGCATGTAAGTATATTTATTAATAATTTTTTCAATATAGCAGATGATTTTACTTTAGTTGAAATAATAAGTATTTAATTTTAGTAAATTTGGATCTTTTGATCAATACGGTTTATTAGACTTATTCTCTGGTTTCACAACACCGCAAACAATAGCTTATATACGTTTTTTTGTTTATGCTCCATTATGTTTTCTTGAATACAAGTTAGAAACAGTAGATACAACACCGTATTATGTCACTGAAATAAAGAAATCAGGATTATATTCATTTTTGTTTTCTCAACTTGAGCTTTACATCTTCGGATAATTTTGAATTTTATGTCAGATTGATGTAAAATAATAATAATATTGCTTAGTCCGTAGAAATCAATAAATTAACTGAAAAATATATAATGGATGAATTACTAATATACTATTTAGAAGAGGGTAAATCGTTATTTTAAGTTAGAAGAGTTGATAATAGTGAAGGATGATTTGATTAAACATATGATATCAGAGACAGTATAAACATTTTTATTTTGCCAGAGCAAAGTCACTCGATTAACTGAATGAAAGAATACAGGAACAAGGCTTGGTTACTGAGAAGTTAAGAAATTTAGATAAAGTTTTGTGTAGAATCTTCTTTCTTCTGTTCAACCTGATGATGTTTTAGAAAAACCTAGACAACATAAACTTAATGATATTTACCAGCCTTATGATAAGCAGATACTTATGAGTATTGTTACGACTCTAGGTCTTAAAAATATGTAACAGAAAGAAAGTGAAACCAACAATGTAAGTAAGATCAACAAGCAATTTATTTCCAGACACTTAAAGTCAAAATTCAAAAGACACTTGCAATTTGTGAGTTAAATTCCAAATAATCCTAAATGTCCTAATCACAAGTCCAAAATAATAGAATCTTCAGAACGAATTCTAATAGCCTTGAATGTCCTGATGTACCATAAAGATGTAGTCCAGGATGTATTTGAATGAGTTCACATAAATTCCTAAATCATGTATTAATCCAAAAGTCAATGAGCACTTTAGTTTTTCCAATAAATATTGTAAATAAATAATTCCTCTCAAATTATGCCTGGTTTCAACAACACAACTAATATAGATTCCTCACAGACTGATCTTTTAGAACCGAAATTCTAGGATAGGAATTAATTTGTTTACCAAAATCTGTAAATAAATACACATGCCTACAATACCTATGTCACAGCAGTCGAATTGCGAAATGCCTATGAAAATAATGGCCTACCTGACACATATCACAACAGGACAAATTGCGAAATACTATGATTACAACTTTTTCATGGCGTTTAGCGATTTATGGCTACCAGTATGCTCGAGAACAAACACAAATAGAGCAAGGAATAAGTAATGAAACATTTTGAAAGTTAAGATCAGGAGTGGCTAACACACTGAAGATTTGTTACAGAATCGATTCATTTTATTGTATACGGAAAGAAAATAAAAATACCACTTGAATTGCACATACTAACAGATCATTGTCGGTTGAAGTGATAGAAGGTACTAACCAGGAATATGAATTGGAGAATAGTTTTCTCCGGTAAGATACAATTACTTTCAATAAGAGAAAATTGCTCATGTGGAATCTTGATGCTGTGTAAAAGAGAGAGAGAGAGAGAGAGAGAGAGAGAGAGAGAGAGAGAGAGAGAGAGAGAGAGAGAGAGAGAGAGAGAGAGAGAGAATGATCCTGAAAAGTATTTCAATTTAGCAATAGAAAAAAAAATGATTACTGTGGAAGGATTACCAAACGTGTTTTATTGCTAGGGATATAAAATTAAGCAACAATTTAGAGAAGAAACGAACTGTTTCTTTAACATTGAATAAAAACACATATTATCAATTTTAGTGCTAATAATTTTTTTATTAATCACCATTGCTTGTGACTTGATGTAAGAAGCACACATGATAGTAGATTACATGGAACGGTAAATACATTAGCTAATGTTCAACAAAGAATACAAATGCAGATAAGCAGAAATGAAACATAGATGCGCACAAAAAAATATTTATTTTGTGTATGATGCTCAGGTAAACATTCATAACAACCAACTAAAATGTATACTGTTTTAAAACAATTAAGTTATTAGTAAGAAGAATTACCAAACATGGACGGCAAAGCCTACTTACCTGATGATAATTGGGTTTCGGGTATGATGCTTGGAAAGTGTACCAGATGCAATAAGAATGCTGTAGTTGAGCAAGACAGTTGTGTTATATGTAGTTTTGAAATAGAAAAGGAAAAATAAAGTACAAAATAACAACAAATTAGTTCACTTAAAATGTAATTAGACGACACCAGACCAATCTATGTCCTTATTACATAATTCATTATATTGCAGATGAAATGAAAAGGGACAATAAGACAAAATTCAACTTCGACTACATATCTAAAATTTTTAAAAAAATACTATAACATAAAAGACTGTAAATTGTGTACGAAATACTGAACAAATTAGAAGGAAAAAAATCCAGCCTGGTTGTGGATGCTTTAAGTTGTTTGCTAATTTTGTTCAATTCAAAATATAAACGAGCCATTCTTTTTAAACAAGATATTTTCTATCTATGATAGAGGTACATTTATAAAACCATGCAACACAAAAACCGTCTTAAAACCATATAACACAAAAACCGTCTTAAAATAACCGAAGTTTTCTAACATTTTAATACGAATCATTGGGAATTAGTTTTTCTGATGCTATATAATAGTCTTTAAAATAGTCGTGCAAATATGTTGGCGCACTTCTAAATCTATATCTAAAATTGCACCAAAACATGCATTCATTATCTTTCCAAGACATAAGATCTTCGATTACTTTGATTTGTTGTTTGTTTGTCAATTTCAATTCTCTGACAGGCATTTGTTGGCACATGGCTCAGCCGTACAAAGTGTTGGATTATAGGTACACAATGAATGGCCTTGACCTTGACATATCAAAATTATCACATCTAGTACTTCTATTGCTATCATACTCATGGTTTGCTTCAGCATCTCTACTTGGTATCATGCTGATTCTTCCTTTAATTTCAGATTCAATCAACAGGAACATATTATAATCTGTAAGAAATTCTAATTCCACCTTACTTATTTTCAAACTAGCATCATGAGGTAGTGCAGGTGCTTTAAAATAATGTACTGGATCAAGTTTATAATTATTCATACATACATTTTAACTTTTTCAAAATGTCACATGCAATTAAAGTATCTTTCTTTACAGAGTAGTCATGTAAGTCAGCAAGTGAATTCAATTTGAAATGTTTCATAGCACTATTATCATATTGATAATCTGTTTCGCTAATTCCCGTTCCACTGATGGAAATTTAGTTTTAATAAACCTTTAAAATCAATCCATGTATTCGTGTGTATAGGTATTTTATTTTTCTATGATAATTTGGTTCCATGCTGGCAGCAGCTAGCGTATTTCCTTGGCTCATTTGAAATGTGTTATTGTTTCTGTAAATTTATCATCGTTTAGATTTTTAGCAAGTTGTTCTTGTGATTTTTTTTATAGATCGATAATTATCTATGAAGTCTGATTGTTATGTTTACTGAAAATACTTTGCTAAATGAAATGTATATTTCATCATTATTTAGGAATTTTTGATACTTCTTGTTCGGGATATGTCATTACTAAGATCTTAATAATCGGTTTTAGTTTGTCAACTCTTTCGTAGACATTTACTGATATATTGAATTCTTTCTCAATTTTATTTATGTCCTGGATGTTTATTTTCCATTTATTAAACAAGTGCTTATATTTGTCAAGGTTGTATTTGTGTGATCTACACGGATTATCTTTAGGTATTTTATATTTGATTATATAGCATAAAACAAACATCTGTTGCCTCTGTTTTTAACAATAATTCATTTTTTTTTTATTTTTTGCCCATTATGTTCAAAACTATTAATGAATCACTTCCTAATAGACAATATCTATCTATATGTAGTGTTAAAGTATTTATTCGGACAAATGACCAATGTGTATCATGACTTATTTCCTGACTAAATGTTGTGTCTAGTATGTCAAACATATTTTGAACTTTACTTTCCATTTCATTTCTGTTCATTATGTCGAGAGGCAATATTTTTGATACCAATCTACATTATGAAATATGATATTTTCTCTCACTGAGAGTTTAATCGAGAAATCTATCTGAGTTTTATTTGACCCAAATCTGTCATTTTTCTACTTATTATTTCCCTATACGTATGGTTCAATTTCTGGAAAAAATAAAAAATATCCTGATTAGTTTCATGATCTCCTGCTTCAAATCATCTATACTCGTTTAAACGCATATTAAACTTGTCTTGGAGCCTCATTGTCATCATTGAATTTTTAGTTTAAGCAAAAATTCTGATTATTTCTTTTCTTGTCAGAGCACAAATTAGAGGAGGATTTTATTCTCTTCTTTCAGATTTGTTGGTATTTTTGCATCAAGCAAATTGTTCACCATTTATTATAATACTATTCGTTTGATTAAATTTTTAGCGTGAAATTTGCTTTTTTATTATTGATTAAAGAGCCTTCTTTAACAGGTTTTCCACATTTGAAAGTAATTATTTTCTGGTTGTATTCTCTGATTTTGTCATTTCCTCGATTATAATTCTATATTTATTAAGAAATATTTACAAAATTTTTTTTAAACGTTTTATAGATTCGACACTCCACTTGGTCAATAATCTTATTTTCACAACAATTGCAATGTGTAAAATTCTTAAACATTTTTATTACTTAAGATTGTTTACATATGAATCGGATTAAGATAGTTTACATATGAATTGGATTAAGGTTGTTTACATATGAATCGGATTAAGATTGTTTACATATGAATCGGATTAAGATTGTTTACATATGAATCGGATTAAGATTGTTTACATATGAATCGGATTAAGATTGTTTACATATGAATAGGATTAAGATTGCTTATATATGAATCGGATTAAGATTGTTTACATATTAATCGGATTAAGATTGTTTACATATGAATCGGATGAAGATTGTTTACATATTAATCGGATAGTTATTTTTCTCTAAACTCATTGTTCCATACAGACCATTTAAAGTTTTTAGATCATCAATTATTTGATTTTATTGTTGCCTGTTGAGACTCATTAAATTAATAAATTGATAAAATACTGAACCTTTTTTCCTAAAAAATATTTTAAATGTGCTTTCCAAAGTTTATCATTATCTGCCTGCCATTTTCTGAGCAGATATATCCAATATTATTAGTGGTGATAATGTAAATTCTATTATTGTCTAAAACTTTGTCACAACGATTGCCACCAAACTTTCAACACCTATAGACAATAGTATTCAATTTAGGTTGGAAATGATCAAGGAAATTAAAAATCATTTGATAAAAGAAATTGAACATTACAGAGGTGTTAGAGGGAAGCATAAAAATGGATAATTGCAATAAAGAAATAAATCACAAGGAATTTAACTTGATATCTACCAAGGAAATACAAATTATATCATGCAAAGGGTAAGCAAAGTAGAAACCCAAAATATTTAAGAGTTTATATATATATATATATATATATATATATATATATATATATATATATATATATATATATATATATATATATATAATAAGGAAAGAAAATAAAAGAAATAGAGATTTTGGAGAAGTTGACAGCAAACAGGAGATCTATCATAATAACAAAGATAGCAAAGGGTATGACGTAAATGAGCAATATTTATCTATTGGTTGTTTGAATGGTAACTGTTTTAATTTCCGCTACTTACACGAAAAGTTTCATCACCCTAGTAGGGCAGTCTGAGAGAGAAACATATTTTGCAAATCCAATTGATAATAGAGATGGTAAATTATTCATTTCATTACAGAGTAGACTTTGTTGTCGTTTATTGCAAAATTTCAAATTTATGAAAAAGAATACATTCTATTACATTAAGAACAAATATGAAACAAAAGCTGTTTTACTTTCAGATGGATTTTATAACCTTAAAATGTACAAGAATAAAGCCAGAGAGAGAATGGCTGCTAATAACAACAATGAAGAAAATATTTACATTCAGTGTTTAAAACACAATTAGAAACTTTTATTGACTCCTAGAAAAAATTACACAGACTACATAAATAATTACAACTCATGCTAGGATTCAATAACCAGAGGTCTAAACAAACATCTACTGAATAGGGATGCAATTTGAGGATGTTTTTAAACCTAATAATTTAAAAACATTTCTATACCAGGTCAATAACATAAAAAATTACCTTAAAGGTGAGAAGTCGTTGGCTACACAATCTTATTCATATTTCTAGAGTAACTGTCTCTTAACAATATTTGTCACGGTGATCTCATTTCATATGATGTAAATAACTCAAACAAACAATTGGAAATAGGAACTATAAACAGACTGAATATCAGCATTAAATATGAAACAGGGAAAGTTATAAATTTCCACGGTATGACTGTAACGTATGTATTTGACGTTAAGGAAATAACACGATGAGAGAAATATCTTGAAGAGGGCCTGGATCAATCAATAAACAATGACATAAACCTAAAGAAACACCGTATTACAAATTTAGGAGATCCGGTAAAAACATCAGATGCAGCTAAAAAGAACAATGATATATGTGCCTCATAGACTGGCACAGAGGAAATTCCAAAGTCTCTGAAAATTTGCAATACTTAACAATTTCAACTTCAACAATTACAAAAAGAATTACACGACAAGAAGAGAATAGAACTATGACGAGATTGAAAAGTTAGCTAATAAATTTGAAGCTGGTGTGATAAAGTTGGAAGATAAACTGACTGCTAACGCTAATATTATATCGCAGTCACGAAAGTATCTAAAATTATTTTGCTGAAATAACCCAAAAGATAGATGAAAACCAAACTAAAATAAGCGTGAGTGAAAGTATGGTTAGATCGATAAGAATGATCTACGATTTATCTAATACTGACTTAGGTGATAAGATTATAGCACTAAATGATCAAACTTTATTAACTCCAAAATATGAACTCACTGCTAAAATTGAAGATTCAAAAACAGATACAAGGGGATATATAAATCGAGAGCTAGTTAATACCAGCGATGTGGTAAAAAGAAGTATTGACGAATGAGATAAACGGGTGAAAGAATTCAGAAGCGATCTAAATTATGTGGAGCAATAAATTACAACAGTAACAGATGCTACCTAAACAGACCATAACAAGAAGCACCAGGCAATCAATACCAGTATTGCTAAAAAGACTTGAGCATTAAGTGAATGAATCGATGTAGTTAAATCAGAAATAAAAGGAGACATAGAAACATTTAAAACTAAATTAAACACAAACATTGTTTTAAGGAGCATTGCGGTAAGTACTTCATTTGATGAAATTATAAATCGTTTGAGAGAGCAATCCGAACAAGTTCTTAATCTCATAATAGGTTTAATAAAGAACTAATGCATGTAAGTATATTTATTAAAAAATTTTTCAATATAGCAGATGATTTTACTTTAGTTGAAATAATAAGTATTTAATTTTAGTAAATTTGGATCTTTTGATCAATACGGTTTATTAGACTTATTCTCTGGTTTCACAACACCGCAAACAATAGCTTATACGTTTTTTTATTTATGCTCCATTATGTTTTCTTGAATACAAGTTAGAAACAGTAGATACAACACCGTATTATGTCACTGAAATAAAGAAATAAGGATTATATTCATTTTTGTTTTCTCAACTTGAGCTTTACATCTTCGGATAATTTTGAATTTTATGTCAGATTGATGTAAAATAATAATAATATTGCTTAGTCCGTAGAAATCAATAAATTAACTGAAAAATATATAATGGATGAATTACTAATATACTATTTAGAAGAGGGTAAATCGTTATTTTAAGTTAGAAGAGTTGATAATAGTGAAGGATGATTTGATTAAACATATGATATCAGAGACAGTATAAACATTTTTATTTTGCCAGAGCAAAGTCACTCGATTAACTGAATGAAAGAATACAGGAACAAGGCTTGGTTACTGAGAAGTTAAGAAATTTAGATAAAGTTTTGTGTAGAATCTTCTTTCTTCTGTTCAACCTGATGATGTTTTAGAAAAACCTAGACAACATAAACTTAATGATATTTACCAGCCTTATGATAAGCAGATACTTATGAGTATTGTTACGACTCTAGGTCTTAAAAATATGTAACAGAAAGAAAGTGAAACCAACAATGTAAGTAAGATCAACAAGCAATTTATTTCCAGACACTTAAAGTCAAAATTCAAAAGACACTTGTAATTTGTGAGTTAAATTCCAAATAATCCTAAATCTCCTAATCACAAGTCCAAAATAATAGAATCTTCAGAACGAATTCTAATAGCCTTGAATGTCCTGATGTACCATAAAGATGTAGTCCAGGATGTATTTGAATGAGTTCACATAAATTCCTAAATCATGTATTAATCCAAAAGTCAATGAGCACTTTAGTTTTTCCAATAAATATTGTAAATAAATAATTCCTCTCAAATTATGCCTGGTTTCAACAACACAACTAATATAGATTCCTTACAGACTGATCTTTTAGAACCAAAATTCTAGAATAGGAATTAATTTGTTTACCAAAATCTGTATATAAATACACATGCCTACATGACCTATGTCACAGCAGTCGAATTGCGAAATGCCTATGAAAATAATGGCCTACCTGACACATATCACAACAGGACAAATTGCGAAATACTATGATTACAACTTTTTCATGGCGTTTAGCGATTTATGGCTACCAGTATGCTCGAGAACAAACACAAATAGAGCAAGGAATAAGTAATGAAACATTTTGAAAGTTAAGATCAGGAGTGGCTAACACACTGAAGATTTGTTACAGAATCGATTCATTTTATTGTATACGGAAAGAAAATAAAAATACCACTTGAATTGCACATACTAACAGATCATTGTCGGTTGAAGTGATAGAAGGTACTAACCAGGAATATGAATTGGAGAATAGTTTTCTCCGGTAAGATACAATTACTTTCAATAAGAGAAAATTGCTCATGTGGAATCTTGATGCTGTGTAAAAGAGAGAGAGAGAGAGAGAGAGAGAGAGAGAGAGAGAGAGAGAGAGAGAGAGAGAGAGAGAGAGAGAGAGAGAGAGAGAGAGAGAGAGAGAGAGAGAGAGAGAGAGAATGATCCTGAAAAGTATTTCAATTTAGCAATAGAAAAAAAAATGATTACTGTGGAAGGATTACCAAACGTGTTTTATTGCTAGGGATATAAAATTAAGCAACAATTTACAGAAGAAACGAAATGTTTCTTTAACAGGGAATAAAAACACATATTATGAATTTTAGTGCTAATAATTTTTTTATTAATCACCATTGCTTGTGACTTGATGTAAGAAGCACACATGATAGTAGATTACATGGAACGGTAAATACATTAGCTAATGTTCAACAAAGAATACAAATGCAGATAAGCAGAAATGAAACATAGATGCGCACAAAAAAATATTTATTTTGCGTATGATGCTCAAGTAAACATTCATAACAACCAACTAAAATGTATACTGTTTTAAAACAATTAAGTTATTAGTAAGAAGAATTACCAAACATGGACGGCAAAGCCTACTTACCTGATGATAATTGGGTTTCGGGTATGATGCTTGGAAAGTGTACCAGATGCAATAAGAATGCTGTAGTTGAGCAAGACAGTTGTGTTATATGTAGTTTTGAAATAGAAAAGGAAGAATAAAGTACAAAATAACAACAAATTAGTTCACTTAAAATGTAATTAGACGACTACAGACCAATCTATGTCCTTATTACATAATTCATTATATTGCAGATGAAATGAAAAGGGACAATAAGACAAAATTCAACTTCGACTACATATCTAAAATTTTTTTAAAAATACTATAACATAAAAGACTGTAAATTGTGTTCGAAATACTGAACAAATTAGAAGGAAAAAAATCCAGCCTGGTTGTGGATGCTTTAAGTTGTTTGCTAATTTTGTTCAATTCAAAATATAAACGAGCCATTCTTTTTAAACAAGATATTTTCTATCTATGATAGAGGTACATTTATAAAACCATGCAACACAAAAACCGTCTTAAAACCATATAACACAAAAACCGTCTTAAAATAACCGAAGTTTTCTAACATTTTAATACGAATCATTGGGAATTAGTTTTTCTGATGCTATATAATAGTCTTTAAAATAGTCGTGCAAATATGTTGGCGCACTTCTAAATCTATATCTAAAATTGCACCAAAACATGCATTCATTATCTTTCCAAGACATAAGATCTTCGATTACTTTGATTTGTTGTTTGTTTGTCAATTTCAATTCTCTGACAGGCATTTGTTGGCACATGGCTCAGCCGTACAAAGTGTTGGATTATAGGTACACAATGAATGGCCTTGACCTTGACATATCAAAATTATCACATCTAGTACTTCTATTGCTATCATACTCATGGTTTGCTTCAGCATCTCTATTTGGTATCATGCTGATTCTTCCTTTAATTTCAGATTCAATCAACAGGAACATATTATAATCTGTAAGAAATTCTAATTCCACCTTACTTATTTTCAAACTAGCATCATGAGGTAGTGCAGGTGCTTTAAAATAATGTACTGGATCAAGTTTATAATTATTCATACATACATTTTAACTTTTTCAAAATGTCACATGCAATTAAAGTATCTTTCTTTACAGAGTAGTCATGTAAGTCAGCAAGTGAATTCAATTTGAAATGTTTCATAGCACTATTAGCATATTGATAATCTGTTTCGCTAATTCCCGTTCCACTGATGGAAATTTAGTTTTAATAAACCTTTAAAATCAATCCATGTATTCATGTGTATAGGTATTTTATTTTTCTATGATAATTTGGTTCCATGCTGGCAGCAGCTAGCGTATTTCCTTGGCTCATTTGAAATGTGTTATTGTTTCTGTAAATTTATCATCGTTTAGATTTTTAGCAAGTTGTTCTTGTGATTTTTTTTATAGATCGATAATTATCTATGAAGTCTGATTGTTATGTTTACTGAAAATACTTTGCTAAATGAAATGTATATTTCATCATTATTTAGGAATTTTTGATACTTCTTGTTCGGGATATGTCATTACTAAGATCTTAATAATCGGTTTTAGTTTGTCAACTCTTTCGTAGACATTTACTGATATATTGAATTCTTTCTCAATTTTATTTATGTCCTGGATGTTTATTTTCCATTTATTAAACAAGTGCTTATATTTGTCAAGGTTGTATTTGTGTGATCTACACGGATTATCTTTAGGTATTTTATATTTGATTATATAGCATAAAACAAACATCTGTTGCCTCTGTTTTTAACAATAATTCATTTTTTTTTTATTTTTTGCCCATTATGTTCAAAACTATTAATGAATCACTTCCTAATAGACAATATCTATCTATATGTAGTGTTAAAGTATTTATTCGGACAAATGACCAATGTGTATCATGACTTATTTCCTGACTAAATGTTGTGTCTAGTATGTCAAACATATTTTGAACTTTACTTTCCATTTCATTTCTGTTCATTATGTCGAGAGGCAATATTCTTTGATACCAATCTACATTATGAAATATGATATTTTCTCTCACTGAGAGTTTAATCGAGAAATCTATCTGAGTTTTATTTGACCCAAATCTGTCATTTTTCTACTTATTATTTCCCTATACGTATGGTTCAATTTCTGGAAAAAATAAAAAATATCCTGATTAGTTTCATGATCTCCTGCTTCAAATCATCTATACTCGTTTAAACGCATATTAAACTTGTCTTGGAGCCTCATTGTCATCATTGTATTTTTAGTTTAAGCAAAAATTCTGATTATTTCTTTTCTTGTCAGAGCACAAATTAGAGGAGGATTTTATTCTCTTCTTTCAGATTTGTTGGTATTTTTGCATCAAGCAAATTGTTTACCATTTATTATAATACTATTCGTTCGATTAAATTTTTAGCGTGAAATTTGCTTTTTTATTATTGATTAAAGAGCCTTCTTTAACAGGTTTTCCACATTTGAAAGTAATTATTTTCTGGTTGTATTCTCTGATTTTGTCATTTCCTCGATTATAATTCTATATTTATTAAGAAATATTTACAAAATTTTTTTTAAACGTTTTATAGATTCGACACTCCACTTGGTCAATAATCTTATTTTCACAACAATTGCAATGTGTAAAATTCTTAAACATTTTTATTACTTAAGATTGTTTACATATGAATCAGATTAAGATTGTTTACATATGAATCGGATTAAGGTTGTTTACATATGAATCGGATTAAGATTGTTTACATATGAATCGGATTAAGATTGTTTACATATGAATCGGATTAAGATTGTTTACATATGAATCGGATTAAGATTGTTTACATATGAATAGGATTAAGATTGCTTACATATGAATCGGATTAAGATTGTTTACATATTAATCGGATTAAGATTGTTTACATATGAATCGGATTAAGATTGTTTACATATTAATCGGATAGTTATTTTTCTCTAAACTCATTGTTCCATACAGACCATTTAAAGTTTTTAGATCATCAATTATTTGATTTTATTGTTGCCTGTTGAGACTCATTAAATTAATAAATTGATAAAATACTGAACCTTTTTTCATAAAAAATATTTTAAATGTGCTTTCCAAAGTTTATCATTATCTGCCTGCCATTTTCTGAGCAGATATATCCAATATTATTAGTGGTGATAATGTAAATTCTATTATTGTCTAAAACTTTGTCACAGTACCAGTAGATATATTGAGATTGTTTCAACGGAATAATTTCATTATACAAGATATCCCAATAACTGTCCTTTAGAATAATGTGTTTGATTTTAGTTTGAGATGGTTCTTTATATTTTTGAGCAACAAACGTTTCATGTCGTACAGTCTAGTTTTTAAATTTTAGTACACAAAAAAGTTTATGTCTTCACTTTGTTTTGTTTACTTTCTGGACATCTTTAATTGCACAATGGTTATTATTACTGCACTGTTATGTTAGTTTGCATATGAAATTATCTATTTGTGGTGTCACACGCTTCGGTCGTTGACCTTGACAAATCAATACGATATGGAATGCTGCTGTTTTCGTGGAAGCTATCCCGCTTCAGAAGTCATTTAGCAAAGTTTATTTACCTCATCATCTCAGCATGTCAACATGCAAACATGTGAAGAAGATGAATTAGTCCATTTTAATATCCAAAACTGCATTAAAAGTCTGCGGGTTTATACCAAGAAGTGTATGTGGGCAAAAGTACTACTCGTTTGTTCTTCCGATTTAATGTAGATTTGTTTCCCATGGGAAATTAATGTCAGGAAAATTTTTGTCCAATCAACATGCATGCCATTTTTAATCGGCGGGGTTCAATTTGACAAGCTGATATTTAAAATATAAGCACATTTTGAGTGATCTCATATAATGATTCTTTACTAATTTTCCATTGGGAAAACGCACATAAAAACAATTTCTTTAAGCCGTCAAAATTCTTGAACTTTTAAAAATTAATTTTTAAAGGCAATAATTAACGTCTGTTTAAGATAAAATTTCCAGATATATTAACTTGAGGGTGATATAAAGCACAAAATGGCAACGTAAAAATCAAACTCTACATTCATGATCTAAAGAAACCAAGGTTAAAGTCTTTCAATTTCTTTAGAATTTGGCACAAATGAAGAGTGGTGCACTCTCTTAAGTTATCTGGATGTAAATATCTTTAGAAGGAAGTCGTCGATTGTCAAGTTTGAGTATGATAGTATACCTGAGTTATCCCTTTCATTCATAAAACTCTGTTATGAAACTATACATGGCTTATAATTATACCTTGGTGTTTAGCGTTTCTTTTACCTACTGTGAAATTCTGTTTTTCTAAAGTCGGTTGGACACTAGATATAGAGGTTTAGACGAATATTTGACAACGATGTCCACGCATTTTGGGGAGAACTGAGTGTTGTCGATGTTTACCTGCAATTTTTGAACTATTAATTGCATACAATTGACGAATTGCCAAACTCCATCTACCTACCAGAGACTATCAGTCAATTGTTGATTATTGGAAATCCTATTGACCGCTGACCTATCTCAAGCCTGGCTATATGTAAACCGATCTTGTTTAGACGATTCCAAGCTTTGCTGATACAAAGTGTTATATTTTGAACGAAAACGTTATAAAATGTTATAAAATGTTATAAAATCTGTGTAGACCTATAGGATTCGGAACCCTAAAAGTTAACTGAACAGGTATCAATATAGAGGTGGGGGAACACTTGTTACCGTGCTATGTATATTTAATCTATAATGTGTGTTTGAATTTTGTCCATGATAGTAAGTTGCATTTTAGATTATGGTCACTAGTAAACAGAGCGTTTGCAAGCATTTGAGTTCAAGGTCATTCTTATTTAAAGTTAGACTGTTTTTTCTCTCTCCATTTTATTGCTTCAGATCCTGTTGATATAGGTCAAGTGAAAATGTGTAAAAATAAGGATTTGGTAAACAAATAATTCATTCCTGTTTTAGATCAGTCTTTGGGAAGCCATTTGAGATCAGATTTTACATCGTGCCGTTGAAATCAGATATAATTCGAGAGGAATTATTTATTTAATGTATATTCATTGGAATTACTAAGGTGCTCATTGACTTTTGAATTAATACATTATTTTGGACGTTTGTGAACTCATTCAAAGACATTATAGATTTATCATTGTGGTATATCAGGACATTCAAGACTATTGGAACTCATTCGCACATTCTATATGTTTCGACTTGTGATTAGGACATTTAGGCTTATTTGCAATTTGATTCACAATATTGTAAGTGTATCATGAATTTCGCTTTGTATTACAGGGAAATAAATTGCTTGCTGACATCCCTGACATCCTTGGTTTCACTTTCTTTCTGCTACATATTTTTTGAGACCTAGAGTCGTAACAACCGCATTCGCCACTTTAAGGTCAATCTTACGGATCATACCTTAAATATGTGCCTATAGCTGCCATTCGGAACACCTCGGCTATTTACGAATCAAAGATTAATCAATAAGTTGCGAATGCATCGAACTATTTTTTAAATTGCAACTTCCCCGTCAATCCTACAGTCAATCCAATCGTAGAAATAGCCGAGGTGGTCAGAATAGTTTGCGGTTTCTTTTTTTGGGAATACATTTCCAGGGAACAAAATGTATGATTTTTTCTGTAAATTACTGTGCCGAAACATATCAGAGGCATATTTTTGTCTTGCAGAAATAGCTTAGGTGGTCTAAATGTGGTTACCGTATACTTCGATATCTCACCATTGGCTATAATATCAGTGTGGATTTTTTCGGTTTTTGATTTTCCGATACTTTTAGCTTCTACATAGATTCTGTCCGTTCACTTACACGATTTATAATTGCTTCTGACAGGCCAAACTTATCCCTTGCCTTCCGAGTGCGGGACTTTTGATTACAGTATGTTAACAGTTGTCTGCTTTAGAGACATTTTTCTATTAAAAAAAAAAAAATGCCACCAAACACTTCATTTTTGATTGTTTATAAAGTTTGGTGTTACTTCAATCCGACAGCAGACATGTTGAGCACTGAGCCATCTAGTGCACAAAATTGTTTGGTTTCCTTCTTTATTTTCGTAAACCTTTCCTATATGGAAAGTGCCTAGCATTTGTTACATCCCAGATAAATAAGCCTCTTTCTCTTGCGCTTTTAGGAATATATATATATGAAAACATAGTAATTTATATTAAGGCAATGTTACGGATTTTTAGGTTCCACACTGATTCTTTTGAACACTGATCATTTGGAATTAGGTTATGTTATGGAGATTGAGTTGATGTCCAGATATCAAGCTAATTACTTCAGCTGTTTGTGCAAGTGTTCTATATATTATCCTTATTGCAGTCAATCACCGTTATCTCCTTTAGCCTCAGTCAGTAAAGACGTTCGCTGGACTAGGCTGTCCAGTGCAAAATCAATCTATGTTTATTATCAGAACACCTGCATTTGCATAATTTTTAAAATATAGCAGCTTGTACTTCTGAGTCAGTCTTAGTTTCGTACATGTAGAAGAGAAGAATATAATAAAGATGTAAACATTATCATAAGTTTCGTCTGTCTAATTCCCCTTCACCGGTACAAGTGTATGTTACGCATGCAAGCAAGAACAAGTATGTAACAGTAAAGAAAACATGAATATGCTAAATTTCTTTCTAAAATGTTTTGTTGTGTTTACCTTTTGAAAACAAATTTTCAAAAAAGGGTTGAATATGGGGCATTTTGTACCGATAATTTGTCTCGAAAACTAAATCGCATTTTCGACTGTTTATTGAAAACGGGTGGATATACCCAGAAGTCACGACACTATAAAACAAGGTTGATCAACAGTAATGTGCTCAAAAGTACAAACTTTCTGTTATAGCTCATCGTGTCATTTAAATAGCATTTTATTTATATTTTCCTTATTTTTCAAAAAGCTTTCTATTTGTTTTGCATGTTACTGGTGGATCGGTATCCGGAATGTTTTTGGTGTTTCTTCTTATTGGAGAATAATTGCTTTTTTGAGAAATAATTTCATATTTACAATAATTTTTATCTGAGCCGAAAAACTGCATAATGTTAGTGGGGTGGTATTTGCCTTCTGGAAGATGAGAGTCGTGGGATTGAGGAGTGATCTCCGCTTCTTACAATCGTCTTCTGCAAGCGTATATCTAACACTAATGCAAGCCGGGTATACACCTCGATGTGCAGTGCGCTGATTTTATCGATAGAAAGAAAAGTATGTCGATGGCATGGGATAGATCGCAAAATCATTTGAAAATTTCGAATACTCACGATGTCGATGGGTCAAGCAAAGTCGCAGATTACCTCGCTTTCTTGATGCCATGCGCGTACTAACTACATAACCTAACTAATGCAAGACATGACCAACATATTCAGGTCAGGGGCGGGGGGGGGGGGGGAGGGGGAGAGAAATCCTTGGGATTACTTGTTTGGAGCGAGTGGAGCATGGGAATGGTATCATCTGGATATACATTTTAAAACTGGCGACTAGCAGGAAGGAGAGTGAGGCTTGAGCTAAAGGTTGCAAATATTCGTAGCAGCGGGAGACAAATGTTTTTACAGGGAGTTTGCAATTGTTATATTCTTTAATATGGCTGATTGTTGTAAAACCCCATTTTTGGTATAAGCTTGTCTGACTATGAGGCGGCGTGGAATACATGTGACTACTAAGCTTGCCCGAGGATGAATATGCGAGATTCAATGACGGTAAGACACCTAGGCTAATTTCGCTATATAACATCTACAAATTCAATTAATATAAATTCGTTATCTTTTCTCCAGTTTTCATAAAATTATCACTTTGAACCGGACATTACTCTCTAATAAAGAGGTAAATTGTTTCGAAATGATATAATTCATTTTTACAGAATATAATATGCTTTTGAGTTGGCGTGATTATTTTAGTATCAGGTGTATTAAAGTGACAACTTGTGAATATGTTTTCAGACAGTTTGATTCTCAGTGGGCTTACAGAATCAATATTTCATGAGAACTCGGAATTGGTAATCTCGCATTCTATCAAATATCAAATATACTCGGCGAATAATTATTTCTGTCTAATGGAAATTAAATAAATATTAGACTAGAATATTGATCTGTCTCATATCCGTGAAGCAGTAATACGTCATAAAAAGGCTGAATATTTCATGAAATGCATCGTACTGAATGATTCGAAACTATTCGCCGCAAACATCGTAATGTTTGTTCCTATCTTTATCACGTGCAGACGTTAACATATAAGATGTAAATACCATTATTTAAACTTGATGGTTTTATTTGATAACAATATTTAAAAAATGCTGATAACAATATTCTCCCAAATGATATGCAATGTTCATGTTTAACTTGAAGGTGTAAGTGTCGTTTATTTTCGATAGGTTTAAATAGACAATCGTGGCATTAATATAAATTTCGTCTAAATCAGTCAATCCCACACCTACTGCTGCGCTGACTCTAAACATGAAGGGATTATCTACATCTTTGGCCTGTGTTCCATTCTGTCGTTCTAAAATATTTGTATCTTGATTAATATTAATTTGTACCGACCCGAAGAAAAGAATATTCACCTTCGCCATTAACTTGCAAATATAACGTAGATCACTATTTGGTAAGTAAATAACAAACAAAATATTGAATAAAGCGTAGAAACAACTAAAAAAATAAAAATAAAAATTTACAAAACTAGAAAGTAAAATAAACAAAACAAGAATCGTGTGTGATTTACTTCACCGCAAAATAATTATATAATTTGCTTTCCATTCGTTTTTAATATAGAAACAAAATGTTATCAGATTATTGGTTATAACATAACACATTTTTTTAAAAAATATATGAATTTGTCATACGAAGTTTAAAGGTAACAATGAATGATTATTCATGACTGCCTAAAAGTGTTATTAAGATGCATTATATAGACGACCTCATGTGTGATTTCTTTCAGAGAACTTGACAAATTAGCATGTGAAAAACATCTGCCCTAAAATGTATGCACGTGATAGGAGTGCTATTAATTACATGAAAGTAACCCCAGGATAGATCTGTACCCAAATCTCTCAATTAATTTTCAATAAAATTAAGTTATTGATGATATTAGAATTTCATACCCATTCATATTGAACGATAGAAATTCTTAATTTTCCATCAGGTTATTAATTAGTCTCCAATTATAAGTAATGCAATTGTGACTGTCGCAGAATTTAATAAGGGACTTCACTTTACAATACATTTTTAAAAATAATATGTCTATCAATTCTAAAAATAATCTGTAAATTTATCATGATGGAGTTCATTTAAAATGAGACAATAATTTAAAATTACATGACGGATAAAGAAAAGTATTTTGAGTCATTTATAATATGATCCCGAACTTCCTGCGGCAAATCTCAATTATCTATTATAGAAAATCAAACAAGATAAGAATAAGATCAAAGATAGGAAAGAATGATTGACTCAACCTTCTACCGACACATTATACCAGCAAGCGAGAAAATATTGCCATAGAAAAGGGTTTATGTAAATGACGTTTATTCTCACAGGATTATAATAACGGATATACATACATTTTGTCTGTGATATATATATTTTCTCTGAACGTGCATACTTTGAGAGAATGATCTAGAAAAGAGGGGGTGATATACACAGTGTATTTTAAAGTATTTTTAAGGAACGAAAACAAAAAAAAGATACAGTTCGATGATGGGGTGGAATTGTAGAATCGCAAGGTTAAGGAACTGCTGGAAAAAGAGTACATCGAAGTTTTTTCTACGTACTCTGATAAGAAAGTCTGTGTTCTTGAAAGGTTTCAGAGAAACCTATAGACTAGAACGTGGGAATACTTTGTACAAAACGAGACAAGAAAACGGGTAGGTGTATTGCCTAGGCTGATCAAGGGACATAACAACACTTATCATAGATCTATAGATATGACCTCAGTTAAAGGAAGCAAAAAATGGATCTAAATTCTGGATTTATTTATTTAGTTACCTAACAACTGATACCTTTGGAACACCAAAATATCAATGAGGACAGACGTTTAGGCTTTCAAAATTTAAATCTATTTTTGCTAAAGGGTATCTACCTAACTGTACAGAGAAAGTTTTCAAAATCAGATGGGTGATATCAGGTGACATACTTGTCTACAAATTGGACTATTTATAGGGAGAGAATATTGAGGGGATATTTTATAAGATGGAGTTTCTGATGTATGACAAAGAAGATGACTTGTACAAGGTCGAAAAGAATTTGAAAATAGAAAGAATGAAAAGATAATAGTATGTGCTGGTGAAATGGAAAGGGTCTGATTATTCGCTTAACAGCTGGAGACTCGCTGAAAATACTGTGCCCATACAATAAATGGAAAATATAAAATGGTCACTCCACTCCCTCCCACCACCAAAAACTAAACCAATCATTACTCAAGGACAGATATGGTGGTATTTTTGTATTATAAACTTTTTCCCGTGAAGCAATATTTAGATTCTTGCTGGTATTGCAACATAATATTGGATGACGATAAAATTACCATTATCACCAATAACAGAAAGATTGGATATTTCTGCTCAGACATTGGCAAGCAGATAACGATAGGCTTAGGAAAGAACGTTATAAATATTACCGAAGAAAATAAGTTGGATATCTTGACAATTTATATCTTTAAAGAATCTGAACATACCGAAAGAAAAAGAATCATCAGTCAATTAAAAAATTTCAATGTTGTGTATAACACAATAATTTTAGAGAGCAATAACAACATCAGATTCATCTATAAAATATACAAGTAAGTAAATACATGAGTACTATCAGATGTTATATATGTAACAGGTAAAAACCAGTCGATTAAATGGAGCGGCGCAGCACAAAATACCAACGTTGTACGGTGTGTGTAATCTGATGAAATCAAAGATGCATCGTAATGGAGGAACTATGAAGGCGAGGGAAAACATTCGGAAAAAGAGCAATTGCGAGTGTGAAAAACTATGACAATGTGATTGATGAACAATCATAACAAAAGTAAGTTTCATAATATATTTGTATCAAATAAATAGTGCCATAATAAATGCCTACAATAATTAATTCACCATTACCAAAAAAAAGACGGGAAAATAAGAGAAAGAACAAGCATAATTTTAAGATAGTTATCATCAGAATATTGGTTGACAAAGTCTGTAAATAAATATAGATTTTACGATGAAACGATCAAGATTTATATTTTTTTTTTTGAATGATGTCGAACCGTACATAAAAAAGTTGATAGGTAGGAAAATTATAGATTTAAGTTCTGTAATACGTCCAGCTAGATTTAGCCATTACACTTGTAATGAGAAAAGAAGACAGATTTAGGAAATGCTTTAAACATAATAAACTGTGATGAAATGCAAAAGGTAAAATGCTACACACAACACTTGGTCAGGAAATAAGTCAAGATACAAATTGGTATTTCGATAGAATAGACTATTTAATATTACACATAGACAGATACCAACAAAAGAGAGGAAGGTCAAAGATACCAACAAAAGAGAGGAAGGTCAAACGTAGCTTTTGTTAAAACCATGCATATAATTGAATACATGTTTGAGAAATAAAAACAACAGATGACTGTGGTAAAGATTTCTTGAGCTAATGAATAATGCTGTGTTCGGTAAACAGATGGAAAAAATTAAGAAAGAGTACAAATGTAAAAATGTATACTAATGAAAATAAATATTTTAAACTGAATATATCATTTGTAAGGAGAACAATGATAAAAAAGATATGGTATTAGTTAGTTTAAAGAACAAAACAAAATCAAATGAGTGAAACCAATTTTTGATGGCTTTACTTCTAATTCTAGAAGTAAGTTGCTTATGCATGACTACTACTATAACAAGCTCAAAAAATAATATGGTGATAAAATGAAACTTTTAATGAGAGATAGAAATTTGTTATGTATTAATGTAGAGACAGATAACTTTCACAATGATATAAAAGAAAATATTCAGTTTTACCACACAAGTGACTACGAAAATATAATATATGTGTGTTCCTCAGATGCATAAAAAGATACTAGGACTTTTTAAAGATGAGTTGAATGGTGTGCCTATACAAACATTCTGTGGTCATCGAAGTAAGCTTTATGATTTTAGGACTGACAAAGAAGAAAAGGAATTATGCAAGGTTATAAATAAATCCGTAATCAAAACGAGTCTAAAATAAGAAACCTACAAAGATTGTCTATCTAACCGAACTGTAAATCACCAAGAGATGAATTTAATTAGGTCCTACCATCACGAAATATATAATATGACGTTAAATAAGGTTGCATTAAGTTGCTTTGATGACGAGAGATATTTAAAGGATAGCATACATTCACTTCTATATGGTTATGTTTAACTTCGTCTACCACCTGGTAATTAAACGGGTATTCCAACCTTATTAGAAGTTTATTTCTTTTATTTTCTTTTAACATTTCAACTATCTTTTTCCTCATACCCACATGAACAACATTGTTTTCCCCAAGAATATTTTCCAGAGCCTTTTAATTTTTTGATTAAACATTTTTACAAAGATCTTTTATAACAGCATTGTATTTTTGCACTTTAACCCACACATATATTTTGTAATGTTTACCACTGAATGACCGCTTGGTTAGGTTGGCTGCTTTCTTTTTTCGATTGTCAGGATTAACAAAATAGTGTATCAGAAACAAAGTATTAGTTCCTGGTAAACACTAATAAGTATCGAATTTATCACCAGGATCTATCACAGTTATATTATCATTTCCATTTACTGTTGTACGTCTTATTCTAGATAAATGTTGGACAGATACTGATAATAAAGTCAAAGATGTTTTCACATTCCGTTTCCATCAAATCTAGTGCAAACCTTGTCTTTCCGCAATGTGTAATACTACACACGCACGCACACACACAAATAATATTATGAGTTTCTTTTAAAAACATTTAATAGCATATTTTGTATACATTTTATTTGGTTGTTCTGAAGATTTACCTGAGCATTAGACACAAAATAAATATCTGCAGGCGTATGACTTGTTGAACCTAAGTTAATTTATGATCTGTACCTTGCAATGTATTTTCATGTGTTCTTTTCAAATCCAGCCCTACACAATAGTGATCAGTGAAGACATTGATAACACTTAAATTACGAAGTTCCGTATTTTATTGTTGTTTATTGAAAAAAACTGTTTTGCTTCTGTAAACCCTTGCTTCATTTATACGCTAGTGAGTAAAACACGTTGGGTAATCCTTCCACAGTAATCATTATAGTTTCTATTGCTGAATCATTTTATCTGTCTTTTTACAAAGTATCAAGACTGTTGTAACCCGAGAAAAAAACAACACAACAAAACAATCATTCCTCATGACATATTTCATTATCGCTTGTTCCCTTACTCACAATATCATACTGTTTAACTTGCTTACGACAAGGATTACCATCTCATCGTGTTTTAAAATGTTGCTAAAAATGCGCTTATCTAACAGCCAGAGGGTGTATAACTCCTGTTCCTATTTATGCGACTCTTAAACCAGTAGCTGCAACACCCATTCCACCTGAGGCAGTAGCCGTACTCACCTCTACCTAGATTAAAAATATGTATGCTTTCTTGGTACTTTATTTTAACACCTCTGTAATGTTTAATCTATGTTACCAAATCATTCTTAATTTCGTTGATCTTCATCAACACGAAAGTAATGCCCTTGTCGGTAGGTAAGTGGTGCACTTTGTATTTTCTGTCCCATTTAGATGTTAGAAATAGACAGCCTAGACTCAGGGGTTGTATCAGATTTATCAGGCTTTTTTGGTTGTCTATGTGTCTGTTTTAGTTCTGTGCGTGTTTAAATTTCAAAAACGTTCTCGTTCTCTTCGGTTTGCTTTTCAACTTTGAAATGTAATTATCCTCCTTAGGTCCACTAGCATTCATTTTTCTATTTATTTACGTAATTATTTTGTCTGGTAGCATCCCTTGTGCTATCAGATATTGATTTGTAATCTGAATTAAAGAAATCGGAATAATCAACTTTATGACTTCTTCAAAATCTATTTTTGTTCGTGAATCTATTGACATGTTAAGCATCTTCTTCAAAAGCATGCTGTAGCTAACTGTCAGAGCTAACTTTAGTGCAACATGGTAAAAAGTGTTAATTATGTTGTTTGTCTCACTTGCCATTTATTACTGAAAAATTGTGCTAAAATAGCGTACGACAATAGTAATATTGGGTACTTGAAGGGTCTACTGGGGTTAACATTACGCCCGTAGGTTAACATGCAGGTGGGACTTGAGGGGTCTACTGGAAATCCTATGTTATAAATGTCCTAGGTTTGACATTGAAACTACATTGTTAGAAGTGGTTGACCTCAAATGGCTACACTGTTACATTGTTAGAATTGACCTCAGAATGTGGAACTTGAGGGGTTTACGGGAAATCCTAGGTTAGAATTGTCTGTAGGTTTAACATGCAGGTGGTACTTGAGGTAACTACTGGAAATGAAATGTTAACTTGTGGACGGTTATAGACCGTTTCCATATTGAAAATGTTTTAGGGGTGCTTAAGATTCCCTACACAAAGTTTGGTCAAAAATACTTATTACAAAACATAACTGTAATTGACATTGTTCTAAATTTCACCTTTGACCTTCTCCAAGGGACCCCAGGGTTGGGGTCAAGCATAGCATCCTTCTTGATCATGGTTATCATATTGACAAAATAACTACCAAGTGACCTATATACTTTTATGAGGTCAAGCTTGAATGTGTTAGGAAATGAACTCGTCCAATGTTGACACGGAACACTTTTTGACATTTTAGATATAGATAACAAAGAGTACAAAACTGTAGCTAATGTTTTGAAAAACAAGAAGAAGAAAAAATGTTGTGTTTTTGCGTACACCTCTTACACCAACCATTTGTGTATTAAAACTTTGATACACTTAGTGGATTTTAAGAAAAAGTGGAAACCAAGTTATAGCCGGAATCAAACACACTATATTTAAATGTAGATTATGACTATACTACCAACCCTAAATACACGGATGTCAACTTTTCGTTTGAATTTATTTGTATCAAAACCTATCATTCCTTACCATCCTAAAATTGCTGGTAATTGAAGAATCAAAACTACTTTCCGTTACTTGTAGGACGCAAAAACATTTGACAGTGTTTTCATTCGCTTTAAGTATCCCCACGATTGATCGTCAAGGATATTATGATATCATCCATCTGTCCGTCTGTCCGTCCCTAAGTCTTTCCTTTTACGACCACTTTTCCTCCTAAACAGCTGATTGAAATGTACATATAACATTGTTTACTGTTATGCACATGGAACTGACCTGCACTGTGGACAAGCCACCATATTCATGAACTGGACATGCAGTACAGTCAGTATATGGGTTGTGTCATAGACAAATAAACTCTGGACAGGAAATGTTTTAATTTGGAAAATATGTTTTCTTTTCCTTCCTAATCAATTCCCATTGCATTCCCATACATTAACAGATACACGCAAATATAATAAGTGCATTTTGCTACACGAGGTTATTATGTACACCTGTTTTCATAATTGTATGTTTTATAAAATATCCCCTTCCGGGATAGGATATATAGCACAGTCTCGATGCTCTCTTCGGCATGTCGTAAGAGGCGACTAATGGAAGCACCATTTTGACCTGGGATGCATCCGGCAATGATCTTCAAGCTGGAAAAGTCTTGGACTTTTTACAAGAGTTAGGTTTATGTAGAAAAAATGAACTTTTTATTTTAAGGATTTTCCCCTTTTGGGGCTTTCTCTTTGTTTTGTATGCTGAATGCCTAAACTTACTTGGCGCTGTGCAGTCAGGACTGTATTGATGTGCCGTTAAACGCTATACATATATACATACAGGCTCATGTTTAATAATCCAGTATCTACTTTTCAAATGATCCCTTCTAAATAATATAGCAGTGCACATGTACTCGTCTACCTAACTGACCGTGGCCTAAACTCCTGTGGCTGTGAACATAGGTCAGAATTGACTGCTGATGGAAGTAGGCCACCCTATAAATACAGAGAGTACAATTTGATATTATAAGTATGGAACACAAAACTGTAAAGAAAAAAATCAAAATTTCTGGACTCGTTACGTATGCCAATAGCAATGACTGTGAGATGTTTGATAGTTTCTTGGAACAAGTAGATTTTGACAAAACTTTTTAAAAAACGGGTTTTTCAAAGGAATAAAATGGTCTATAGTTAGATAGTCCTCCCATACAATATCAAAGGTCGTGTACAGCGAGAGACAGTCCTCCCATACAATATCAAAGGTCGTGTACAGTGAGAGACAGTCCTTCTATATAGTATCAAAGGTCGTGTACAGTGAGAGACAATCCTCCCATACAGTATCAAAGGTCGTGTACAGTGAGAGACAAGTCTCCCATGCAGTATCAAAGGTCGTGTACAGTAAGAGACAAGCCTCCCATACAATATCAAAGGTCGTGTACAGTGAGAGACAAGCCTCCCTTACAGTATCAAAGGTCGTGTACAGTGAGAGACAAGCCTATCATACAATATCAAAGATCGTGTACAGTGAGAGACAATCCTCCCATACAATATCAAAGGTCGTGTACAGTGAGAGACAAGCCTATCATAGAGTATCAAAGGTCGTGTACAGTTAGAGACAAGCCTCCCATACAATATCAAAGGTCGTGTACAGTGAGAGACAATCTTCCCATTGAATATCAAAGGTCGTGTACAGTGAGAGACAATCTTCCCATTGAATATCAAAGGTCGTGTACAGTGAGAGACAGTCCTCCCATACAATATCAAAGGTCGTGTACAGTGAGAGACAGTCCTCCCATACAATATCAAATGGCGTGTACAGTGAGAGACAGTCCTCTCATTCAATATCAAAGGTCGTGTACAGTGAGAGACAATCCTCCCATACAATATCAAAGGTCGTGTACAGTGAGAGACAAGCCTATCATACAATATCAAAGGTCGTGTACAGTGAGAGACAAGCCTCCCATACAATATCAAAGATCGTGTACAGTGAGAGACAAGCCTGTCATGCAATATCAAAGGTCGTGTACAGTGAGAGACAATCCTCCCATTCAATATCAAAGGTCGTGTACAGTGAGAGACAATCCTCCCATACAATATCAAAGATCGTGTACAGTGATAGACAAGCCTATCATACAATATCAAAGGTCGTGTTAAGCGAGAGACAAGCCTCCCATACAATATCAAAGGTCGTGTACATCTCAGATACACAGTGGAACTATATTCTGTCACTGTCGTTCTCAATAAACTTTCTGAGTCATAATTCCCCGGGGTTTCGGAACGTGTCACTCCCCGTCTTGTCAAATATTGATAGCGAATAATGTCTGCACAAATGTATTAGAAGAAAGTATATGTACAATGATCACTATCTTACGTAATAATCAGGATACACTGAGTTATGCATATTTTTTGCAAATATGACATTAATCTCTTGTCTGAAGGTTTCAGTGTAAATGGTCATTGCACTTCAAATGCGAATGTTTGATTCGACATCTAAAAATGTGATTCTGTACAATTCTGTCAATACCCGAGGGTATTATTGATTTTACATGAAAAGTGATACAACAGCAGCCGAGGTAGTTTACACGACTTGCGTCATATTGCAGAGAGAGAGAGAGAGAGAGAGAGAGAGAGAGAGAGAGAGAGAGAGAGAGAGAGAGAGAGAGAGAGAGAGAGAGAGAGAGAGAGAGAGAGATCCTAATCTGGGACTATTACAGATCCAGGATCAATTATGGTAAACCTACTTTTATTCGCGACTTAATTTTGCTGTTTCCTGATGTCAAAATATCCCACGACTATTAAATTTTGTGACTTATATATCACAATGCAGGGACATTCGGAATAGCCTCGTCGCTTTCTGATGCGAATCTTCTAATTTTCGACTTCCTTAACGAGACTCGAAGGTAATCGTTTTCTTTTCACTTATTTTTTCCAAAGACCCTGATATGGCTTTCCATTGCATAGTGATCCAGGCTGCACCTTTCTTTTTTTTTTTTTAGCATGCGACGGAAAAAGAAGGTTCTAATTTGATACTATATAGAATCCAGGATAATTTTTTTTAGTTAACCCTACTTTTTTATTTGCGGCCACTAATTTTCGAGGTTGGTGTTAAACTATTTTGCGACTATTAAATATATCGGATTTACAATTACTCACAGTTTCAATATTATTTTTAAAGTAAAGAAAATGTCGCGGCTATTTAATTTAGTGGATAGATTCCCACTCGAAAATTAATAGCTGCACGAATAAAAGAAGGTTAATGGTATATACCATCAGACTGCATTTGCAAAGCTATTCAAGTAAAGTGCAAATTGTCATAAAAAAATTTGAAAGTAAATATTGAAAATAGCCTTGTCTCATGGGTAGTCCTGGCGCCGATTTGATTCACGTGACGTGTGTCATATTGCAGGAAGAGAAAAGTTCCTACCTGGGACTATTCCAAGAATCAATCATAAGACCTTGAACTGGACTGCGTTCGTTAATGCTGCTCAAATTAAATGTGCAGTGCAATCAACGGTTTTAAGGGCAATTTAAAACGAGAACTGCGTAGAAAAGCTTGAAACGTTTAATCGTCTAGATCACATTAAAAGCATGACGGGATTTTACAGACATAAAATATAAACATTTATCATGGGTGTACACTTGTAAAAGTAAAAACGGCTGATTAAATTAGGGACTGTTTTCATATATTTTTTCTGGCATACACAGCATGCATTCTTCTTATTTGCACGTGAATGATTTAAATGAGCCATATTAGTCTCATCTCTATGTGACTATATTGATGATGTTCATGATGATGATGATGATGACGACGACGACGATGATGATGAGAACGACGAATATAACGATTATGATAATATTGTTGTCGTTGTTTTATTGTTGTTCCTGTGTTGACGATGATGATGATGATGATGATGATGGGAGATGATGCGCTTAGATGGAATCCGATGAATATATTTCGTTATTCATAAAAAGACACACAAAAAACTAGCAAGTAACAGCAGTTTGACTTGCAATAAGTATTCTGAAGCAGAGGCAATGTTCAAAAAGTTTACTTTTTGGGAGCATATAAACTTGCTAGTTGATAGTGTCAAATAGTGAATGTATATTCATTCATCGATCGATCTACAGCAAGCCAAACAGGCCTGACAGCCCCATAATCTTCTTAAAATGTAGTCAGGATACGAAAATTGCGCTTCGAGTTTCTTTTTCTTCTCAGATACACGAAAGATGTTAAGAATATGAAATGGTCTTCCTACTAAAAATCATATTCAGCCGTAAATGGCTGAATTTCTTCTAGGTTGTAAATTATGTTGTACCTGAACCTAACAGGTTGCACTGGGAACAGTCATTACAAACAAGAACGTGTATTTAATAAGCTGTTTCTTAATTGGGCCACTGGAACCTGTCGAAAGTTAGAAACACGGCAAATGAGAAGGTATAAACCCATTAATTAAAATATTCCCGAAAAAATATTTTTGATTAAGTAATCAATTACATAAATGTATAGTCCGTTTATGTATTCGTATAAAAAGAGGGCCCAAAACTCACATTTTTCGCATTTTTCCAATTATACTTTAGTGGAGACTCTTGATTGCAAATTGAAGCAGTTTGCCTCAAAAGCCTGTGTCTGTGGCGTAATGAGCTTGACTGAATTGCCATAAACAAAAATCGATCAGCTATAGGTTGTCTAATGGGAAACGGTATGAACAGTTCCAATTCTTCATGGAAGCAACTTTATAAGCCCGTTAATGACCTTATTTGCGGTCTTAAAAGATTGCCGGCATGATATGTAACTATTATTTAGAAACTTGTATTGTTTACTACAAAATCCAGTCATCTAAGACTCGCTGTGCTTGGAATTTGAAGTTCTTGTCATCATAGATTTAAATTTTTGTTGGATGTTCATCAGGAAGGGTATACGGGATAATCCTATCACTACAATCGGAATTGCTTTCACTTATTTTAGGTGAGTCATGCAGCAGATTATTGTCTGCTTAGCTGTATGAAATCAATGCAACACACACATCATTCTTCCATATGGCGTATGTGTACTGTCAACCTTTATGTTGCCGGTTTCAGAAATTATGCAAATGAGCAAGGCCTTCTGAAACAGAGAATTTGTCTAGAAATCCCATGGTACACCCACCCCATCTATCGACAGAGAAGAGTGATGGTTGTGTTACATTATATATCAAAACATTCGTTATTATAATTTATATGTTCTGCAGAAGTCCTTCTGGACAAGATAATATATATATATATATATATATATATATATATATATATATATATATATATATATATATATATATATATATATATATATATATATATATATATATATACATATATATATATATATGTATATATATATATGTATGTATGCATGTGTGTATAGTATGTACTCTGTATAATTGATATACTACAAGATGTATACATTTTTCATTAAAAGGAAATTGTGTAATGACGGAGTCAGTGAACTCCACATCCCTGCCCAGTGTGTCCGCTACAAAATGTAGTTTCTGCACTTATTGCGGCTATTCACAATTCTCTTTGCAAATTGAATAAATATAAGGCACACTTATGATTTAAACATGAAAGATGGTTTAAGTGAAGAAAGTAGAGCACAGCAAACACAGCATGGTTAGCTTCTTAAAGACTGAACGCGCAGCCATTCAGTCACCGTAGAGTATATTGAAACGAGTGTGGAATATAGACTAAGCTAAATGACGAGCCAACAAGAGGTAATTCAAACATTTAAATTTATTTATAGTTGATTTAAGTTATTATTAAGTTTTAATTAACATTGCTACCGACCATAATATTGTTTGTATTTTCCACCTCTCTCATTCCCCTTTCCGTTGGTCGGTTTATCTGTAAATTTTACTATCATTCATAGATCCAGAGACATCATCGCATGACAGACTTTTTTTCAAATTTTCCGTGGCGTAGAGAGAGAGAGAGAGAGAGAGAGAGAGAGAGAGGTGGGGTTGGAAAGTAAGAACTGACGTAGTGGACGTAATAAAAAATGACAAAGACTTTTATTCCGCGTACACTGATGAAGACTTCGACACAAATATAGCAAATGTTTCGAAATCTAGTTGTCATATCCTATAGCCGCGAGCGAATGCTTTAGGTTACAGATATTTGCGTTTAAAAAAATATAATGGAAGCCACATGTGGATCAAATATGGAAAAGCTCCTGACTGCAATCATAATTGCAATTATGTCACTATTCATCACGAGAATGACCATTTTACATTATTAATTGGTTTGGAAAGACCGTGTTTATATCATTCTGACAATGTTAGGGGTGGGACTGTTAAGAATCTCATACAACATTTGCATATTTCTACCTATGCTGATACCAAAAAATAACAAAAATTCAAAATCTTGGAGAAGATCAGGTAGTATTCAATTTCTCGTCAAAGGTATTGACAAGTAACCAGTAAGGCTTATTATCAAAAGGTTTAAGGTTTGTACCAATGCGAAAAATATTAACATAGGAAAGTTTCTTTCGTACAGTAAGAAATGGGAACGGCGGATGAGGTTAATGGAATATAATCAGAATGAAAATGTAAACGTAGAGGACACGAAATCTGACAAATACAGAAATCACAGTGATTGAACATCTAAAGCCGGCAGAGATCGGTGGCTGGACCTATATATACAGGAAGTTAGAGAGAGATCATAATTCGTAGACTGAAAAGAAATTTCCAAATGTACATTAGCAAAGGAGAAGAAGAAGCAATGCACGAAATGTTCAATGACACTTCTATCGTGATCCGCCCTGCAGACAAAGGATCAGGAATACTAATCATGAACAAGGACGACTACATGACGGAAATTGAAATGGACCTTAAAGAAAATGCAACATACAAGGAAGTTAAGAAGGATTTGCCCAAAAAGAACGAAAACAAAATTAAGCGTCTAATATAGACGCTGTACAAAGAAGGAAGTCTATCCAAAGAACCCAGAAAATATCTACTACCAAAAGACACCAGACCGGGAAAAATCCAAGACAACCCCGAGATTTATAAAAAGAATAGATCTGTGAGAACGATCGTTAACGGGAGAAACCATTCAACTGAGAAAGTTGCTGAATTTGTTGAAAACCAGTTAAAAGAGCACGTGCGAAACTTAAGATCATACATTAGAGACACAACCGATTTCATAAATAAGATCTGAACTCTTGAACAGCCACTACCAGAACATACCATATTATTCTGCTTTGATGCGAAGGCATTATATCCGAGTGTTCCGAAAAAGAGGCACATGATGCTTGTAAAAGGGCACTGGGGTCACGCGGTTGTAAAATGGTCGATACGGATTCAGTCCTAAAGATGGTGAATACGATTATTGGAAATAATACATTTACCTTCGCCGAAAAACAGTATTTGCAAACCGAGGGCACAGCCATAGGATCACACCGGAGAATGAATTATGCGAGTACATACCTGGGTGAATGGGAAGACAAACTGTTTCAACAATTAAAACAACATCCAAATGCATATTGGCGATTTGTTGACGATATTTGGGGTGTTTGGATCCGTAGACTTGATGGGATAGCGAATTCAATACACCCAAAAATTCAAGTAAGGATGCGCTATTCTTTGGAAAAATTTGAATTCCTGGACACCGTGAAATTCCTAGTTAGGGGCTAGATCACAAACACATGTACATCAAACCACCGATAAGCATATGTATCTCCATATTAAATCAAGTCATCCAGAAGCTATGAAACGGGCAACACCCTACGGACTCGGAATACGAATAAAACGAATCTGCTCTGAGAATGAAGACTACATGAAACATCGATTCGTAACAATACGTAATTTGCAAAAAGCGCGACTATCCTTTGCAATTAATAGAAAAACAAATGCAAAAAGGCTGATACGTTAGATAAAAATGATCTTTGGAAGAACAAACCGAAAGTGAAATTTGACCGTGTACCATTTGTTATACTATTTTCTCGAGGTCTGCGAAATATACATGAAATATTAAAGAAACACCAAAAAAACTCTCCATCGGTCAGAGCGACTCTTTTAAGCGAGATAACAATTTTAGGGATATCTTAGTCCACAAGAAACACAGTCTACACGTTTACACCAAAGAAGAAAATGGGTGTAAACCCTGCGGAAAGGAGTGTGTAATATGTAAATATGTGATGAAATCCAACCATTTCTACGGGATGAACGGGAAAGAACACACACACACACACACACACACACACACACACACACACACACACACACATATATATATATTTATATATATATATATATATATATATATATATATATATATATATATATATATATATGTAGTCAATGAGCAGTAATTATTTACTGTTTTCTGTAAGAGGTGTAGAAAAATGGTATATGTAGGTCAGCAAGGAGACTCTTTTCCACAAAGAACACAGCTAAGCCTTTCTAAAATTAGGACTAGAAAAGATGACGATCCTGTTGCAAAGCATTTTAATACAGATAACCACTCTACGTGTGATTTTTTTCAGTGGTAGATATTGAGAAAGTATATGGTAAAAAGTCGTATAGGTTGGTAAAAGAATCATTCTGAATCAAAAAGCTCAACACTGTCTCCATAAGAACTAAATTCTCAGTGTGAATCGTATCGACATTTTCAGCAAACGTGACATGTAGTGAACGTTTATGTTTTGACGTTAGATTGTGTACGTGTGTACATTCAGAATCCACTGATAAAGGCAAATTAGCCGAAAGGTATTGAATCTCAGAATGACTTTATAATATGAAAGTCAATACAGACTTTGTGTGTGTTTTCGTGTATATATATATATATATATATATATATATATATATATATATATATATATATATATATATATATATATATATATAGAGAGAGAGAGAGAGAGAGAGAGAGAGAGAGAGAAATGGGTAACGGCGCAGTTACAAAATAGTTCCTCAACGTTTCTATTCAGAGGAATAAACAACTTACCCACAACCAAACAAACGCGAAGCACAAACGCGTGCTGCGGTTATTTTCTCAACAGCGCAAGAAATTCAAACAGGGCCAGATCCAAGGGTGGTAGTAGCGGAATCGTCGCCATCCCACCCCCTTCTCATCTCCTACCCTCCCCCCCCCCCCACCCTCCCTACACACACACACTAACAATGAATGGTGAAACTACCGGAACGTTTTCGTAGAGTAAGTTTTCATTACAGTTAGATAGTTCAAATTATGCCCTGGAAACGCTTAAAATGTTGAAGCTTTCGTGGGTTCTGCCCCCTGGACCCTCACCAAGGATTCTATCCCACTGACCCCTTGCCTACTTGTTTACACCCCCAACCCCCAAACAATATTCCTGGATCCACCCCTAATTAAACATTCATTTACATGTAAATGACTTATAATCTTGCTAAAAAAATGTTAGAAATCATCTTTGAAAAATTAAATGGATAGCGATATTTATGAACGGATAAAGGGCATTTTAAAACAAATTATGGAGGAAACCAGCATTTGTCTCGCTGCTAAGTCTATCTGCCCTATATTTTGTTTATTTTTATAAAAACACATTTCAGTTCAAATGTAAAATAAATAAAAGTATACACTTGTAAAGGAATATTCTTTTTCGCTAATTGCTAAAAATTTGGGATTGATCGAGATGAAATAGAAATATTAGTTTTATAATATTAAAAAATGACATAAAGTCGAAGTCAAAATTCTCTATAAATTTTTGAGAAACAGGTGTTTATAAGGACGTGGAGAGATAAGTAGTTAAGGCAACATCGATGTCGATACCAGTGTTATATATATATATATATATATATATATATATATATATATATATATATATATATATATATATATATATACACACAGTGCTGGATTACCCAATAGGCAGACTAAACACGTGCTTAGGGCACCAGCAAAGCATGGGTACCAACAACAAAAAAAATGAGAAATTTTTAATTTTACGGTTTAGTATTCTTTTAATTTTGAATTACATATGTGTGTGTGTGCACCAGGTAAGTATTGACACATATCCCTTTAAGACATCGACATTATAAGCTTTTATCTGAAGACAAAAACTGCTGTCATGAAAAATACACCGTCGCGTAAAATGGTATTGCCAGTGTCCGACAATCGTTATTTGCCCTGGATGGCCGAGTGGTCTAAGGCGCTCGCCTTTACAGATCACTGACATCTCACCTCTGTCCGCGTTGGTTTGAGTCTCGACTCGGACAACGTGGGTATGTGAGAAAGCTTGCAAGTAGTTTCCCGTGGGTCGGTTGAACTTACCAGGGTTTACCCCGGGTTCTTCCTCCACCAAATATACTGACCGCCATGTATAGCCTATCATGTGCTGAAAAATGGCGTTAAATCCATAAAACAACTAACCGACAATCGTTATATAATCCCATGGCGAAGAAGTATGGTAAAGTGAGAAGTATGAGACAAAAAAAATCTCCAATCGATTAGCACGATGCATCTCATAACCCAGTTTAGTCATTTGTTTTGAGAATAAATGTCCCTAGAGGAAGAGACAGATTATTGTTGCATGATCAAGTATCGTGTCATTCCATTTATTCAGATACCGTTCGCCATTAATATAGCTGATGATATGGGAGGTTAACGTATCCCAGCGTTCTGGAAATATTCACTCAGTAAGGCCGCTACGAATTAAAGAGGCTGGGAAATACTCAAGTCATATGAGTAGTGTCATGGTGATTTACAGGCACTTGATAACGTGTCTGTCATATGAGTAGTGTCATGATGATTTACAGGGATATGATAAAGTGTCTGTCATATGAGTAGTGTCATGGTGATTTACAGGCATATGATAAAGTGTCTGTCATATGAGTAGTGTCATGGTGATTTACAGGCATTTCATAACGTGTCTGTCATATGAGTAGTGCATTGTGATAGACAGGCATTTGATAACGTGTCTGTCATATGAGTAGTGTCATGGTGATTTACAGTCATTTGATAATGTGTCTGTCATATGAGTAGTGTCATGGTGATTTACAGGCATTTGATAACGTTTGATAACGTGACTGTCATATGAGTAGTGTCATGGTGATTTACAGGCATTTTGATAACGTGGCTGAGGTATCGACAGCAAGAACATTTAGATCTCTAAAATGCATGAATGTCGGAGTTATATATTCATCTAAACTTTTGATTTTCCAGATTTGTCGTTTCCAATTATTGGTAATTATTTTGAAGGGTCATACTTACTCTTTTTTTTGTGCTTTATGGACGCTTTGTAAATGGTAGGGGTTGCATTCAGTTCGAATAAGCTATGCATTGGTGCATTTTTCCAAAGAAATATTCCTGGCTTTTAAGGTGCTTTAACACAGAACACAGTATTTATCTTTTTGCGGGGAATTAATTTTAGCATATAGCCTCCAGCACGCCCTTGGAAACGCACGATTTGACCAATAAATTATTGATGAATTAACCCCGCCCCTGCTAATTTTTATCTATTCATAAGGCCTCCCCATGCCTACATTTTCCTGGAAAATCTTTTAATGATTTTACGTTGATCATTGTAAGTTCTCAACATTACCTATGCTGGTTTTTTTGCAGTTGAATAACTCTCAAAGCTTAATTTAGAAGGGTTAAGAAAATTCTATCGACTATCGGGTAATATTGTTCCGAAGTACACGTACGCGTTTTTAACCTTGAGCAGAAGACGCAATTAAATAGTATGCTAGCGAGTGTGTTTGGAATATCAAATACCGCGTCGCAAAGTTTTCATCTTTGATAGAAAGATAATAATTATGTTGCCCATTGCAAACAAGTTCCTTATCTCATTTTCCTTCTCTTATGCAAGATTTCATCAAATTTGATTTCGAGGCACACAGCGCCTGTATTTTATTTGATTCTCTCTCTCTCTATCTGTCTGTGTGTGTGTGTATGTGTGAGTTTATCAAATTGTCTTAGTGCTCTGAAAAGTGAGATAGTTCCATTGCTCATTGTAAGCAATATATAAGTAATACAGTGAAATCCCCTAAAACCGAACCCTCGGTATACCGGAATCCCCTCAAGATCGAAATTGTTTTGGGGTTCCGAATCTTTCCTTCTTAAATATCATCATTTTTTTTCTCCAGTAAACCGTAACCCCACTTCTCCGAAAGCAGAAAGAATTATTGATCCCAAATTTCATTTTTACACTAAAAAAGATCCCATAAAACCAAAACTCACTTAAAAATTCGAGATGTATATTAGCTGCTAAATTCTTGACACACGCTGGAACAGCTTATTTACGGTTAGCAAATACTGTAGTAGGCTTATGGGTGAGAAAATGTCCCTAGGGCACACGAGGTTAAAACAATACTTGACACGCTCGTCGACACAGATTAGTTACGTCAATAGATCAATCAGAAGTCTTTGCATCATAGACTAGAGCCATCTTTTAAGGTAAACTATTAATACCTAAACGCTTGTAGATAAGACATTTAAGAAAGATTATTTTTATCTACATATTATCTAATTGTGACTAATTCTATTCGTTTGTAAAAATGATCCATAGAACGGTTTTTGTTTATTTTTTAAATTAATCACTAGGGCTTTATTAACATGGCATGGAACCTAGCCTTTGATGCTTTCTCGACGGAGACCGACAAAATAGTGTTCTAAAAGTCAGATTTACTCAATTGATTTTCAAAGGAGAAAAATCATTATATAAATGTATTTAAGTAGCCATGACTTTCATTTGTCTTCACTCGCATGTCAAGATGTCAGAACAACCAGCTAAGCGTTTTAGGATTGAACTATCCTTACAGAATAGCATTAGTCTGATCATAGAGTTTGAATCTGTGCCAAAACCTACGTTGAAGAAACTAGGAGAAGAATTTGGCATAGGAACATTATGAATCATACGGAGAATTTAAACATTATGGATTATCATTCATAATTATAATGGACTTGTAGTAAAGTTTTAAAAGCATCTCGTTCCTTAAATGTTATTGAGTCGAGGACTGTATTTCTATATGGAGCAAACAATATTTATTCATGGAACCTGCTGTGATTTTAGTTTTAGAAAGGAACGTACGTTATTCAGCTCAGCTAATTTTTTATTAAATGATAAAAAACAACAAATAAACAACAAAACAAACAGCTTTCTTAATTTGTGCACTCTTACACATGCACAAATGTTCTCTCATAATTGCATCCTCTCTCTCTCTCTCTCTCTCTCTCTCTCTCTCTCTCTCTCTCTCTCTCTCTCTCTCTCTCGTCACATACGCACTTACGAAAATATTTTTTCTTAACACCTACGAAACCCTCATTAAACCGAAAACCTCTCAAAACCGAAAATTATATTTGGTCACAAACGTTTTCAGGGGTTTCACTGTATATAGATTAATTCTGAGAGGAATGTGTGCTTGCAGTTACGAAGTACAAGAGGCTGAAGTAGGATTCGCAATAGTAGTAGTAGTAGTAGCAGCAGCAGAACAAGTAGGAGGAGGATAGCAATGTGTTAGTATAAGTAGTAATAATATTGGTAGACGTTTGGTGATGTGGTATAGGCAGGCAGTGGCGGCGCGACGGTGGTGGTGGGGGGTCAGGAGGGTTCAATTGCCAACTGGCGCTGGGCGAGGGGGGAGCGATGTCGGGAGCTTTCTTTTTTAGCTGTAAGCAGGGCGTAGATGGGGGGGGGGGGAAGGGTTGGAGGTTGGCAACTAACATGAAAACTGTTCTTTGTGGCAAAGTATGGGCGCCACTAAAAAACATTGCCCCCGGGCGTCTCGGTAGGGCCACCTTCAAAGAACATTGCCCCCTAGTGCCTCGAACCCTCGTACCGCCACTGTAGATATGGTAGTTATAGTGCTAGTGTTAATAGTAGTAGTCGTCGTCATTTCCGCCGCCATTGTCATCATCGTCGACATCATCATCATCATCATCGAGCTGCATATCAGTGATTATAGGATAGACACCTCGTGAGATTATTAGGAAACAGAAAACAAAAAATAAAAAGAAACATGCATCAGAAAATGTAGCCGAGAAGCATATAACCATACAAGTATAGAGGGATTCATCCTAAAATCCATCCTTATGTATTATCTTGCTCTGGCCATACATCTTCCAATTTAATTTTTTTTTTATGTATAACACAACCTAACTTTGTCTAGAACGTGTAACTATGCAAACGTTTACATAGGACTTATTTGCTACTACAGTTGTGCTGTTACTTTAGCTTGCCATTCATCCGCTGGCAAATGATGAAACCTCAGGACTTTGCTTATGATATTTACCATAGACAATTGAAACCTCAGGACTTTGCTGATGATATTTACCATAGACAATTGAAACCTCAGGATTTTGCTTATGATATTTACCATAGACAATATATCCGTACGTTGACAGGTACATAAAACATTTGTATTATCCTAGAGCTCATAACTGTAAGGGGAGGAGATATTACATTTAAGAGAATAAATGTTGATATATCATTTCAAACACAATTATATCAATCAAAAGTAAGATAAGATTGTGATTATTTCTATTCTTATAAAGGTTACATTTCGCAATGTAATTGTTTGAAATTAACAATATTTTTCCTGAAGCATGAATTCGTCAGAAGAAAAATATTTGAACTTATCGTCCGGATTGCTTTTGTTTCAAGTATTGTCTCCGATGTAAGAAACTATTGTTCCATGATCAAGTATCATGTCATTTTATTTATGAAGACATCATTCGCCAAGTACATATTTGATTATATGCAATTGTTTTGTTCCTAATTAATGAAGTGACTATCGCCAATATTTTTTTATTTACTTTTTATTATATTTTAATTAATTTTTCTATCGTTTTTCTGTCTTTAAATGAGGATTTTTATATAATATACTGTTAATCTGTTTCACATAGAAACTTACAAAATGGTTGTATTGTGATACCTTTCAAATGGATAAGCCAATATAGAAAATCGTTGCCTACGACTCAAACTTATTTTAAAATTAAATTAAGCATATACTCTCCTTATATACTCTACTTATGCAGACTTTCGGTAGTAGTAGTAGTAGTAGTTGTAATATTTACAAATATATAGTTGCGTTATCTTTGGTATCTGGGACTAACCATCTGACCAGTCCTAATGTCCCTATAGTTTCCTCCAGTAGTAATCATCGAACAATAATGCAAATTGTTCCCCGGAATGATAGAGGGGCCGGAAACTATTCAAAACATTTATTGTTGTCCTTTGCGATTGTTGAAATCGTATTACACGTGTATTTAGGAACTTACATATATATTTAAAATTAATCCAACCCTATCTGATTTAACTGTATTTGGTTCTCATAAAGTTTCGACAATACGAGGTTTGGTCTGGCAATGGTCTGGGAACTCAAACCACCGTCGAGTTAGCAGTTAACACGGGACCATGATGATTAATAAGATGATGCCCTACAGAAGAGCAAAGGAATAAGGATCACTAAGCCAAGATAACAATCAGACGGATACATCGGATTAAGTTTACTGAGCCCTTAGAAGGAGACAAACAATTTGATAAAGCTTCCAAAGAAGAGTTGTGCCCCCTGAAAAATATGGACTTTTTTGTTGTTTGTTTGTTTGTTTTTAAACAGGAGAAATACATATTAGGAAAGAGTAGAGAATTAACAACATTGACAAGTTTTATTCATTGGAAATCATTTTGCAACTTGATGTTTGATGTTCAAAATATGTTATGAAGAAAGACCATTTGCAATAATGAAAGGGAAAATGCACTGCAGTAAAAGCGTGTTCTTTAAGCCATTACAAATTCTTGACCTTTTCAATTCAGTTTTGAAAAACAATTAACAATTAATAACTATTATACATATGAACTTACAGGTTTTTAAAATTTAGAATGGTATATCTCACAAAAGGCACGACTCTTTTTATTACACAAAATTGATGCGGCTGTTTTGTCAAAATGTTCTGGCTGTTTTGTCAAAATGTTCTGGTTGAAATGTCAAAACCTTCTGGCTGAAATATCGTGAAATTCTGCCAATTAGGCGTGTCAGAACAAATTTAAGTGAAGTCATTTTTATCGGAAGTGGTTGCATGGTACAAACAACATATGCATTCTTCTTACGTGTTAACATTAAATGCACGTGAGATTACCTTTGAACCGTGTCCATAGAATAATGACCAACTGCAATCCTCATCGACATAATGCAAGGTCATAAGCAAAATATTTTTTATATTATGTAAGTCACAAAAATCTACAAGAAAAAAATTAGAGCACAAAATAACACTCATACTAAAAGTGCATGATCTGAAAACATAGTCGCGCAATGTCTTTGAAATTTGACCCAAATGCAGAGGGCGCTGTAATCTTAAAAATCTTTCTTAGTGTAAATATCTTCAAAAACGTAAATTATATATAAGTTTTAGTATGATTAAATACTCACAAATTGTACAATATCCATTTTAGGTTCAAATAAGAGAAAGAATCAAATTTATATGAATAGTATAAAGTATATTATTTAAGTTGAAAGGGAGATGGCTATGGTTTCCACTCATTCATTTCACATCAACAGTGAGGTTTCATATAACTACGGGCAAGAGGCTGGCGTGGGGTTGGGGGATGGGGGGCGGGAGTAGAGTGTTTAGGTGACAGGGTGGTGGTGATGGAGAATTTACTCCATTATTATCAGAGTCGTTGATAACATTCTTCAGACTCCTGTGACTTAGATCTTGATGGTTAGTTTCAAAGAGTAATTTTCAATGTTTACCCCTTAAATAATAATAATAATAATAATAATAATAGTAATAGAAACGGATGATATTTTATTCAGTGTAATATTATCTTCGGGAGCCAGAAAAGCTGGCTAGTTTTTACCATTATGACAGTACCAGGCAAACTACTGGTTGTTTTAATCGTATAGATTTTTTGCAGACAGCATGCCTTAATATTCGTTTCGAAGTTGTGTCATAAGCACATTCTACTTCAGTGCTCACATCGATGTAGAATCATTTTCCCGAGGAACTAACAAAAATATTGTCTGGTAGGGCTCGGGCCGAACAACTATTTTGGTTTCTGTGTGGATTCTACAATCCGTTTACCATTCAAAAATGGTACCTTTCTTAGCGGTTATTAGGTCGTTCATTTTTGTGGCCCTATAATGTGTAAAGGTGCGCCAATATTATTCTTACTGTGTTAATGGCTGTATATGATTTATCGTAAATTTTGATATTTTTGCGCATTTTGTTGTTGCTGTTGTTGCTGCTGATTTTCTCGATTTTTGAGCATATACATTTTGGTGTTCCTCATTTTTGCGGAACAAAGTGTAGTGATTGTATTTTTTTAGTTTTACTTTCTTTTGTACTTTTTAATTTCAGTGAAGCCTGCTCGTTTACAGGTTTGAAAGCGATACTGACAGATTCAGTACATGTTTATTTATTTGATAAAAAATCCCATTGATCAGTATCCAAATTTTAAACATATTAGTTTACAAGCTAGAGGTGTACTGGTATAACTCATCAGAAAAGTGGTGTGATTGTTTCTTGACTGGTCATTGTTTGACAATTCATATTTATTTGTGCTTTTTGCGTTTCTGATAGACCTTCAAAAATTGCAAAAAAACAAAATCTGTATTCAGCAAATATTTCAGGATTTACGGCATTATGTGTGTAACATTGATTTTTCGGGTTGATTTTCCTTTTTTTAATATAAGCCCTCCTTTCTTGTCAAGATAATGGACCGTGCCAAACTGCTCCCCAGATGACGTTAGTAAACAAAGCCACTGCCTGCACAGACAGTTTGACCTCAGGGTCCAGGGTCAGTCTAGTTTTGAGGTGCCCTTTCAGGTCATTTTTAAATGGAACTTTGAGAGGAAAAGACTGACAAAAATAAAACTTAACGTGCTAGACCTGATCATCATTAAGCCTCAAAATTACTGTAGTTTCCGTTACTTTGAAAATTCCTTGGAAAATGAGATAAAAACGAAGAACAAGTGTTTCTGCAAGTTTCTTGAACAAATAATCTGGTGGTGGCAGTGGCTTTGAGAGAGAGAGAGAGAGAGAGAGAGAGAGAGAGAGAGAGAGAGAGAGAGAGAGAGAGAGAGAGAGAGAGAGAGAGAGAGAGAGAGAGAGAGCAGTTTGACACGGTGCGTGCTAGTCAACCGGTGGCAATTCTCTGCTACAGTGAAGGTTTCCATTGCTATTATCATATGACACCACATAATTAACGGTCCTATCAATCTTCCAGTCTCCTCTTGTTTTAATTTTATGACTTCTTGGAGTTCATCTTTTTTTCTGGCACATGCATGAAAGAAACTCTGTTACCGAAAGAAGTATCATCAGTACTTTCCTTTCATCACATATGTTTGCAATGGATGCAATCCAGATGTAATTTAAAACAGGTTATGGGAAACTTTGTTGTATATTTATATATGTATATATTATATAAAAGTGTGTCTAGATGTCTACATCTCTGTGTGTGTGTGTGTGTGTGTGTGTGTTTGTGTGTAAGGTTTGCAATCATGCATTTCTGTGTACACAGTGCTATGTGTGTCAAATCCATATTCTGTTGCTTTTGTGTACACTAATCCTTAATACTTGCAGCATTCTTGTTTCCCAACTACTTTGGGCATATTTGTTTGTTCATAAGTGGATAACTGAGGACCGTAAGGGATATTAGTTTTTGTACTAACTGTATTACCCTCATAAAATAACGTCTTTAATAAAATTATCATATTATTATTATTATTATTATTATTATTATTATTATTATTATTATTATTATTAAACAATACACTGCCTATGACAGAGTCTTTGGATTAGATCTTTTGTTTAACCAAAGGTGAAATTCCGTTTTCGAAGAGTGTTTAAGGGGCTATTTACTAAAATCATATTCCACAGAACAATTTAAGTACTGCTTATATGACCCATACGCACTTAACGGAAACCTTAAAAGAAATAAAGAAAAGATATTTTAAAAAAATGGTGCTTAGCATAAGCACACTAGCATCGTATATGAAGCATTTGCAGGATGCAAGCGCTTTTACTTGCAAAGCTACTGAAAATCGAGAAAAGTCGGCTGGAAATCATCGGCATGGCTCTAGGATAATTAGAAATTCAGGAGAATATGACAATGATGTGGATGTATTTGGGGAGAACTGTGTGGTTTCAATGTCAACATAAAGACATTTAACAAGTCATTTACAGTTTTTGAGGCAATGAAAATATCCCAGTGACCACTCATCAATGACTTCGCGAATAATTTCTGTATAAATGGAATCACAGGAAATATTTGGACTTGGGCAATAATCCATTTCATACCCGTGATGCAGCAGTGCATTATGAAAGGCTATGAAAGGTTTTGCAATGTATCATGTTGAGCGATTTGAAATAATACGTCGCAAAATTCTCACTATTTGCTTATTTCTGTAGTACTTACAACATAAGAAACAAGATGCAAATGTCATTAATTATACGTGATGCCGTTTTTTATATATAGTTTTCTTTGGTCTTTTTCTTCTGTTGCCATAAGTTATACAAATAGCATGCAATGTCCATGACTATTTTGAAGGTTTAAGTGTTATTTCTTTCCTATAGGTACATAAATAGGTAAATAAATTTAGTTAATATTATAAGTGCGGTCTATCAGAATGAGTCGATCTCTAATTTGAAGCTATGCTAGCTTTCACAAAACTATGTGATGCTGGAAATGATTATGTAAAACTTTGTACTTAGACCATGTCATTGTCAAAATATTTATTTATCTTAATTAATATTCATGTTCAAGTACTTGAATAAAATAATATTTATATTTGGTCGTCGGTTCACTAGTATTAGGTATTCAATCAAGAGTTCGTGAAACATACAGTCAAAGTATATAAGAAGAAAGTAAGGGAACAAGATTATGTGCGATATCCTTTCTACACGAGAAGACTTTAAGACTAACGATTTCCATTGTTCCTTCGAGTTTAAATGTTACCAACTACCGAATTATTGATTCTATTTGAGTACACTTGTGTGTGTGTCTGTGTCTGTGTGTGTGTGTGTTAGTTACACTCTGTTCAGATGTACCAATATATGGCTGAAAGGGTTACTAAGATACTTCATACAGTTTCTCATTAATTTTGGCAGACAATCATGCCAATTCTATTCTACTCCAAGGTTTGCGCGTGATGGAAGTGTTATAATGGCATACATGGAAGTGGTGAGATAGATATATCTGAAGCGAAATTCACCTATTATTTTGCAATACACTTCACCTATCTACGATAACAGAAATTCATATCTATACACATTGCACAATACTGGAAAATACTGGATTTTCCATCAAGTTATTAATTTTACTTCCTTAATTATCAGTCCAATACAATTTAGTCGGTCGCAGATTTTAATGGGGATCTTCGCTCTGAAATATTTTTAGCAGCATAAATTGCTAATAGGCTTAGAAATTCAATAATTATTGAACACTCTTAAGAGTCAAATCTCTTTCAAGTTCAATATAAAATAAAATCAGATACTTGCTTACCGGAAATCGTAGAAACTCAGAATTGCTACCATCGCTTGCCTTGATATAGGTCAAATGTCAGCATAAGAAAAATTAGAAGCACGAGAAGAATTTATACTCAACGCTTCGTATCATCTAAACTATTCGAACACTAAGTTTAAAAAAAATATTGTGGCTTTTTTGAGGTTTAAAGCATTTTTGTCTTTGGAGCTTCATAACTTTTCTCTCTCACCTGACACGTATATAAAAGTATACATTTTATTTAAAAGGTTTGAATAATCAGGAATACTGTAACATACTTTGTTAAAGGTATAAAACTAAAAAATTGTAAATATAAAATATTGAAATATTTTTGAACAAGGATTTCTCTGTCATCTTATAATATATTCATCAAGTTTTTGTGATTATAAAGCTGGATATATGTTATAGTCAACAGTGTCAAAGATGTTTTAATTTTTGATATCTGTTTAAGACTAAAATTTTTTAAGTACAAACATCAAAATGAACATTTTTTAAATTCAAATCACTGTTTACTAGCACCTATTGATGTCTATAATATCACAAATTTTGAAAAAAAATTCTTTCATTCTATTAATGTTGAAAACAATTTTTTTTAATCAAGAAATTAAATGTGAATAAACATAAAGTCTCTGCAAAGTAATTATTACTCAATCGCTCTGTGGACAGGCATTTTCCTTTTCCTTATCAAGACCTGCATAAATAGTAGGGGTGTACTGTTTAACCGTGTCTAATGGTTGTTGTGATGTGTCTAGTGTGGCAGTGTAGCGAAGTAGTGCTTGTCGCTCTCGCTTTAAGTTTCCACCGCTGGCTAGCAGCAACGCGAAAAGGTGAGCCGAGTGCATAAGCCTCTCCCTGCCAGTATATAGCCTATCCAGCAACAAGCCTCATGTAGTGCCTCCTCGTGGCGACACACGGAAACTGAGTACCTTGCGGATTCAAGCTAAACTACAGAGGACTCGGAGGAGGTCTGGCCGCAAGACACGCAGCATTCAGGACTACCGGCGCGTAGACACACACTGGTGCTCGTGAACCAGACCCCCAGCTATGGGCAAATAGCCCCACTGCCTTGTGGGTGCCTCGTGAGAGACGAAGGCTAAGGGAGTGAAGCCCAAATAAAAAAATCAGGAGTGGAGCCCCTAAGGCGGTCATATGCCTGCACATGGCAACTTCCCGCAGATCCTGCAGCTAAACTGGTACCAAATGTAATGGGATTTCCTCTCCTTTGGATTCTACTAGTGAGTCCGAGAGGGGGACTTTGATGCATGGGCAACCCAGGGTCTCCATAAAACTTGCCCAGGCCTGCGCCCTGGATAAGACACTCCATCTTCGCCATGTGGCGTCGACACAACACGGGAAGCAGTAGTCACTGGTTATAAGTCTCAGTGCTCGATTGGCGTAAAGCGAGACGCCAGCAGCTGCTTTCGACGGTGGGAGAGATGCTGTAATCTCATTGGACAGATACCGCCTGCCACAAGCTGGGCAGCCCCCAGTCAATAAGGTTCTGTCCCGCCACGATCTGCCTGTCTCACTGGGTGCGTGGGGCTTAGAGTGTATACCTAACAACTAGATCAAAACGTTTGCACCAAGCAAAACAAGACAGAAAAGCTGGATCCCAGCAATTGGGCTGGGCACCTGGAACGTGAGGACCATGACACCAGGACTCTCGGAAAATCTGCAACAAATAAACGATGCTCGCAAGACAGCTGTGACCAGCAATGAACTGTGTAGGCTTCAAATGGACATTGTTGCCCTCCAAGAGACAAGACTCTCTGCATCTGGCACAATCAGGGAGAAAGACTACTCATTCTTCTGGCAGGGAAAGCCTCCAGACAAGCCAAGAGAACATGGCGTTGGTTTTGCTGACAAGATCAGTCTGCTTAACTCCATTGTACCTCCCTCAGAAGGATCTGAAAGGATCCTAAAACTTCAGCTTCAGACATCAACTGGATTGATTAGCCTGATCAGCGCCTACGCGCCAACACTAACAAACTCCGCGGAAGTTAAAGACCAGTTTTACGATGATCTCAGTGTTACAATTGGAGAAGTCCCCTCGCAAGAGCCACTCTTCATCCTTGGTGACTTCAATGCCAGAATCGGTGCTGAACATGTCTTCTTGCCAACCTGCTTTGGATATTTTAGGAGGGGGAAGATGAATGAGAACGGCCAGTGCCTCCTTGAACTCTGCTGTCACCACAATCTTGCCATCACCAACACCTTCTTCAGGACTAAGCCACAGCACAGTGTGTCCTGTAGACATATAAGGTCCAAGCATTGGCATCAGCTCGACCTCATCCTGACAAGACGCTCTAACATCAGCAGTGTAAAGATAATGCGCAGTTACCATAGCGCAGACTGTGACACTGATCATTCTCTTGTGTGCAGCAAAGTGTAGCTCCAGCCAAAGAGACTTCATTGCGTCAAGAAAATGGGAAGACCTAAATTTGACACAAGCAAGACCTGCCAGCAAGATAAGGTGCATGATTTTGTCAGAATTTGTGAAGAAACCCTCCCCTGCGCAACCAAAACATATACCGATAATATACATATAATTTTCAGCATTCGGCATAAAGCATGGAAAATCAAATGACTGGTTTGAGACACACTCAGAAGAAATGCTACCTGCTATCGAGGAGAAACGAAAGGCATTTGCCGTCTACAAAATCTCACCAACTGAGAAGAACATGCAGGCCCTCAGGATAGCCCGTAACAAAGTTCAGCGAACTGCACGGCGTTGTGCGAATACTTTCTGGCTTCAACTCTGCTCGCGGATTCAGACCTCTGCCGATATAGGTGACATAAAGGGCAGTATGATGGTATCAAAGTGGCTGTTGGACCGACGCAAAAGAAGACTGCCCCGCTGAAGACTACCACCGGCAATATAATAACGGACCGTACGAAAGCAGATGGAACGTTGGGTGGAGCACTATTCAGAGCTCTATTCAAGAGAAAACAAGGTCAGTCAGGATGCCCTAAACGCTGTGGAGTGCCTACCAACCATGGACGAGCTTGATAGTGAACCAACACTCGAAGAACTCAGTCAAGCGCTAGACGCACTTGCCCCTGGAAAGGCCCCCGGAAGAGATGGCATATCAGTTGAAGTCATCAAATGCGCCATTTGGCAAACCCTCCTCACAAGACTACACGAACTCCTCAGCCAATGCTGGAAACAAGGCTCAGTACTACAATACATGAAGGATGCCCTTATGGTCACTCTCTACAAGAATAAAGGCGACAGGAGCGACTGTAACAACTATCGTAGCATCTCCCTTCTGAGCACCATGGGGAAGCTCTTTGCTAAGGTGGTATTGAAGAGACTCCAAGTGCTTGCTGAAAGAGTCTACCCAGAGTCACAGTGCGGGTTTAGGGCCAAGAGATCCACCACCGATATGGTATTTTCCCTTAGGTAGCTGCAAGAAAAGTGTAGAGAGCAGGGGAAACCACTCTATGTCGCCTTCATTGATCTCACGAAGGCCTTCGACCTTATTAGCAGGGAGGGACTCTTCAAGATCCTGATACAAATTGGTTGTCCACCCAGGGTATTCAGTATTGTGAAGTACTTTCATGAAGTCAAGAAGAGGACCATTATGTACGATGGCTCCATATCGGAAGAATTTAACGTCAGAAGCGGAGTGAAGCAGGGGTGTGTCCTTGCCCCCATGCTGTTCGGTATTTTCTTTTCCATCCTGCTCGATTATGCCTTTGGACCATCCACAGAAGGTATCTACCTTCGCACTAGATCAGACGGGAAGCTTTTCAACCTTTCCAGACTTAGTGCGAAAACGAAAGTGCAGGTGAAATGCATTAGGGACTTCCTATTTGCTGACGACGCAGCAGTTTCAACACACTCAAAGGAAGATCTCCAGCGACTCATGGATCGTCTTGCAGATGCATGTAGGCACTTCGGGCTCACCATCAGCCTAAACAAGACACAGGTGATGGGACAGGGTGTTGATGATTCTCCATCAATCAGCATTCAGGACTTTGAGCTACAGGTAGTTCATGAATTCGTGTACCTGGGGTCAGCAATCACAAACAATCTTTCCCTTAAAAGCTAATTAAATAGGCGCATCGGGAAGACTGCCTACACACTCTCCAGGCTGACAAAACAAGTATGGACCAACAGCAAGCTGACAGAACACACCAAAGTCCAAGTATACAAAGCTTGCGTGGTAAGCACTCTCCTGTATGGGAGTGAATCTTGGACCTTGTATACACAACAAGAAAGAAAGCTCAATGCATTCCACATGCGCTGCCTCAGACGCATCCTTAACATTAGCTGGAGAGACAAAGTTCCCAGCAGCACAGTGCTTGACAGAGCAGGGATGACAAGTATGTACATGCGTCTTAGACAACGACGTTTGCGTTGGTTGGGCCACGTGTCCAGAATGGAGGATGGCCGCATCCCGAAAGACCTCCTATATGGAGAGCTAGAAACAGGGAAAAGACCGGTCGGACGACCGCATCTACTCTATAAGGATACATGCAAGAGTGACCTAAAGGCACTTGACATTAAAACAGACACCTGGGAAGAGGTTGCCTCAGATAGACGTGCATAGCAACACGAGGTTCAGGTGGGACTCATAAAGTACGAGAGGGATCTGAGATGAAAAGCAGAAGACAAAAGAACCCACAGAAAAGCCCAGCACCAAGGAAATTATCGAACTACAGATCACAAGTGTAATAAGTGTGGCAGGGACTGCCACTCTCGCATCGGACTTTGTAGACACAACATATATTGCCAAGCAGATGTCAACATCTATCGGCTCAGATCCATGGTTGCATGAGACTGACGGATGCTTACTACTGTTTAACCGGTATATCGACATATTGTGTACGGATCCTGTCGGTATTTGTACCGCGATACATTGCCACTGTACCGGTTTTTGCGTATTTCTATAAATAGTATGCAACACAAATTTCTTCTTCATGCCCCATGGAACGTGTGGTCAAGAAGACCATGTTGTCAAGATCAAATTTACTTCAATATTTAACGTATGAACTTTTCTTGTATTCAGAAGATTTGAATATATCTGTTAGCAAATGTCGGAAATATTTTATATGATGCAGCGTAAGAGTCTCGTGCAGACATACTACGTAAGATGTAGAGATGTTACACCTAAATCGAATGTCCAATATTAAGATTGCAGACTTAGACAAAAAGTATCTGCTTTGCCTGTTCATGCCTATTCATGCCTATTTGCCTATTCATGTTCAAAACTTTCGGATTCCATTATAACAGAATATATAAATGTTGAACACAACCTTACAATCAACCATCGATAAACTAAGCCATAAAAATAATGACTCAGTTTCCAATACTTAATAATTGATCTCTGCATTTTAAAGTCTGTAGCCTAAAATGATGCTAAATGGAGTATTGTTTGCAATAATCAGGGTTACTGATACATTGGTAATGTATTCGCATTGATCCTGCCTCCGAAATGTTGCACGTACTGTCTAGTGGAACGAAACAGAAGGTCACAACCCAAGCTGCTATCAGATCGGGAATTCGGGAACCTGGCACTGAATCTATTACGTTTTCATTTTAAGCGTGCATTTAAATTTGAATTTTCCAAGGCTCTAAAGCTGCAGCCAGTAGGTCCTGGATGTAATAACATCTGACATACTATGAATTCGGAATGACCGTATCGTTTTTCTCAGCCACACAGAGGCAAAACACAACCTTCCTACAGCAGCTATTCGCAATCGTCTGTTTGCGAAAGTTGAGACTTAGCTCCTATCGCAGATGCGGCCTGCGTACTATTCTTTATCATTTCAGTGAAAATTATAAAAATAAAGCAGATAGTACTGAAGTTGTTAATATATATCTATCATCTTTAAAAGCTGAAGCCTTTGCAGGAGATGATATATAATGGCTGTCGGTCAAGATCGTTTCTCGCAGAGTCAAATTAAAAAAATTTTATAAATGAAAAAATCCCGCAAAAATATAATTAGGATAATGTTTAGGCATCAAAATACTTTGTTTCAGGGATGACAACAATATCGGCTCGATACAATGAGGATATCAATATACATATTTCAGTTTTTAATTTTCATGATATATTTTGTGCTGATAACAGAGTGAAATATTTTCCTTTATCACACTTCAATTAGCTTTGCAAACTACTTCGGTAGCCTTCATACAGAATAAAACCCTGTATATCGACTTAAAAGTTGCAGTCCATCGTCCAATTAAAAAGTGGCCCTGATTAGTAAAAAGATTATGAAAATAGTGCTTTCCAAGTGACAGAAAAATGATACCACGCACATAAATACTTTGAATGGACTATACTTGATATATTTAAAGGCTGGATAATACCCTATGAGAAGGAGGTTTACACACTGATTGAGACCACTGCTGAAGAGTATCTGGGAGGTAAGTTTTCACATTTGGCACTCTTTGCAAAGATTTTCTATTTTGATTTCATCAGTTTCAATAGGGTCACATAAACATATTAAACCCTTACTTCGACCAACAAACATGTCCGAATAAATGTGCCCTTGCAATTACCATTCAAGTGCTAAGCCATATTGAAATGATATCCATTCTTGACACCAACATGTCTATATTTTCCTCTCCACTTATTTCACACAATGTAGGAAACTGTTTATTCAATTGTATCTTCTTATGGCGTAAAACATGTAACCTGGTCAAAACTTGTGGTTAAGTTTTGCCCCATCATGACCAAGAGTGTAGCAATCGTCTTTAATTTCTCAACAGAGCAGAACTGTACGATTTTCGAGTAGTCGAGGCTACTGTTTTTTTTTTGCACGAATCAACCGAATAAATCTCGGCTTTAATATGGTTGTAAATGAGTTCTGTTTCATTGAATTATGAATCTCCCATTTATATCCCCAAGCGTATTTATATTTTGGTTCCCATTTCCTCCACATCATAAAGTACATTACATCAACATCTTAGCCGTCAAGAGCGCGTTGTGTAAGTTGGCAGAACATATGCAATTGAAGTCATATAAATTCACAGAGAAATCGTTGTAGGCAGTGTACCCCAAACTGTATATTTCTACAGGAAAGATTACAGAAAAATTGTTTGCTCTTCTCACATGCATTTTGAAGATAAAATACGGAAGTAGCGCTTTAAAACTCCTCATGTATATGTTTAAGTATCGATAAATATTCATAAGTTCGACGTGTGTAGCACCAATGCAAGTCTTTAAAATAATTGCAAGATATTTTTTTTATATTTGCTTAGCACATATTTAATTCCTGTCGATACTCTGAATGCAGATACCTAACAGGTATACATTGTAATACAACCAACGATAAATAAAAGAGGCATTGTTCTTGAAATTAGGTCACGTGTACAACTAGTGTAAAAGACATAAGACTTTATATTTAACTCCCTTGAAATTACAGTCAGGCATCTTCAGAGCCATCATCTTTTATGAGTTTTATGGCAGAAAATGACTTAATCAAAAAAGGTTAATTTAAAGAACATCGTGCAGTGGCGTCACTAGGGGGGTGCGGGCCGCACCGGGTGACACCATCACAGGGGGGTGACACCAAAATGGAAAAGTTTAAACTGTAAAGTTTAATGTTTAATGTTTAATGTTAAAATAAAAAATAACATAATTTTTTTGCAGTTTTTAAACGCTGTTACCTCAAACTTTATTGTTTTCTTCTTATGTCCTTTGTAACTTTAGGACTTAAATTTACAAACATTACTATATGCGATTCTGTATGGTCTGGTACAGGAGGACTCGGAGGAGGTCCATGGGGGAAGTCTGGAGGGGGTGACACCATGAGTTTACCGCACTGGGTGACGCCAACCCTAGTGACGCCACTGACATCGTGTCTCTAAAACGTAACATATGTATTCTGCTTTGTACCCAAAACGTATATAGAAAGTATACAGTATTCCTGATCTGCAAACTAACAATACGTTTAAAATTACCGTATCATTTAATAATAAAACTATAGACGGTTGATCTAAAGGTTGATGGAATCCGTTTTCAAAGGATGCAAATCTAGAAGGTAATAAACCCTATCTACTGAGCAGATTAGCGCTTTTATTTTGCCAGATCACAGTAATACTTAGATAACAAATCCAGCTCCAGTTGAGCCAACATGAATCCTGACATCATTGCATTGCTTACATGTTTTTGGAGTATATTTCGACCCAAACCGCTCCCAAGCTGACGCCATAAACAACGCCGCTACCTGCACAGACCACAGGGACCAGCCTGGTTTTTAAATATCATCTCTGTTATTTTAGCTATGAATTTATGACAAAAAGATACATGAATTGACTAGATTTGCTTGCTTAAGCGTTAAAGTTTCGACAACATCCATACTTTTAGCAAATATTTTTTTTGAAAGCAATGTTAAATCTAGAAAAAAGTCTTTCCGGAAGTATCTAGCAAATTGCAACTTCTTGTGGCAGTGGCTTTGTCCGAGCTGTAAGGAGATGTAACCGGTTACATTGTGAGGAGTATGATTTCGACTCAGTATGGTATTGCTATCAGTCTCAAGAGGAGCCTATCTAAATTATTTATATGCAACTTTATAATAATAATAATAATAATAATAATAATAATAATAATAATAATAATAATAATAATAATAATATATTTACTACTACTACTATTACTACTACTACACTATTACTACTACTATTACTACTACTACTATTACTACTACTATTACTACTACTACTAATATTATTACTACTACTAATTCTACTATTACTATTACTACTACTACTATTATTACTACTACTACTACTATTACTACTATTATTACTACTACTGCTACTACTATTACTACTACTATTACTACTACTACTACACTATTACTACTACTATTACTACTACTAATATTACTACTACTACTACTACTATTACTACTACTACTACTACTGCTACTACTATTACTACTACACTATTACTACTACTATTACTACTACTACTATTACTACTACTGCTACTACTATTACTACTACACTATTACTACTACTAATACTACTACTACTATTACTACTACTATTACTATTACTACTACTACTATTATTACTACTACTACTACTATTACTACTATTATTACTACTACTGCTACTACTATTACTACTACTATTACTACTACTACTACACTATTACTACTACTATTACTACTACTAATATTACTACTACTACACTATTACTACTACTACTATTACTACTACTGCTACTACTATTACTACTACACTATTACTACTACTAATACTACTACTACTATTACTACTACTACTATTACTACTACTGCTACTACTATTACTACTACACTATTACTACTACTATTACTACTACTAATATTACTACTACTACTACTACTATTACTACTACTATTACTACTACTGCTACTACTATTACTACAACTACTCTATTTGAGTTTACCGATATATTTGTTTCTCCTTTGTCACAGATCGAGACTCTCGAAAGGTTTTACATTTAGAGCTTGTATAAACAACGAATATATTGGTGAAACCAGAAAATACAGGCCTTGTGTGCTTTGAATTTGAAATAAACGGAATGCATAGCAACAGAAGGAGATTAAGGCACCAAACTTCGTTGACAATAGAGAAAAAGCGCGTCCGATTTTTATCGAAGAAAAACGCTTTAAAGTGCCATGTTTAATGTTCAGAACACGCCTACAAGCAATCCTCTCATTTTACTTTGTGTAATATGCAAGGGTGACATTAAAGGATTTTGAAGCAGTAAGTAATATATTGACGTATTATTAATTCAAAAGGAAACATAGATTACACTGGTCAACAATTTTTTCGAAGTCGTCTGCTTCATAGATAAAATGTGCTATTTATTAGGGATTTTGATGTGCTGAATTCAAATATGACTATTAAAACAACTGATTGGCTACTGTTTCCAAGATATTGAAGTTTTTACATTTTACGTCCATGTATATTGTGTACATAGTAGAGTTTTAATCATAATTTGTAAACCTAGGTATTTTCATATCTTTATGGTTGCTTTACATGATAATATTTCACCTGTCCTGTTTATGTAACACTTTAAAAAAACAGCAAAAGGGTTATATAAATAAAAACATATATTGAAACAAAAGTAAAAAAAAACTATTATATATATATAAGTACATAGTTTAGTCCTTATTCAGTGTCTACTCAGCGCTTCCTGGCTTGTCTCTTGAATTCATTAAATGGAGCATCTCTTGTCACTGTCCAGCAATAGTCTGCAAGCATTGATGGGCTCCATTGCCCTGATAGCGTTTCTCCACTGTTGCAATGTCCTGGTGAAATCGCTCGCCGTGCTCGTCGCTCACTGCGCCACAGTTCGGTGGAAAAAAATCTAGATGAGAGTGAAAAAATGTATCTTTAGTGACATGTTGCAACCAAGGCTTTTGTATGCCTTGAGGAGGTTTTCCACCAATTCCCTGTAGTTTTCTGCCTTGTTGTTTCCGAGAAAATGTTTTGCCACTAACTGGAAGGTTTTCCATTGCAGTCTTTTCCTTGCCACGCAGTGCACGGTGAAATGCATCATCTCGAAGAAGTTCACGAATCTGAGGACCAACAAAGACACCTTCCTTTATCTTAGCTTCACTTAACCTTGGAAATTTTCCACTGAGGTACTTGAAAGCTGCTTGTGTTTTGTCCATGGCCTTGACAAAGTTTTTCATCCCAGGCTCCAATGACTGTCGGAGTGGCCAATCTCTCTTGATGTAGTGGGAATCTCTCGAAGGACTATCCCATTCGCCGAGAAAACAGCAGTACTTTGTGTATCCAGTCTGCAGACCAAGCAAGAGAGCAAGAACCTTGAAATCGCCACAAAGCTGCCACTGATGTTGGTCATAGTTTGTGCACCTCAAAAGTTGTTTCATGTTTTCATAGGTTTTCTTCATATGGACTGCATGACCAACTGGAATTGATGGCAAAGCACAGCCATTATGCAGCAAAACAGCTTTAAGACTCGTCTTCGATGAATCAATGAACAGTCTCCACTCATCTGGACCATGAACGATGTTGAGGGCTACCATCACACCATCGATGTTGTTCCAGGCTATAAGATCACCTTCCATGAAGAAGAATGGGACAAGATCATTTTGACGGTCACGGAACATGGAAACCCTAACATCACCTGCCAGGAGATTCCACTGCTGTAGTCTGGAGCCCAACAGCTCTGCCTTACTCTTGGGTAGTTCCAAATCACTGACAAGGTCATTCCGTTCACCTTGTGTTATGAGGTGTGGTTCAGAGGAGGAGGATGGGAGAAAATATGGGCCAGATGACATAGACGGTTCAGGACTAGAAGTTTCATCCTCTTCCTCTTCCTCGCCTGACTCAAGTGAAAATGATTCTGGTGCATCAGGAACCGGCAGTCCTTCTCCGTGGGGTACTGGGCGTATAGCTGACGGAATGTTTGGATAATGCACAGTCCACTTTTTCTTCTTTGACACACCTTTCCCAACTGGAGGCACCATGCAGAAGTAACAGTTGCTGATATGATATGTTGGCTCTCTCCAAATCATTGGCACTGCAAAAGGCAAGATTTCCTTTTCCTGTTCAACCATTGGTGAAGATTTGTTGCACAAGTGTTTTGCAGCATATGTGTGGGGCCCACCTCTTCTCCTGATCTCCAATTTTGCAGCCAAAATAAAGGTGATAGGCTTTCTTAACCATAGTAGTTATACTGCGCTTTTGTGATGCAAAAGTCACTTCACCACAAACATAGCAAAAGTTATCTGCATTGTTCACACAAGTACGAGGCATCTCTGCTCACTTTGGTTAAACAGAAATGTGACCCTTTGCAAAATCAAACACTGACAAATAAGAGAGCACGACACTGTATGATTTGTAGAGCTGATATAGGGCACTTTCTTCAGTTGAGTTATGTAAGCTTAGTTATGATTGAATCATCCAAGACTTATTGGAATAACATGATGTAATTCATATAATGTATGACGCAATACCAGCTTCAGATTGCATCATTCATTGTTTTGCCTAAAAAGCAAGTACTCTCCAAACCCAGTCATACATTTATTAATAGATCCAGTCAAAGATGTATTTTAGTCATTTCTGGTTAAAATTGAGATCCCTTCTCTTTATAACTCACTTATCCTCCGCCATTCCCAAGTGAAGGGTCGTAGATACTGACCCAGTATAATATCTTTAAAACTAGAGCCAATGAACACTTTTAACCATCAATTTCGTTCTCAGTGACCCAGAATTAGTAAAGTTTGACAACATTTATTGCGTAAGCATTTTAACTGTAGACCAGTGTTATAGCAACATTTTGCCCTCACCAAAGTCGAAACTGACAGAGTTTCCAGGATCTAATGTTACATTCACATGGCAAACTTTTCCCGCGGGAGGCAAGAAGAAATTGATCACTATCCCAATTTATAATTCTGATTTTCTTTGTTCAATTGATTATGATAGAACCTGTTTGTTCTAACCGCGTGTTTCTGAAGATATTCCAGTAGTAACGTCCTTATATCAAACAAGAATTCTGACGTCCCTATCATGTCTCATACAAAACAAAAGAATATAATGATAAAACCAAGAATATTGGCCTTGTGCGCTTTAAATTTGTAATACCGCTCCATTAAATTTAATGAAAGCGGACGAAAAGTCTAACGCAGTTTGAATGTATACAGAAAGCCAGACAGTTTTGCTTAAGATTGTAGCTTAAGGATTCCTTTCCAAATTTCCATTAAAGTGTATGTAAACACGGCTACAGTCTAAGTGCATGTAGAAACCCAAACATTTTTGCTTCTGATAACGACTCATAGAGAAAGTAAAATATAATTGCTTCAGATACGGAGTCAAGTATTCCTTACAAATCTTAATCAAAATGAATTATAACTCTATCAGATATCAAACGCCCTGGAAGCCCAGGGAAGTCAAATGGTACCTTTCCAGTAATATTAATTAGGAATAATAAGAAATGACGGATATGGATCATCGGATCTTTAGATGAAACTTTGACAAAAGTATACATGCATTTAGGGCTTGTATAACCTTTGCAATCTACATTTTATGTAGTTAAATAGTCATCTGATATGATATCAATAGCCGTGTAAATATCTGAACGACCATTCGTATAACTATTTCCAACCATTGGAGCTCTCTGTTAGCTTTCGGAGTCAAATATTTCCCGACGAAATCGGAACTGGTTACTTGTTATCAGATATCAAATATGCATTTGGCAAATAATTTCTGCACAAATTATAAGCAGAAACTTGAACAGGCCTTAACGACTGATACGGTACCCTAGAGGCAGCTACGCATAATAAAGTCGATAATGAAATTCATTTGATACTTTGTTGTATCGTTCTAAGAGCTGGGTTATTTTGTATGACTTGCAGCCTGCAAAATACAACAGGTGCACTTAATACTATTTATTTGACTTTTTATTTTTGTTGTTGCTGATCACATTATTCAAACATATATATATATATATATATATATATATATATATATATATATATATATATATATATATATATATATATACATATATATATATATATATATATATATATATATATATATATATATATATATTTGCTGATGACATTATTTACACAAATGACACATACTGATAATATCTAGTCTTAAGGTTTAAGGGTCAAGGACTGAAGTAATAGTAACCTTATTTCAAAAAGTGCAATACAAAATTACCGTGTTTATCCTTATAGAACTCGCCCAACTGCAACAACATTAACCCAAATCTACCGTCGCTTCATGCTCTGTCAGACCAGAAATTATTCTGTTTGTTGTATTCATATGACATGAAAAACGATACAACAGTCATGTCCCAAAAGTAATCTTGGCACCAATATGAATTACACGACTTATGTCCCGAAAGGTGATACAACATTCATGTCCCAAAGGTAATCTTGGCACCGATATGAATTATGTGACTTGTGTCACGAAAGATGATACAACAGTCATGACCCAAAGGTAATCTTGGAATCTTGGCATCGATATGAATTGTGTGAATGTGTCATGAAAAGGGATACAACAGTCATGTCCAAAAGGTAATCTTGGCATCAATATCAATTACGTGACTTGTGTCATAAAAAGTGATACTACAGTCATGTCCCAAAGGTAATTTAGCACCGATATCAATTATATGACTTGTCTCATGAAAAGCGATATAACAATCATGTCCCAAAGGTAATCTTGGCGCCTACATTAATTACATGATGTGTGCCATATTGCAAGAAGAGAAAGGATCCACGAGGAACAATTTTAAAGATCAATCATAAAACCTTAGATAGCATTCACAAAGCTGCTCAAATTAAGTGAAAATTGTAATAAAGGGTTCTGAAAGGCAATGCTGAACAACAGCTATGACCTACATGCAGTCTTGATTTACGTGATGTGTGTCAGACAGCAAGGAGAGAACGGATCCAAGCTGTAATTATTTCAGATCAGGATTATAAAACTTTGGACTGCATTTGCGATATGCGTTCAGATTAAGTGCATTGTAATCAAAAGTTTCTAAAAGTCAATATTTTATAACAATACTTCCATATAAATTCTTGCGCAAATTAATCATTTTGAAAAATGGAATGGTTAACGGGTTTATACTGATATAAGATAAGTTTTATTATGATTGTGCACTTATGCACTAAAGAAAAAGTTAAGAGGCTGATTAAATATTAGGGAAGGTTTGGATATATTTTTTGAAAGCGCGCACAACCTGCATGCTTTCTGCATGCACGGTTCCGCAAATGATTTCGAGAAGCAAATTTATACTCATGTCTACGTTACTGTATTGATGGTGGTTATAATGATGATTTCGGATGGTGCTCTTAGATGCTAGTCAATGAATAGTTTTCCTTCTACATACAGAAAGTAATTTTTAAAAAAGCGATCTGACTTCCAAAGAATGTGAAGAAAAGGAATTTCAAAAAAGTTTTTTATTTTATTTGCAGAGTAATTTACTAATTGATAGTTACATTGAACGATAAATGAACACCCATCCATCCATACATTCATTCATTCACATATCCATTAATTATCTTCAGCAATCTAAACAAGAAAGGTGGGGGGGGGGGAGGGGGAAGAAAGTTATTCAGTTGATAAATTTTGTTTTCATACAAATTTGCAAAAATAAAAAATAAAAATTTAGCTTGTTGTAATTGTTATGCAAATGCAGGAAAGAAGTTTCAAATGGCGCCATATATTCCTGGTAACATCATCCTTAAGGCTGTTGTTTCTAAACCGGTAGGTCGCCAGACATGGGGTAGGTAGCATGTGCTATTCCTGAACAGTGATTTATCGATTAGGTGAAAATAAATTATCCAGTCCTTTCAATAACTGTGTGAATAACAAAACACCTATAGGTCAATCATGTGGTGTAGTAAATGGTAGATTAATTAGCCTCGCTCTACGGTCAATAAATAGTGACAGCTGATCTGTCAGGTGTTAAGCGTCACCTGTTAATCACCGTTTCAGGTAGTTTTCAACTCCTAACAGCCAATCAGATCTCGATAAAGAGCAATCTTCACCGACGACAGGTAAATTCATATGAAGAAAATGGTAGATCATTCCTCTTTTAAAGTGGGCCCCTCCCTTTAATCGTAAATAGTTGAATTTTTACTAGTTAGTAGGGGGCCCCGGGTGGCCGAGTGGTCTAAGGCGCTCGCCTTATCAGATCACTGACATCTCACCGCTGTCCGCGTGGGTTCGAGTCTCGGGCTCGGCCAACGTGGGTATGTGAGAAAGCTTGCCAGTAGCTTCCCGTGGGTCTGTGGTACTTCCCCGGGTTTCTCGGGTTCTTCCTCCACCAAATATACTAGCCGCCATGTATAGCCTATCATGTGCTGAAAAATGGCGTTAAACCCATTACAACAACAACTAGTTAGTAAATTTTACTGTGTTTCTTGACCCGTTGGATGACATTGCACCATAATGAGACATTAGTTGCTCCCTATGTGTGTCCAGAGCAATAATAGCACTGAACCCTGTTCCCGGTTTCAGCAAATTTCTCAACATTTATCTTCGGAGTGAGATTTTACGTTATAGTGTTGATTCTATTTCTGACACTTTGGGGATTTTCTTAAAAGGCGGATAAAGTAGAATCGATAAAAACTATTGAGACATCTAAAATTGAACACCTTAGAGTCATTTTATTCTTGCCAAAATGAGTTGAAAAATTTCTAAAATTTGCGCAAATCATCAACTTTGTGCCTGATATAAAACAAGACAAATTTCAGGAGCAGGAATTTCTCATCCTATTTTAATCTGTAATGCCTGCCTAATGTTCTGAGAAAAACTCTTAGTTCAAACCAAGTAATCAGAAGGATATTAAAAAAATCTCCATTTGGTGGGGAAAATTTAAAATGTTTATTAAAACCGGAACGTGGCCGCTGAATTATTGTTAGGCGCAGCCTGCTGGGTACCAGGTCAGAAAAGGAGCCAGTGTTATCGCAGAGGTAACTAGCCAGTGAGAGAGAGAGAGAGAGAGAGAGAGAGAGAGAGAGAGAGAGAGAGAGAGAGAGAGAGAGAGAGAGAGAGAGAGAGAGAGAGAGAGAGAGAGAAGTGGGCCATGGTACCAGATTAGACTAGGAAAATAAAACAACAGGATTTTCAAATGAGAAGAGATAATATCATTTACGAGTGGGTGGATGTTGACCGAAATGCATATTTCAGGGTCCAAGTTCTCATTTAGAGTTTCTAAATTGTACTCCAATAAAGACTAGCTATTGGATTTTGGAACCTTTGGCATAGGAAGCATGCTTCGGTCTCACAGTTAACTTAACTCCGCTATCGTAAGTAAAATGCAAACAACAATAAGATAGTTTCAACTTTGTAAGCCTGTTAATAACCCTAGTGCCAAACCTTACAGTATTGTTGCCATTATATCATTATATGCAACCAAAAATATTAAGGACTTGCGTCAGTTACCAAATAATCCAGTTTTTCTTCTTCTCTCTCTCTCTCTCTCTCTCTCTCTCTCTCTCTCCTATACCCCTCACCCCCCCCCCCCTTTCTCTCTCTCTCTCTCTTTCTCGGTCTGTCTTGAAACTGGGATTTTATTTTTTTGTTATCCTAGATGAACACTTTCGCACAGGTAGAGAGAGTATAAAGTCATTTCATTTAGGTAAGTCGACACCAATGTTATACATGAAGTATATATCGGTGAGCATTCTCACACATTCCTTTAAGACATCAAAAGTTATAAGCTTTTTATTAGAATAGAGAATTGGTACCGGAAAATAAATGCGCAATCGCTTCAAGTGTTATTGCATGCATCCATCAGTCGCTTTGTAATCCCGTGACGAAGAAGTAAGCAAACTGAGATATACTCGGTTTTCTTTTGTAAAAGAAATGTCATCGTTGGATCATTTTTGTATGTTTTGGGAAAGGGCCAAGATGACTTTGACAACTCATGTCCAATTCTATATTGTTTAACAAAATGACAATACAATATGTTTATTAAAACAAATAAACTGAGATGAAGGAGACAAACAATCTCCAATGGATTAGTAAGATGAGAGAAAGTGACAGATTCTTGTTGCATGATCAAGCATCATGTCATTCCATTTATGCAGACATGATTCGAAAGCGTGCGTATATATATATATATATATATATATATATATATATATATATATATATATATATATATATATATATAGTTACGACTCTATGGTCTAAGAAAAATGTAACAGAAAGAAAGTGAAACAACAAATCAAGTAAAAATCAAGAAGCAATTTATTACTAGATACTAGTAATTAAAATAAATATCAAAAGACACTTACGATAACGTGAATTAAAATCCAAATAATCCAATAATTCTAAACGTCCTAATATAGAATCTTCCGAATGAATTATTGTATCCTGGAGTTTTTAATGTGATGATGTGCCAAAATGAATTACTCCAAAATATGTTTGAATAAGTTCACATAAATACCAAAATCATCCATTCAAAATCCCAAATCCAAAAGTCTTTGAGCACTTTTATAATCCAATGAATATTTTAAATAATTCCTCTCTTTGAATTTGGAATGATTTTTCACAAGTGTAATGACTCTTTAAAGACTGATGTTAAGGTCGAAACTGAAACTGTCCACTAAACATGGTATATATAAAGACAGGTCACATGACAGAATGTTCTAGAGAATTATATGGTGTCTGTGACTTTTAACACATAATTCTAAAGGAAATTCAAGTTTTATCTGTAAACAAAATCAACTCTGACCTCAAACTGAATCAACAACTTGTTTACCAAAACCGTCCAAACCAAAACTCAGATACTAAGTAAACAACCTAATTAAAAGGCAATAGCTAAACATGTAAACCTGATATATAACATTAAGGTTTGAGCAAATATTAAAGTCAAGAAATATTTATAATTTCCTGAAATATTTATAATATTATATAAAGATCATGCATAACAATATATATATATATATATATATATATATATATATATATATATATATATATATATATATGACATGCGAGGTTAACATTTCCGAGAGTTGAGATATTGACTCCGTAAGCTCGCTAAGAACTAAAGAGGCTGAAAATATACTCGCTCCATTAATGGTGATTTTAAAGACCTTTGATGCAGTATATTTACGCAGACACAATCATCCAGTGCTCCCAAATGCATGGACTTGGGAGTAGAATATTGACTTGGGAGTAGAATATTGACTTGGGAGTAGAATATTCATCTGGATTTCTGTTCTTCCAGAAATGTAATTTCCTTTTATTGGTTATTATTTTTCTGGAGGTCATATTTGTTTTCCCCTGACTTTGAGACACTTCTTCAGTGTTAGCGGTGCATCCACCTTGAATAAGCTATATATGACCTGTTGAAGAAACGTCTCTTTCCGAGACAATAACATTCAAGACTTTTAAGGTGCATTAACACAAAACACAGTATTTAACTTGTTCCGTGGACTCATTTTGTGACATGTAACCTTGGGAACACCTTTCAAAAGGCACGATTAGACCAAAAGGTTGTACCAAACTACCTCCACGCATTTTGCTTTTAGTTAATTAACGGTTCTACGGGCCTTTTCATGCCTCCCTTTCCATGGAACCTCATTTCCAGTTTTGATGTTGATCAATGGAAGTACTCACCATTACACAGAACTAGTCGTTTTTTCAGTGAAGAATCTCGCAAATCAAAATTAAGAATAGATTACGAAACTCTCTTGACGTAAGAAATATTTTGTTTTGAAGAACGTGTTTTTCACCTCCGGCTGCAGACGAAATGAAATTAAACGGGGTGCTTGCTAGTATGTTTGCAATATCAATACCGAGTTTCTGAGTAGAAAGAAAGCTGACAATTATGTTGTTGATTGAGAAAACAAAAAAACAAGTCCCTTGCTTCAATTTATTGCTCATTTACAACTTTTTATCAAATTTCAGTTCTAGGCATACAATGCCTGTATTTTCCGCTACTATAAAACTATTAGTTTGCTTCTATACGCACTGCAAATAGGGCCGTTGGATAACCCAAACCCTACAGTGTCAATTAAACAACAAATACATCTGTTAATTCAGAGTGGCGATAATAATACTAGCTGCGGAAAGAGAACATGCAGTACATGTAGTAGTAGGAGGAGCAGGAAGCTAAACAGTGATTGCAGTACAAGTAGTAGTAGGAGGAGGACAAGGAGAGAGTTAAACAGTGGTAGCAGTACAAGTAGTAATAGTAGTAGTAGGAAATTAAACAGTGGTAGCAGTACAAGTAGTAGTAGGAGAAGGAGCAGGAGGAGGAGGAAGTTAAACAGTGGTAGCAGTACAAGTAGTAGTAGTAGAAGGACGAGGAAATAAAACATTATATGCAGTATAAGTAGTAGGAGTATGAGTAGGAGGAGCAGGAGGAAGTTAAGCAGTGGTAGCAGTACAGGTAGTAGTAGTAGTAGAGGAGGAGGAGGAGGAAGTAAAACAGTGGTAGCAGTACAAGTAGTAGTAGTAGAGGAGGAGGAGGACTAGGAAGTTAAACAGTGGTAGCAATACAAGTAGTAGTAGTAGAGGAGGAGGAGGAGGAAGTTAAATAGTTGTAGTAGTACAAGTAGTAGTAGTAGAGGAGGAGGAGGAGGAAGTAAAACAGTGGTAGCAGTACAAGTAGTAGTAGTAGTAGAGGAGGAGGAGGAGGAAGTAAAACAGTGGTAGCAGTACAAGTAGTAGTAGTAGAGGAGGAGGAGGAGGAAGTAAAACAGTGGTAGCAGTACAAGTAGTAGTAGTAGGAGGAGTAGGAGGGAGTTACGCAGTGGTAGCAATACGAGTAGTAACAGTAGGAGGATCAGGAGGGAGTTAAAAAGTGATAACAGTACAAGTAGTAGTAGCAGTAGGAGGAGGAGGAGTAAGTTAAACAATAGTAACAGTACAAGTAGTAGTAGCAGTAGGAGGAGGAGGAGGGAGTTAAAAAGTGGTAAAAGTACAAGTAGTAGTAGTAGAGGAGGAGCAGGAGGAAGTTAAACAGTTGAAGCAGTACAAGTAGTAGTAGGAGGAGGGGTAGGAGGAAGTTAAACAGTGGTAGCAGTACAAGTAGTAGTAGTAGGAGGAGGAAATTAAATAGTTGAAGCAGTACAAGTAGTAGTAGGAGGAGGGGTAGGAGGAAGTTAAACAGTGGTAGCAGTACAAGTAGTAGTAGTAGGAGGAGGAAATTAAACAGTCATTGCAGTATAAGTAGTAGGAGGAGGAGTAGGAAGTTAAACAGTGGTAGCAGTACAGGTAATAGTAGTAAGAGGAGAAGTAGGAATTTAAACAGTGGTAGCAGTACAAGTAGTAGTAGTAGAGGAGGAGCAGGAGGAAGTTAAACAGTTGTAGCAGTACATGTAGTAGTAATAGGAGGAGGAGGATGTTAAACAGTGGTAGCAGTACATGTAATAGTAGGAGGAGGAGGAGGATGTTAAACAGTGGTAGCAGTACATGTAATAGTAGGAGGAGGAGGAGGAGGAAGTAAACAGTAGTAGCAGTAAAAGTAGTAGCAGTAGTAGTAGTAATATGAGGAGGAAGAAGTTAAAGTGGTAACAGTACAAGTAGTAGCAGTAGGAGGAGGAGGAGGAAGTTAAACAGTGGTAGCAGTACAAGTAGTAGTAGCAGTTGGAGGATGAGGATGAAGTTAAACAGTGGTAAAAGTACAAGTAGTAGTAGTAGAGGAGGAGATGGAGGAAGTTAAACAGTAGTAACAGTACAAGTAGTAGCAGTAGAAGGAGGAGGGAGTTAAAAAGTGGTAGCAGTACAAGTAGTAGTAGTAGTAGTAGAGGAGGAGAAAGTTAAACAGTGGTAGCAGTACAAGTAATAGTAGTAGAGGAGACAACATTATGCCTATTACCGCGGCATTTAAACATTTTTGTTCAGTGATGTCACCATGTGTAACATCTGAATAACCTGCATGTAAACATAATGTCAGGAAGTTCACATAGCAGTGAATATTAAAAATTTGAAGAATAACTCTATTCAGGTAAACAAAATCGTGGATTTCCTTTATATGTACAAATTTAAGCAAGTGGTCAAATCCCGTTCATACCATATCCAGTTCCAATCACTTTTTTTAATACTTTTCAATCATAAAATTGTGCTGAGCACAATGTAGACAAATCGCCTGCTTCACAATTTCAACAATATAAGCAGATTTGGTGACATGACTGACGCTTTTCAATAAAAATTGTTACATAACTTGTGGGGGGCACATTAAGGGTGTATTGTGAAACTCGTGAGTTTTGTTTCAGTGTGGGTATTAGATTAGTAACATAAAGGGAAGTTAATGTACCCTGTCATCCCTTCAAATTCATGAAAGGTGTTTTCTAAACATGGGGCATACAATAACAGTTTATTGGTGTTGGTGTTGGATTTAACTACACATATGCCATGTAATATAACATAAGACTATCACAAATCATAATTATTTAATAGATTTACTACAAGTCGGGCAAATACAGATCTTGATTAAATGTATGGATTTAATGTTTAAATTTTGTTATTAAATGTCTTTCTTCTACATAATAATTCTTCATTTTTTTCTTCTACATAATATTTCCTGATTTTTTAAAATTTGTCACCTCGAAATACCAATCAATTTGGCTTTCCCATTGATTGGAAATTAAAATCATTCACCGTAACAAATGCACCCGACGTTGATTACTGATGCAGGAGGATAGAAATGAAAAAATAAGTATAGTCAAACTTTGTTGGGTATGTTTTCTAGGTAGTAATGCGATAATATGACGTACAGGCCTTCTTCAACCGCTAGACACTTTATGTTCGTCGTGATTATTGTGAATTTTTTTTTAAGTGATGATGAAAATCAGGAGTTTTGTGTGAACTATGATCGCAATAGAAGGTTATATGAAAAGGACAGCAGTCACTTGATGAAAGATTAATAGAATCCATCGGGTGCATCGGTGTAGGATAGGAAAATGCCACCAGAGGGTCAGAATTTTGCGTCAGATACGAAGTTTCCCTAGGGTGACATTTTCGTATCCAACAGGAGGATTTTATTTCGCACATTTCTGAATGAAAAGTTATGGTCGAAGTCAACATGGCTTGTTGTAAATACTAATACAACGTTTAAAGGCAAAACACCCAATGTAAATTTCCTCACCTTAAGATTGAGTGTAAAATGTTAGGTTTATATTTTTTTAACAAATCAGTGTCAACTTTAAATGACATTTAAACACGTATCAAGTATCAGTGGTAATGACTCGATAAATTGCAATACACAACATTCGATATTGTGTACTCAAGATACAGGTAAAATATAAATTCCACTTTTATTCCTAAGATTAAACGGGGGAGACAAAAATTAATGATATAGTCCTCAATTCAACTTTAATCAAGAATTAAGTTTTCTTTCAAAAGTAATAAGGGGACGATGAATTGAAAGAAGAAAAATCACAATGAGAACAGCGGTCTTATCGACCCGATACAAAATCTTGGTCTTAATTGTGAAAGACATCCTGTTTACACTCACTTCAACCATTGCATGTTTTAGGATGTAAATGTGTTGCAATTAATATTTATCTTGATTATTGTGAAAGACTGTTCAAAAATGATGATAAACATCAGGGAGTTTTATACCAGTCTGTGGGCACTAAACATGACCATACACACGTAGGAATGTTAGAAAGATATATTCCCCATCACTGTTCTACAATGGAAAACTAAATTATACACACGTAGGAATGTTGGAAAATATGATCATAGATTGAACCTAAGTGCGATGAAGGATGCAACTGGGATATATTGTTAATTACATTTCGAAGCTTTATCGGAAGAGAAAAAATAAACAGAAAAAAACATCTATAATACACGGAGCTATGAAGCACACAACATGCAGCTCATCCATAACAAATGCGCGTAATTCCGCGTAATTCAGCACTAATTGTAACACAATTGATCACTATGCACTTTTTAAAAAATTCCGTAAGAATCCAACAAGGTCTGTGATTTTGCTTTGCTTAGTTGGGTACACAATGTTGCTTGTTGCAAGGTCCTCTACGCAATACAACGTTCTTAAGTCAGCGTAGCTATGTCTCGTTTGATTAAGTTTGATGCAAGATAGCATATTGCGTGATTGGTTGGGTTTTGTCGGGTTTAACGCCATATTTCAGCGCATGATAAGCTATACATGGCGGCCATTCAATTGGTGGAGGAAAAAACCCGAAAAACCATGGGAAGACCCACCGACCAACCAGAAGCTTCTGGCAAGCTTTCTCACACACCCACCTTGGTCGAGTCGAGACTCGAACCCAGGCGGACAGAGATGAGATGTGAGTGATCTGTAAAGGTGAACACCTTAGACCACTCGGCCACCCAGGGCGCCAACATATGTACGGAATTCTTCTATGAAAATATACGGGATATAGAAAAGGTGTGGATATAAGCGGTCAAATTAAATGATATAAATGAAACAAAGATGTGTGCATGGAAATTTCATTAAAATATCATGTGTTTGCAAATAGGCGATAAGCTTTTAATTTTGTCCCCTGTATTATCATATTCAAGCTATAAATTTGCAAATTTATTTCATTTTAGTGAATATTAAAGCCTATTATTTAGTGATCATTATCTGTTGATTGCGATAACCCATGTATTAGGTTTCACAGCAGCCGCACTAGGTATAAAATAGACCCCGGCTAACTGAGATAACCCCACTATCAGGTTTCACAGCAGCAGAGCTAGGAAAAAACAGACTCAGCAGCTGCTAACTGACACGTATTAACTACCGTGTTAGTACAGACATCTCTTTAACTTGTATGCCAATTGTTATTATTTTCATAGTATAACCAGCTAATATGTCCACAAAGAGGTGTTCTTCAGTGCAATAGTGACAATAGGTATAAAACATAAACCTGACATGGATAATGTCCACACATGGGTCCCAGGTTCCTTAGCCAATGACAACAATTTCTCCTGATGTGTTCTAAAGGTAATCTAAAGATTCATTATGGCATTTTTGATCATACTGATGTAACTAATGGGCAATCCAAAAATCTGGTCTTTTCTTTTGGTGATTTGATGTGTGATGACGGATAAGATTTTTAGTTTTTATGATGTTATATCCAAAATGCATGCAGAAGGAGAAAAGCCTTTAACTAAGGCAAGTTTCAGCCCTCGGAGTGGAATTTCATGCGATATTGGCATATATACGTCTTCATTGGATGCACAGCCACATTAGGGTCTAGAGTTAAAGTTGTGTCAAGTTCCGTCACTTGAAAAAAAGGATCTTCGAACCCACTGACACTGCATCCATGTTGCACTTTCCTTCCCTTTATCATTTATGAATTTATGAAGCTGATAACATCAAACAGGGTCGACACCACATGACGACAACACCCCCCCCCCCAAAAAAAACAACCATTAATCCTTCAAGATAATAAAACAAGATTTATTATTTATGAAATAAATTGAAATTGTTTCACATTTATTTTTTCCTGACCAATAATGTTCCACTTATTAATGTTTATCGTCGTATAAATGAATTAAACGTTTCCAATATTTGAACTGTTAAAATAATTTAATTTATTCATCAATATAAACTTGTATGTGAAATAAAATTATTATTATTAGTATTATTATTATTATTATTATTATTTACTGTTTCATACTTATTTCATATTTATTTCACAATTTTAACTTAATATTAAACAAGTGGTTGATATTGATCATGGTAATGTTGTTCGTCTTTCGAGTTCAAAGATGACCACGACATCACTAACTGGTTTGGTTTCTGTGAGCACTTGAGTGGCTGATCAGGTCAGTTTTTGCTCTGAACTGTCTGTGGCACACTGGACAGGAGATTCCGCTTGGAGTTGCTTGATCAACAGAGGACGTGCTGCGGTTCCGAGATTAACACTGACCGTGCTTCTGCACTGCCTCTGCAATTCTCCTCAGCTCATAGTCTGTAGCTCCAGTTTGGATGAGATTACGCCAGGTGAAACAATCCTGTGCGAGATCTTTCCAAAATTCAGGATCAATGTTGAAGTGTTTCACGGATGATTTGATGGAGACTTTGAAGATATTCTTCTGACCTCCTGAAATCGCAATCTCTAATTCAGCTCGCCGTAGAAGATCTTCTTTGGCAGTTGCTCGTCTGACATCCTGATGTCGTGGCCTGCCCATCTCAACAGTTATTTCATCAGCAGAGTGTGGATGATTTAAATGCTAGCCTGTGTGAGAACCTCAGTGTCTGGAACCCTGTGCTGCCATCTTATCCTCATCAGTTTGCTCAGGCGGCCCATGTAAAAATGGTTCAGCTCATTGGCAAGGTGTCTGTATATTGTCCAGTTATCGCATGGATACAGCAATGTCGGCAAGACCATGGCTTTGTAGACCTTCAGATTTGTTTGCAGACTGATGCCTCTGTGCACCCACACATTTGCGCGTAGTAGGCCACACTTGCTTCGGCAATTCTGACGTTGGTTCCGTCATCGATGTAGACAGTGTACTGCCGTGGTGGGTGAACTTGTCCACTGCCTGGAGGATTTGGACATTCACTGTGATGGTAGGTTCTACGTAAGGCTTTCCTGGTGCAGGTTGGTTCATCACCTCTATCTTCATGATACTGATTGTTAGACCAAATTGTCACAAGCTAAAGAGAAATGGTCCATACTCTTTTGCATATCAGACTCAGATTTAACATTCAGGGTACAATCATTAGGAAATAGGAGTTCACGAACAGTCACTTCCTGTAACTTCGTCTTTGCTCGTAGTCTCCTCAGACTGAAGAACTTGCAATCAGTGCGGTGTCTGATGTCGATCCCAGTGTCATAGTCACAGAAAGCATCTGTGAAGATGGCAGAGAACTTCAAACTGAAGAGGGCTGCGGCAACATGCAGCCTTGCTCGACTCCATTGGTAACTGGAAATGGTTCAGATGACTCACCGTCGTCCACGACGCAAGCAAGCATGCCATCATGGAATTTCCGAACCAATACTAAGAATTTTTCGTTGCAACCAAACTTTGAAAATAATCTTCTAGAAGCCCCACGACTGACTGTGTCAGAGGCTTTTGTCAAGTCGACGAAAATCTTGTGCTGGTTGGAGCTCTGTTGCTGGCATTTCTCTTGGAATTGACGAGCTGCAAACACCATGTATGAAGCAACACTCACTTCCAGATAAGAACCCCTGATCGATGTGATGAAGAGACTCCTGGTCCTTGATCTCATCAGGGTAGTTCATGATGTTATAGGTACTGATGATTGTTGTATGTCTTATTCCAGATAGTGGGAGTCTCATTTGCACGAGTCGGTCATGCAGGCCCTTTGGGGGATTTGTGAGCTTGCTGACTAGCTGTGATTTGAGGTTAAACCCAACATCAGCTACACGTCGCTCTTCTTTACATCGGCCACTCCAGAAGAAGGTGTCGCTGGCTGCTACTTTAATCAGTTGTCCTTCCTCAACTAGTGTAGTTTCACTCAGGGCTATCTGGATGTTGAATCAGGCTAGTTATCTACCAGCTAGAACTGTTCTTCTCTCTGGTCTATCTGCTGACGTACTGTCCATTAGTGTGCGCACATTTCAGGCACCGATGGTGAGTGGCGTCACTTTTATCTTCTTGTGTTATTTTCGACCGCTAAGGCAGAATCCCCAGCAGCTATAGTATGCTGACCAGGGTTGAGGTGCGGCAGGCAATGTTTAGGGCATCTTTTCTAGCCACGTTTTCATGCTAAGGAAGTGAGCAGTGGGTTCCTAAATAGGGCTGTTCAGTCGCCCGTGGGTGGGGTGGGGTGGGGTGTTGAGTTCCACCACTGTTGCTTCGGTCCAGTGGAACGCGACCCTATGCCCTTAGCCGCCTGTGTGCAGGCCTGCAGCTACAGATTCCTGTGTATCCATACCTGCTGCTTCGCCGCTTACCCATTGCCACAGGACTTGATGGTATAGATTGGGGGGATGTGGATAATGTCATGACTTGCGTGTGAGTTGGATTTAAGTGAGGGAAAATTGCGCAGAGTCACCTTCACTCTCTTGACCAGGTCAGTTGAATTCAGTGGCACGACAATGTCGAAACGTCTGGAGACATGTTCGGATGCAGTGGATGGTCATCAAGTCCTACTGCATCTGATCTGATGCCCTGTGCTGCCCACACAGCTCTTGCCATCTGCTTTCACAGCCGGGGCGATGAGAATATCTGCTGGACCGCCTGATTCACCAGAGAGGACTATCCAGACGGAGCCAGATGTAGCTGTCCACTCCAGGTCAACAGTCGCATGTAGTACCGTCTATTATCTATTGACGTCTAAAATGTCATATCTGCCGTGCTTATCCACAGTATGTAGTGCCTGCACAGACATAAATTCCTAAACAAGATGATACCGAATTACATCTACGCAGACTATTCAACCGAACAGCATTTGTTTTTAATTTGATTCTTAAATGCAGTAAACCTTCATAGCTCGATTTGTTAGGGATCTAAGTTAATCTGTTCGAGAGATAACTGCTTCGATTGAACGAGGTTCATTCTGCCTGTATTTGAAAATCAGCTCGAGCTATTCATTGTATTTGAGCCAACCGTGCTCGAGGAAGCGAAGTTTTGCTAAACTTGGTTAGGCTTCATGACTTTGACAAACCTTTTAATAATAATAATAATAATAATAATAATAATGATAATAATAATATTATTAATAATAATAATAATAATAATAATAATAATAATAATAATAATAAAATGACGATGATGATGATGATGATGCATGTCTTTTTCAATGTGGTCGATATATGAACCTTAATAAAAGAGTATTTACATCGGCTATAAATGGCAATATTGTATACAGTAAAACGTTGATCATACTGACGCCGATTATTAGAATTGTTCGCTCGCACGGACTCCCCCAAAATCCGTGGAAAATTTAAATGCACTGTTGACAAAATCATTGTCACACGATGGATCTCGGTAGTTAGCATTTTATTGTACTATTGTAAATTACAGACTCATAATCTCAACCCTTTTATATATTAAGTGAAATATAAACAAATATTTTTCATATAAATGATTGATATTTGTTTTGTACAGAAATCACAATGATCATCCAAAAGGTGAAATTCATCTTTCTTTAGATACTCCTTTGAATTGTAATTTTTTCATACTCTATGTTCTCTCTTTCTGTTTCTTTTTCTTCTGTTTTCTCTTCTTTCTCTTATTTATATTACACCTTGATGACTTATTATATAATAAAACTTCGATTATACTTGACTCATATGATATATATGTATGATCTAAGTATTTTGTTTGCTTGTTTTTCTTTAAATCAAGTTTTGTTGTGTTCCGTTCTGTTCAGTAAAAGAGGCCGTGAGAAAGCTTAAAAAGAAAATAATAGCACAGTATAACTTAGAAAAAACAAAATTTATTTAACATATTACATTGTAGGAGAAAGTTCATATGAATAATCCTGTTCAGGCATTGGGTTAACATTACGTTTTATCTATTATTATTAATGATAAAACACGAATTTTTTTTTTTTTTTTTTTTACAAAATCTGGTTCTTCTGTGTAATGGTATATTACAGAATAAATTGCAGTTTTTGTCTCGAGCAAATGCAGTTTACTTTTAATTAATAACATCGAAATAGTCAGGCTTTAGGCCTTGGACTCTACAGGTAATGAACTTCTCATTGTGCGTTGCAAGTGATTTAATTATTGGCAAGTTGACGGTGATGGAAAGCAAATGAATAATTTCACTTAGCCTCACAGTTTGAAATCAATAAGAACTACTAATCATGGATATTAAGAAATTCCAATGAATGTTTTGCAATAATAGACGCGCTTCAGAGATGTTTGGATTGTCCGCCTTATTGCAAACACATAATATCCATCTAATACAATTTTGGCGTTCGTGGGAGACTATAGGACCATTCGTTTAATTATTTCCCAGTATTTCATGTTTTCCAATAACAATGTAAAGTCAATATTGTACGAGGACGTGAAGCATTTCACCTCAACCCAATTTGATGTCAATTATTCTTGCAAAATTACATTTATGTCATGAATTAAGGGGAAGTTGGTATTGGTGCCAAGACAGGCCGGGATTTGCTCATAGTTACATGTCATAAAACAGGCCACTAAATTTATTTAAAAAGCTTTGAAATTGTCAGCTGCTGAATTCTCAGGGTTCGCTCTTTCTTTTGGCAGATAGATATACCAAGAAAAGAGATCAATTTATTCATTTATCAAATGACACTGTATTGTTGCTGATAGTTTTATTTATGTGTATATGTCGGGTCCAACTGCAAACAACAGAGACCATGATACGCGTTTATGTTGTTTATTTACTGATTAATTCTGAGGAATTGCAAAGGCTTATATCTGTAGGAGGAGTAGGCGACGGTAGATTTAGGTCTATGTAGTTGACAGTTCGGTGAGATTTATTTGCGAATATATACTGTATTGAAATGTCCTGTGTGGTCTAAATACCTTCAATACATGCATACAACGAACCTGATACACATCTCAATATATTTCTAAATATTTTCAATAAAAGTTTGAGAACTGGCAACTTCCCGCCATCATGGAGAGAAGCAGCAGTGATACCACTACTTAAACATTGAAAGGACCATTCTGACTCTTCCAACTACTGTTCCATATCACTAAGAAGCTGTATTTGCAAAACCATACAGCGAAAGATAAATGAAAGACTATTCTGGTATATCATCTTCTCTAGCCAAGGGCCGCCGATCCACTTTGTTTCATATGAAAGTGGAACAAAGTGGTTAGAAGACCCTTGGCTAGCAAAGATGCTTGTATCTTGAGTCCAAGAAACTACTATCAGAACTTCAATGTAGATTCAGACTCCAGAGAAGCACCATTGACCATTTATACAGGCTTAAGGCATTCATTAAAGGAGTTTTCATAAAGAAAGAACATATAGTAGTAATTTTTTTTTACTTGGAGAAAGCTTATGACAGACCATGGAAGTACGACAAAATGACTGACGTGTTCAACCTAGGTGAAAGGGGTTGCCTTTAGATCTGTGTATTCATTTTTGTAAAAGATAGAAATTTCTGAATTAAGGTAGGTGACACCCTTTCTGAAAGTTATCCTTAGGATATGTGGGTACCTCAGGGCAAGATATTGTCAATCACCCTTTTCAACACCAAAATTAACAACATAGTGAAATTCCTTAACTCAGAAACGGACTGTTCATAATATATCGACGACTTTTTGATCTGCTATAAATTAAAGAGTATGCATACTATCGAACGTCAACTACATATATGCTTAAAAAGAGTTCAGAAACGGGCAGAAGACAACGGGTTCAAATTTTCAAAATTTAAAACTGTATGCAATTCTGCGATATACAGAATGGACGGTGACCCGAAACTCTGTCTTGACGGTTCTCTCATCCCTGTTGTGGAGGAGACCAAAGTTTGTTTTTTTTAAACCGTAAACTAATTTTCATTCTGATATTAGATACATCAGGGACAAATGTCAACAATCCTCAAATTAAATACGAGCCGAGGCAGACATGGATTGGGGAGTGGACAGGAAGGTCTTACTCCAGTTATACAGGACTGTAGTAGATCTAAACTTCACTATGGCTCGATTGTGTACGGATCAGCTTGTAAACCCCACGTATATATACTTGATCTCATACACAATTGGGGACTTAGATTTTGGCTGGGAGTACTAAAACTTCCCCTTCAGAGAACCTCTATGTCGAGACAAATGAACCATCACTTTATCCCAGACGAACGAACTTGGCTCTTCAGTATACTACAAAACTATCATCTAATCCTGCTAAACCCGCATATGATGTAGTCTCAAGGCCCACAGACCAAACTTTGTTCGCTGAGAAACGAAATTTCATTCCACCGTTTTACATACAAATTCCTCCTCACCTAGAAGCAGTGAAAATCAATTTTACAAATACTGCAAACTTCTATGTTCCGAAATCACCATCATGGTTATTAAATTCCCCCACAAAATAATATTTGATCTTTGCCAATCTCAAAAGTTATCAACCAATCCTCTCGTTTCTAATAGCAAATTCAATGAAACCAGAGCCTCATATCGTGGTCATACATCCCTGTATACACACGATTCAAAATATGGAGATATGGTTGGCGCTGACGTTTTAAAACATCATAACACCATCCAGTGGTGTACTGGCCATTGGGCATACCGGGACAAATTCCAGTGGGCCGCCGCAAAAAAATCCGTTTTTACCGGTGTTTTACTGGTGTGAGCAAAACCCCGGGCCTGTCCCGGCAGATAAGTCCAAGGCCGAGTTGCTTACCCAGTACACTCCTGACACCATCTCGAGCCGGTTAGCGGATAAAGAAGACATTTTTACTGCAGAAATTACAGTGATACTGAGATCTTTTAACTACATTAAAACCTCACAAACAAAAAAAAAAAAATAAAAAAATAAAAAAATGCATCAGATTTTTCTATTAATTTTCTACATTGAAAGTTTTGCAAAACCTTAAATTTGACAACCTAGTAATATCCAAAATCTTTGAGAAAAAACCCCTGATTTGTTCATACAAACTGGAGAAAGTTTTATGTACTGTTGGCTGCCTAGTCAAACTGGTATGAAGGGCAATGAAAGACAGATAAAGCAGCCAAACATTATGTATTTGCCCTTTTCCAAAAGGAAGATTCAATATACTGACTTTACATATGAAATAAATCGGCATGTTTGTATACACTTGGCAAGACACGTCGAATGAAAACTCTACACACAAGCTGAAGGGTGAGCTTTGACCAGAGTGCATATCATGCCGATGTCTATTGAAAGTGGAACACATTTTTTGTCGCGTGTATTGATTTCCACCCTGTGAAAAAGAAGTTTTTTAATGTGAACTCAATTAATGAACTTTATGATGATGTACCCATCAGAGAAAATCTTTGACTTTTGGAGGGAATGAGGTGTATATATATATATATATATATATATATATATATATATATATATATATATATATATATATATATATATATATATACACACACACAGACACACATACATACATACATACATACATACATACATACATACATACATACATACATACATAACGGCTGTGTTGACATCAAATGACTTATCTATATTGATCCATAACGTTTTTCGAGAGCTTCAAAAGGAAGACAATAGATTCATGGAATTAAATTGTCTCTCTTTCGCTTCCATTTAGTTTGAAAATATTATATATGCGCATGCAATCCATTCCTTATGGAAATGCTTGCATTTTTTTTATTTGTGTGTATATTTTATTATTTGTGCCTTTCTTTTACACTTTGACTGTTAATCTCATATGCTATGACATGTTCATACAATTTACACATAAGCACAGGTCAAAACAAGAAAGACAAACTGATGCAATAACATTTATGAGAGGATACTACGGTCATATTTCGCCGTTAACTTGTTTATCACCAAAAGCCAACTTTTTCTTGAAATATGAGTTTATTTTTGAAAAATGTACCTATCTTGTTTTTCCATATATTTACTATAAGTGGGACTATTTATTTCTTAACAAAACAGTGAAATGTGCACTTACATGTGACATTTTTTGTTTTGTCACAACTTCAGACAACTTCTTTAAACTGACATGGTATGGGTATTGACCGTGGAACTCAGATAGCAGAACTCGCCGAGTTAACAGTCAGCATGGGGTCAAGGAGGCAATTTAGCTGGTGCCCTGAATAAAAACAAAGAAAGAAGGATGAATAAGACAAGAAAACAACCAAAGTGGAAGTCTGAACATATGGTTACCATTCCCTTCATTAAAGATGCTTCAGAAGCGTTGTCACATGTTTAAGCACGGATCTGCGTTCCCATGGAGAAAAGAAAAAACAAAAACAAAAACAACACTGGTTAAAACCTGCGTATTTTATATAATCTCTTGTTATCCAAACGCTTTTGTGATAACCTCGGTCTGTCCGTCCGTTGATCCGTCGATCCTTTTGTCCATAATTCTCACTCTTCTACCCTCTGGGTGGAAAGTCATGAAATTTGGAACATAATTTACCGTGCGATAACCAACTGTGAGAAAAGTAATACTTTTGGACCCCTACCCTGATGTCCTTGATATGTATGAGGTCCAAGATCAAATATACAAATATTGCAGTTGCAGAAAGATTTTTTAAAAATATTTTTTGTCCAAACACTAAACACGCAGTCATAGCTCTAGAATGGGAATTTGGCATGGAAGTAGCTTTAGTAACAGCTTGTGGGTATGTATGCATAGACCAACAAACGATAGGTTTGGGGCATGTCTCAAAAAAAATAAAAATAATAATAATAATAAAAAAAAGGGAGCAATCAGACTTTAGAATGACAACTATTGGAACTTCAGAAAATTCGATTAACAAATCAGCCGTAATATTCCATGTGAAATATATACAATAACAAGTGAACGAAATCTCAATAGGTTCTACAATTCTAGAGTGCAATAAACATATATCAGTTTATTTACTAATTAGTACAAACATCTGCTATACGTCAGAAAGGCACACCTTGGGACAACATATTTTGTGAAATGGAAAATAAAGACATTTTAATGCATGATGTATGTGGGATAAGGTCAATCCATTATAAGAATATGTAGGATTAGACGACCAGAAATATTGGAAAGTCATATTGTATAAAAACGCCTGAGGTCACAACATGAAAAAATCAATGATCGTAAAATATTATTCATGAGTTTTAATGTTGTGAAGATGACTTTCTTTTCATCTTCTGTCGACTATTTCAGTGTACACAATTAAATAATGTAATAAAGAATGCTTAATAACATGATACAATATATAATACACTTTTTGTCTTGTCTACCTTTCTTGGTCTATTATTGTCGAGGAATTTGATACCTATCCCTTCTTCAATGAACGAATCTTATGTCGTAAATATTGAAAGAACGGCGTCGACATTGTTATGATTCTTTCCTTTCTTGATTCGTGTCGACACAATAGAATGTTAATCGCTATTTTAGTCTGAAATTATGGTTCTTGGCACTGCAAAATCTTCAGGTTTGGCAAATTCGTGCCCGACATAATAAAAACCCTGAGCTGGAAGATGAAATAATATAATAGTCATATGTCTTTTAAAGAAAGAACGAAAAAAAAAAAAAAAGCCTGTTTATAATTTCGCGTAAAATACAATTTTAATAAACAATTTTCTTATCTGTCTATTTTTGCCGTTGTGTCAATGCGCAACGTTATTCACTAACAAAACAAGGCACTTTCACCAAGCCTTATAAAGGCTGATATCTTTTATTTTGCATCAGGTCCGTAGAATCAGGTCTGAAGTTAATGCTCAGCTCAAGTGCATGAATGACAAAGAGGCCTATACATTAACAAAACACGACCAGAGCCAGGCCTAAAGTAGTAAAGGATATGAGATTATTAGAGCCGCATAAATTGTTGCATCCACCTTCTCGTGTAGAGGGATACGAGAGCACTAAAATAAAAAATCAAATAGTTCTATCACCTTTTTGAAAACTGTTGAATTTAATACGATGTCGCTTTGAGCTATTATTTATGTTGCAAAAAACACATTTCAAATTATTACTTTGTGTTCGCTGTGCTAGTGTGATAGTAGCATTTATTTTTTTTATTTTAGTGTTATAGTATCCTTTCATGAGTTGGCTGATGCACAAATTATACTGCGCTAGTAAAATTTCATGAGTTTAACATGAAAGCAACAATGTTGCTATCCAGAGATAATGCATGCTTTTTTAAACGTTTGGACATGGATAAAACTGTGGTCAAAGCTAGTTATGATATAAAGTAACGTACAAAAGAATAAAAATGTAACTATGTTGATTTTAAACATGAAAGATAAAATGCAATGTTTCAGAAAAGATGCAGATGTACATATTAGTTTCAATGATGATAACAATGATGATAACATCAAGATAAGAAGAATCAACCCTGACACCAACACGGTTACAACGGTAAAGTGTGAGTAAGGGATAAAACAACGTATCTGATGTGGGTAAATGCACAACTTTGTATTTGAATAAATTTACAGTACAACTTGATGATCAGTAGTAGAGATGTGGGTGCATAAACCAATAATCATTTACGCTTTTATGTTCTCTTGTTGGGATACGAAAGCATTAAAAGTCAAAGTTGAAAATGACTAGAAGAGCACTATTTTGGAGGAATTTTGAAATATCATTAAATTTACTAGACCACTCTAAATGAAGTACAGGTAAACACCCGCAAACTTAACCAACGGTGTAATATTGCATGCAAGATTTTAACAGAGTAAATTTTTATTTCGCAATAATTCAACAGTATTTACGTTGAATGGAATAGTCTATCGTATATTCATAAGCATACAAATATTCATAAAATGTTTTGTTACGGTTGTCTGAGGCATCAAGGGATAAGTCAAAGCACTTTTCAAGTACCTTAGAGTTCACATTTAGCCTACGATGTTATTGGTATTCTAAGATTTGGCATAGTTAAAGATATGTACCATTAGTTGTTAGATATGATTAACACAGGATGTCTCCTTGAAGGACTTGAGGCAGTAATGAAGCTACTGCACAGTGTTTGGTGTTCCACGCTTGAAGTGGTTCCAGATTTTGAGAAATCTGAGTTAGCTTTCAAAATAACAGAAACAATGTTCAGAGCTTGCTTGTTTTACTGACGTCGACCAGTGGTGTAAATGGCTGCATTTACAGTGAAACAATGGTTTTATTATTTCACTTTTGTTTATTTTCTCTATCACAAACATTACATAATTGCTTTGACTGATCAAACATTGGAAGAATGACGAACCTATATTCACTTTTAATAAATAAATAAATAGATTTACTTGAAATATCAACTACAACGAATATTGTTGCATAATACACACAGCCTTATAAAATTTGATACCGTAACAAACATGTAGAAATGACATTTTCTGTGCAAAACCAACAACAGTACGTGAGCAACGATGCCATTTTGTAAAAAATTTCATTATGATAAAAGACAACTCAAATGATGCAAGATCAATAACATGCTTTTATAATAGATATTTAGAAATTCAGATGAATATTGACAAAAGATTGCTATTATTGCCCTTGAGACGATGTATGCATATTTAATTATTCATTTCGTACAAATCCAGCGGCAATAGGACCGTTCAATTAACTATTTCAGGCAGATAAACTCCCCTTGGACTTGCAAAGCCAATATGTTAAAATATGTTGGAACCGTAGGCCCTGTATCCATTTACCATCAAATGTATATAATCATCATAATATAGCTCCCTGCGGGAATTAAAGCAGAATTTTAAATGATGCGGTAATAATGATCGATACCCGTTATCAAGATTATCCAAAACGTTTCAGACCGGAAAACGCCCCGAAACGTCTGGAAAACGCGTCGCACTTAGTATTAGTGTAAAACTCCACGTTCCCATTAGAAATGACGCATTTCTGACCAGTCTTCACTAATTTTTAATTAACAGGATACACAACTCTCTCGGCTGAACCAAATTTCAAGCAAATTTGCTTGTCTAGAACACACATTTCTATCATACTTTATAATGTGAGTTTTCTACAGGCGGCAAAAAGTAGAAAATAGATGATTGGACAGATGAATATAAATAAACACACACACACATATACATACATACATACATACATACATACATACATACATACATACATACATACATACATACATACATACATACATACATACATACATACATACATACATACATACATACATACATACATACATACATACATACATACAGAGAGAGAGAGAGAGCTGTAACCGATTTGTTGCCTTTGAACTCACTTGGATCTTCGATCCTTTCATATTGCAAACATTTAATGTATTTTATGTCTTAAATCTGTCGTTTATTTATACCCTACAATTCATTATTCAAGAACATTCTGTCGAAATATTCTTGCAGCCTTTATTCTGGATGAGTATAATTTTTATATATTTTTCAATTATATCATTTTCGTTTCAGAAAGTCGCTTGCTTCCGTTACGTTTACATCCTTGTCATTGGAATTAATAATACCGCGCTTTCGGAGAACATTGTGTAAACCCAGTTTTATTTGAATTTATGTATTGAGTCATATAAATCAAAATCTTTGACTTTCAATATTTACTGATATTTGATTGTTTGGTGATTTCCATGAGTCTAATAAGGAATTACATTATTTGGGTTTAGTTCCGCAGGAACGAGGAATAACTTGATATTTAGCCTGAATATGTAACCAACGAGGATGCTTAATCATGATCAAAACACGAGTTTAACTATTATTTATCAAGAAATATGTATGGTTGTAACGTGTTCCAAAGTTTTACTTTAATTAAAATAAATTGCATATGTTTGGAAAAAACATGAAAGGCTCGAAGATGTGTCCATCCAAATATACCGCAGTTGAAACATAATACAGTGCAAAGAAAAATAATCATTGCAAAAATGCACTAAATGAACCGTTGGACAGTAAGATTCGATAATAACTTTTCTAATAGTCATGTTTACTCAACATTTGAATTTTGTTTCTCAGATTGAAATTTTCAAAGTATATTTCTGATTTTATTTTATTCCTGATGATGCGATCCTCGCTGAACTTTCACCGGACAGTAATAAATTCAACAAAGTAGTTCTCTTTTAAAATTTTTCTTTCTTTCTGTGTAACATTGCAGGAATTTCTCAAAATTTGATTTTAAAAATCAGAGCCCTTGTTTATGGAGGCCAGGAGGACCTCTTACGCCACAGCATATATACGTTTAAAACTTTTTATTGTCATTATTTTCCTTGACTATTCCTACCTCTGACGAAGATAACACTATTTACTTTAAGGATACTATGAAAACTATTTCAAAAACTCAATTTGAGGAGAAATTTTGAGAAGTTAGTGAAAGTGATGCAAGTATTTGAGGGTTATTACCACCCATGCATATTTCTTTTTTATTCCACAATGTGAGTTGAATTGTAGCGATACTCAATGTACGATGGATGAGAAAGAAGTGGGAATCCATAAATTTGTCATCGACGTCATCCAGGCTATTACCCAATCAGAAGTTGCTATTCGTTCATTCGACTGTGTGATTAACTCAGCATTGGTCCTTGTATTTTCTTTTTTTACTTCAACAGCGTATAGAATCGTTTTACTGCGATGTTTGTGTGTGTGTGTGTGTGTGTGTGTGTGTCTGTGTGTGTGTGTGTGTTTCGAGACATATACGTCAAGATAATAGCATAAAAAACCTTCCATAACTTTTTAAACTTAATTTTTTTAAAAAAAACGTAAATTACAAGGTTTAAGGGTTCTGACATGGGCTGGGAATAAGGTACAAGTAAACCGACTGTTTTCACCTACCTTAAACAGAATTCTAGCCCTTATGCAAAAGTTATGGATACACTAACTTAGTAACCATTAAATAACGCATGCAAGATGATAAAAAAAATTCAAAATAATCTTGAAACAACACTTTTTTCAGTGGTAGAATGGTAGAGTCGACCAAGCCATTATTAACCATTGAAATATTTGTGTAAAACGATTGTTACGACATTCTTAGTCACCAAGTGAGCAGTAATTGCATTCTTTCAGACAGCATGCAAACTCCATCGGGCTCACCAAATCAATCCCGCTTCGGAACTTGGAATATTGAATCTTGTATATTATAATATGTCAGTATAATTAACACGCGATATATTCTCACGGGATTCTCACGGGATTACGATACAAATAATGCATGACGCCAGTCACACATGCCTGTACTAAGTCATCGTCTTAATTATGCCATGATATGATATCCACAGAAAGCTTTTTGAAAGTCACAGAAACAGAGTCTATCAATATAAAAGATTGTATGTAAATGACATGAATATCTATCTAACAGTGATACTATTATATTCAGCAAGATTCTTGATCATCTGTGTGAAAAAAATGATTTAACTCACCTGATTAGGATTATGCCGAATGTTTGCGTATCATACTCATGTCGGTATCACGATAGGCAAACCTACATTTGCAATAAATACACATAAATAACTAAATAAATAAACTAGAATTCTGTGTTTGTAAGACACGTATTCCAACGCTGCCCCCGATTTGACCGAAAACCCGAAGTTTGAGTCTCTTGGGTAGGTCTCTGTGGGTAAGGACAACCCCATGGTTAAATGTCAGTTGCGTATGTGCATTTATCGTTTCGTGACCAGCAAGTATGTACAAGTTATAGGGTGGGGATATTGGTAGATTTTAAGCTATGACCCAAGTAATATATCCCTTGGGGTAAGAATGAATCCCCGGCGCCAATTTCAGTTGCATGTATATATTTCCATGGCCGTCCGCAGGGGGGGGGGGGGGTCACAATAGGTTTAAAGTTATGACCCAGGGCCTGAATAACTGGGGGTAGGAATGGACCCCGAGGTGAAAGTCACTTGCAAGTGGAAATTAGTCTTTTCATACCAAGTAAATGCATAAGTGGTCATGAGGTGGGGATCTGAATCGTTTCCAAGCTATGATCCAGGGGCTAAGTTCTTGTGGGTAGGGACTGACCCTGAGGTCGATGTCAGTTGCATGTATAAATCTGGCTTCTTATGTTAGCATATATATATATATATATATATATATATATATATATATATATATATATATATATATATATATATATATATATATATGGTTAGAGGATGGGGATATCAATAGGTTATATGATATGATGCTATGACCCAGGAGTTTTCTTGAGGGTAGGGATATACCCTGGGGCATCACAATGGGTTCCAATCTGATATGTGTTGACATTTGGGTCATTGATCATATTTACTAATTCTCAAACTTGTGGCACTTACAAGTTACAACTCAGGAGATACTTTAAATTTATGTAAATCATCCTTACCCTCCCACCCCACTAAAGGGGCGTGATCAAAGTTCGAAAAGTGCTGGCACAATCAACCCCAAAGGAACTATCATTTAAGCCAAGTTTCATGTGTCTAGCTTTAACGGTATTGGAGGAGTTCAAGGAATTACACATGTACGACTGTACGTAAGTGCGGACTGTATCGCAATGTCCCCGCGCTTCTTTGAAATCGAAGGGATAATAAATAAATAAATAAATAAATAAATAAATAAATAAATAAATAAATAAATAAATTATAGCTCTACTGGGTATATTGACTATATTATAAGTACACACACTGTACAGACGAGTAGTGGTAGGATTGTAAGTACACACACTGTACAGACGAGTAGTGGTAGGATTGTAAGTACACACACTGTACAGACGAGTAGTGGTAGGATTGTAAGTACACACACTGTACAGACGAGTAGTGGTAGGAAAAATGTTAGGCACTTCATTCTTCATTTTAGAACCAACTAAAGTTGTATAAGAAGCAACAACATGTAACACATTCGTTATGATGGACATTGAGAACAGGCTCTACCAATAAATAACACGCCGATAAAAAGCCATAGTCACAGAGTTGTGTATATTTCGAATGAACATGTAGCAACGTATTACCCTTAGGCAAGTGCTAATGGTACATGAGACAATTTATGCATACTTCAATAAAATTTATATATCCTTTGAGGATGCCTACTGATCATCCCTTGAATTATTTCCGGAAAATGTATTCTCCTCGGGCTTGAAAATGCAATGTTTTTGCGATGAATGGAAGTGTTGGTTCTATATCCGGTTGAGATAAAAACAAAACAAAATATATTTGGTTCGCTAATATTCCTTGTGAGAATAAAGCAGAACTTGAAATGCTACGATGGTTTATCCTTGGTATGAAAATACTAGTAAAAGCAGGTTCTTACTCAATTATTTACACACGATATTGTAAAAAAAAAACAAAAAAAAACAACAGCAAAAAAACCCCATTGAAATATTTACCAGTTAATCTTTTAGTGGGGTGGTTTATAACGAAATATAGAATAAACCGTATGAAATATTTAAAACTTTAATTATCCCTACTCTTTCACCATCTCATTCACTCGGACTAACGTAGAATCCCTTATGTCCAAACAAATTTTTGTATATTTCTGATCTACCTATGCTATTTCCAGAATAAGTATGTGCACATATCTCGGGTGTACTATTCTGGCTTTGTATATAACATGTGTACGTTGCGACTTTACACAGTGGGTCCTCAACTTACCTGAAAACACCACTGACAACGGAGAAAAAGTAAACAAAGAGCGATAAAAGAAAGAAAGAAAGAAAGGAAATAGAAAGTTGATAAATTGATAGACAATTTGATCTATAGACAGAAAATCAGATAAATTGGTTCATATTCTGTTAGCTCACTTTAGCTTTGCTTTTCAAATACGTGATCCTTACACATGGCAAAACAGTTGCTGTCTTTTATTTTGGCATTTTGTACTTTCCTATCTTCAGTTCGTTTGATTCATGAAATAAAATTCTTGGTAACACTTTGGCACTAAAATAGTTTAGTAAATATTAAAGAAAACTTGTGATTACAGTGAATCCTAGAAACACCTGTACTTGCAGTCAATATCAAAGCAAAAGACCGTATTAAAGCGGCAATTACACCAAAGCAAATAAAATGAATGCGATAATACCTTTTTTGATCTTTTTTTTGTAAAATACATGTGTTTGCTTTATTCTCGTGGATAGCGGTCACAACACTATTTAGCAAACTTGTACAAGAAAACTTTATCAAAATAATTTTAGAAGCATGAATAGCACAGTAATAAACACACTTGTTTTGCACTTCTGTGGCCTGAATTTCTTTCCCCCTGGACAGTCATGATTAGCGAGTAGGTTTCAACACGATCTGTCTGAAAATATTGTATTCTTTAGAAAATCAGAAATGTTTAATGTGTTGGTTTTACCATGTGTAATGTTTACTTAAAGTACAGTACCATTTGTTATTTGGTTCAGGAAAATTATTTTACATCTTTTCCACTGGTTTGAATGATAATAAAATCAGATGCTGTGGAGAACGACTTTGCATTCATAGTCATAAGAAATAAGTCAGACTATTTGCGAAATCAGGTATATTTGAATATTGGCACATGCATCAAGTATGGATGGTCCTAACAAAAAAAAAAAAAAAAGCTGAAAGATATGATTACATGCATGGAATTGCTTGAGACAATTGTAAGATTTTATTCAAATATTTTGAAAACAAATTTCTTGTTAAGCGAAGGTTCACTTGCAACATATCTGCAATTTTATGAATGCTTGACACTAGTCTTTAGGCTATGGAAACAACCCAGGCATAATTGCATCACAGCAGATATACTTCTGAACGGACAATCTCAATCTGGAATTTTTACCCAGTATAACACGAGTTGTAAAGTAAGTTTCTCATCTATCACACGAGATGTAAAGCAAGCTTATCCTGTATAACACGAGATGTAAAGTAAGTTTACCCTGTATCACACGAGATGTAAAGTAAGTTTACCCTGTATCACACGAGATGTAAAGTAAGTTTACCCTGTATCACACGAGATGTAAAGTATTTATCCTGTTTAACACGAGATGTAAAAGTAAGTTTACCCTGTATCACGAGATGTAAAGTAAATTTACCCTGTATGACACGAGATGTATAGTAAATTTACCCTGTATCACACGAGATGCAAAGTGAGTTGTGTACATGACACTTTCTTGTATGAATATTACTGGTGATGAATATATTACTTTCACCTCAATACAAAGAGTAGCTCAAACTATCGGCATGTCAAAGCTAACTTAAATCCAAAAAGGGAATTATGGAAAATGGTCTGAATAACACAGATCATACAATTTGTAGCGCTTGCTTCTTTGTCTATCACCGGCCAAGTGTGAGCAAGGTTATTTAAATGAACAGGGACATGAATTAAGTAATACAATACTCCAGTTCTCATTCATTCTCATCCAAGTCCTTTTTTTTTTTAAAAATGGAAAGATTATTATATTTACATTTAGTAACCTTTCTGTGCACAATACGGAACAAATTGGCCAAATTATTCTTATTCCAACATACTTTATTCGCTCAAGGTTAGAGCTGTTCTGATTACATTATAGATACAATTGTTGTACGACAAAAAGTAGCTTAAAAAGAGAGTAAGCAAAAATGTACGAGCTGCCGAAACTATTTTAACAATCTTTGTACTTTCACAGCTCATGACTTTAATTGCAATTTGCCCATAATACAGACTTCCTATAACAATGGAACTTACGTAACCATCCCCTCTGAAACAAGGTTTTCTCTGGAGATTGCCGTTATATTTTGATACCTAATGGACCGTTCTAAAATATGGCTTTCCCTGAAAACTGCCCTTATATTTTGATATTTAGAGGACCGTTCTTAAACAAATCAAACCTCTTTATAACAGCAACCTCTATAAAAAGATCCAAATGTTTTGGTCCAAACCGTATCCATCTTAGGGACGTTTTCGGTGTATTAACCGGTAGATAATATTATTATTCGCATTATTATTATTATTATTATTATTATTATTTGAACAATTCACGAAAAACTTCAACAAAACGTATTTACATCATCGTCAAGATGAAAAGACATGTTATCAATAAATGTTTGAAAATGTCCTAGTTTGTAAGGATATTTTCAATTTATGACACTAGTTAACTTGATTTTAGATTTCTCGTTTGAATAAAAGGACACATTCTTTAATCTTGGTAAATATAAGTAAATTTGATCTGGAATGAACCTCGTGCCCTTATTTATGGGTCCTGGAATTTCACTCCTAAGGTAGATAGCCTAACAGAATAATTGCCAATGAGGCAAACTTTGTACATTTATATGATGATGGAGACAGGAAAATGCCATTTAAATAAAATAAGAACAATGACGACATCCTTTGGGCACTGACAAAAAGCGTTTGTGTGTCTGTGTGTGTCTGTGTGTGTGTGTGCACATAACTTTAATTTCTGTTACAACGCTTAATGACCAGTGTGTTATACATGAAAGCTTTTTTTATTTCTTGAAAGAAATGGAACAACGAATTGAAGAATGTTCCCTTTACCATATTGATTTCTGCAACAAATGAAAAATTCTTGAGTCAGTTGAAACGGTTTATGAACAAATATTTCATTCATCGGTGCAACAAGTACGAAAATAAACGTTTTTATTTTCCTTACCATGGCGAAGAATCGCTATACTCGACTCTGTGGTGGGTACCGTAAATAAACTAGTTTCATACTTTGATCAGCATAAAGCATGTCACAAAACACAAATTCAGAATTTAATTTTAAATTCACTAGCACACGATTTATTTTCTCCATTTTTAATGTATTTATTTTTTCTTATGCCTAACTATCATTTACTTCAATGGTGGGTGGGAGGGTGGTGGACTGACTAGCGTTGTAGTCATGTTGACTCTTATTTTCTCTTTATTATAATAAGCGGAAACGTTTCAATACAAAAGTTAAATTCCTTACACTTCAGACACAGATAAAATAGTTTAATATTTTCTGATTTTTCAGCATTATTTTAGATAAATCCGAAGAAACGTTTACAAAAGCACTCCTCAGATAAATTGTATTTGATAACTTAAAATAGGTCATGTTACTCCACTTTCATGATGGTAAGAGCATGGTATAAAAGATACATTGTTTGTTATCATTTTTCCTGTTAGGAAAATTTATATATTAGAAAAATGTTGTCATTTTCAACAAATTTATAATTGAAAAAGGCATTGTACAAAGCCACTGGAATATGGCGCAAGGTACGATGCGATAGCATGCCATTGAATTGGCGTCTTAGTACAAAGTCGCAACATCTTAGATGTTTTTGAAATATGAACAAGACCAGATTATTTCTGTAGTTTCTAATTTATTGGTGCTGCTCCAATATTCCTTTAACAGAAGCGTTTTAATATAATTTTATGATAAAATTTAACATATTGCTGCAGACATTGGGCTATATGAAATATTTTTCATTTCCTGCAGCAACATATAAGACACACGTTAATGCTCTCACTTGCTGCAGATATTGCAACAGTAAATGACATTGTTGTCATTTATCACGTTTTTTTATATGCGTTGCAAGATTTTTTTTTATAAGTGTGCATTTAATGTAAGCAGACTTTCCAAAGCTTACTGTCTATACTCGCTTATGAGGCGAATCCAACTTCAAACTGCATAGATCCAGATCTGCCGTCACATAATGTGCCGGCAGATCTGGGTCTATGCAGTTTGTTAGGACTAATCAGTAGAACAAACAACATAGACCCTGATCTGCAGTCGCATAATACGCCGGTAGAAAAGAGTCTATTTTGTATGCAGTTGTATATAACAAGTTCAGGTACTGACTGGTTGTTATTTCGATGGTGTAAACATTTATATCACGCACTGAGTGACTTGTTTCATTAACATTTATATCACACACTGAGTAACTTGTTTCATTTATATCAAACAGTGAGTGACTTGTTTCATTTACAAATCACTTTATTAAATATTGCATTGCATATATACATTGTTATTTCAGGAAAAACTGTACAGCAAGGCTGCATGTATCATCTGCATGAATCTATCTGTCTGACGCAGGCTGGAGTTCTGCAGTTATGAATAACCGATGCCTAGCACCTCATGCGATAACCAAACTTTCACTGCACATACGTATGACTCATCTGTTGTATATCAGTGCACTGGGGCACCAACAGATAAAAATGTTCGTACATTGTCGAAAGAAGCATTTTAAATTTTAATTTTATAGAAGTATTAGGCTGCAGTTGACATGACGAGATATTTCTATTGCATATGTGATCAAAACCATGTCTTTTACGTCTATAAAGCGAGTTACCAATTGCAATTTGTTGACATGATTGTGTAGACATGACAACACATTTACATACTTCGGTTGCTATATTGAGGCAACATGACAGTACGAGAACATAAATAAACGAATTTGACCACATGTCTACATAATCATGTCAACAAATTGCAATGGGTAACTCGTTTTGTTGACGTAACAGATGTCTTGATTACGTATGCGTTAGAAATAAGAAATAATGTCGATGGAAGCTTAATACTTCCAAATAATTTGGAGAATATAAAGTTCAAAGAAACATCTAAACATTCTTATCAAAATAGCGTATTTTTTATACGGATCAAATTTACCACAGCAAAGTACCTATTGTACAGGGTTTACATCAGACGCTTCAATGTGATTGTACTGGATTTCGGTCAGAAAGTAGTTTAATATATAAGATTGCATAGCAATCAAAAATCAATTTAAAGAGTCAAGAGAACGATGTATATCTGATGTTTGGGTTCTTTTGTAACGAAATCTCACTGGACTATGTTTTGCCACATTTATTTTTGCTCCATGTCAAGCTATTAATACTGTCTTTTATGAAGTTTAATCATTACCTGTGTGGTCTATTAACGTTTATCTAGGAGCTCTGCGGGAGGAAACACTGTGATTCCGTGCCTCAGACTTTTAGGATCGAGTTACATGACACTTCTTTTAATACTTTAAATCAGTCATCATATTGGAGTGGAAGTTTTTTAATGGGACTCATTATTGAACAACCGAATTCTTCCGCGTATTACAAGGATGGTATAGTCCAATAGCCTGTATCGTTCTAGTAGAATTTCGATATCCGCTTAGCATAGTTTTCTTAGGCTGCAGATAATACCAACAGGAGTACCTGCGGTGGTATAGCTTCTTGCAAATGAATTTTGCAACGAGCACACATAGTCAATATTCCACGAATAAAGATTTTTTCTTGTGGCACTTTGGCGGGGATGAATGTTCTTCATTGGATGTTTCTCGATTTAAGTAGTAGCCAAACGTGTCTACATGTCTCAACTAATTCCTAAGGTCTGCATGACGGTCAGTGTATGATAATTTCATACTGAGTTAACGGATTACTTATTTGTCTTTCGCCAGCCAATTTTGTGTTAGGCTGTAAAATGCAGCAATTTTCTTTCCTTCCCCGCCACTTATAGCTTTTGCGATTCCATGAAAAAATCCATAAGTAGTATACACAAATCTAGATTCTGGGCCGCCCACCCTCCTATCCTTTTCTTATTTTTTTTCCAAACCCTAGGCCACCACCTCCTATCCTCCAATTTTGTTGGGGGGAAAAATCCTCGGCCACCACTTGCCTATCCTTTCTTAATTTTTAAAACAAAAAAATGTTCTACCCCACACGATAAAAAAAAATTCTTTAAAAAATTCTGGGCTACTCACCTTCCTATCCACCACCACACACACACACAGACACACACAAAAAACCCACTGAAGCCAACAACACTCAAAATTGTCATGAAAATCCTAGACAATCAACATTCAAAATTTTCACAAAACCCCTAGGCCCTCATCAACCAAATGCTTCACAAGAAAACCTAGACCACCAACACTCCTATCCACCAAATGTTTTAGACAAAAGTTCTAGACCACCAACACTAACACTTTTCATGAAAACACCAGACTACTAACACTCACATTTTTCAGAAAAAAAACTTGGCCAACCATTCTAGTATCTACCAAATTTTTCATAAAAAACACTCGACCACCCGGGCTCTAATCCAACAACTTTTCATAAAAACCCTAAACAATCCACCCTCCTATCCAACAGATGTTTAAAAAAAAATCCTTGACTACCACCACTCACATTTTGCACAAAAACAGAAAAGTCGATATATTCCAACTTTAACATTACAGTCTCCTGGATTAGGATTAAATTGTCACCAAAAGGGGTGTACTAGATTCAAAACTCAGATAACTTTAACTCTAGTAATAAGCGGAGCATGTGTATGGTCAGAAAAATCGATATATTTTAACTTTAACACTAGTCTACGGGATTTTTATGACATTGTCATCAAAAGGGGCGTATTACATACAGAACCTATATAACGTTAACTCCATTAAATTAGGATCGTTATGGACGTCAGAAAAATGAATAGAATTAGATAAATTTCCAAAATAAAATTAGTCAAATGGGAAAAAAATACATAAAATGAATATTCATCTATAGGCGATAATAACAGGCCAGTAAAAGAATTACTAAACGATACGGTACAGTAGATCGATATGTGATTGATGTCAGTCATAGAGGATTAGTAAAATAAACAGTTAAGCAGATCATGATTTTGCGAGCACAGTGTGAAGACAGGGTGTAATTTTAATTAGCTGAAAGTTATGCTTTTCGTAAGCTTCCATGTATAGCATAGCAAACAAGCATGCAAACAAAACAAGGGTTAAATATATAGGAACAAATAAAAAAAATATAAGAAGGGAGGGCAGACAGAATTGAAATTGAGAAATCTTGATAAGAACGGTTGGAACTGAGTAACAGAAACTTAAAAACGAAATATAAAACCAGAATTGTAACTTTCTTAGCTTTCATGTTCATTAAAATTAACATTTTGTCTGGAAAAAAGCAACTGATGCATTATGAAAATAATGTAACCAAGTACACCTAACCGCATACATACCTACGTACGCGTGGACTTCAGAGGCTTACATCACAGAGAGCAATTTTAGTATCCCAAAGCGCTGGATATATATATATATGTAATATATCGTAATATATGAAATGATTATCTTCAGACTCACGAATGGTTGACAAAAATTACGAATTCCATGCTCGTTTTTGGATGTAAATGAAATACACCCCCTCCTCCTTGTCCCAGGTTTACACTTAAACAGGCATTTCAAGGAGACATAAAAAAATTACTCTGGTTCTTCTAGCACTTTGCAGAGGTTTTTTTTTTCCTCAACTAATTTTGTATTAGTAAACGTTTGTTTGTTTTGTAATATAATAAAGTTAGTTTGATATAGCAACGTTAGATTCATATAATTTTCAATACAGACCGCCATTATTTTGTACCCGAAAGTGGCGCCTGGATGTGAAAGTGTGACGTCACAACATCGTCCCTGATTGCTGCATTAGCAAAGCAAATATGGCGAATACAAGGATTTAAAGCACAACATAACTAACCAAACTTTCAACTGGTAATCATAGACAACATGAGACCACCAATAGCAAAACAAAATAAGGCAAACTGAAGGGCCACACTGAGACAACGTCGATTTATTCTTTCCTTCAACATAACAGATATTAAGCCCTCAATATAACGAACACCTTACAACACAATTTTCACTTTCTATCATGTAAACCTCATCTATTAACAAATTGTACTGATTGACGAACACTTGTTCAGGGGAACGTTGTCGTCTCATGGTGCTGAATGAATCACATGAACGTGCACTACCTGATAAACTGACCATACTACACACTGTATGTGTTACTCTCAAAACCAGTGCGAACACGTGAACTCATACTGCATACTTCTTTAGAAGCTATACTACGCTCATCGTATACTTCCCAAAAAAATGAAACTCTGTTAGTGTTCCCATCTCATGATAAAATTATTTCTATATAATTCACTTATTCAAAAATAAGAACAATCATACTTATATTAATGGTTGAACTATTTAAACTAATTTCCCATAGTTTCATCAAGAAGGTTTCAAAACAAAATGTGAGCAACCACTTGTAGATGGAGATACTTAGTAGGCAACTTTATCAACATTACAATGTTCATAGTGACATTAAAACCTTAAAAAAACATTTTAACCTTCCGTTTAAATTGTTCTCAATGCTGGTAATCAGTATCTTCCTCTCATTCCCATGCACGATTGATATAGTATGTGCCCATACGAAAAAATCATGTGGAAAACACCTCCACGTGGGTGAACTTGTTGATCTGCACACTTTTTCAGTTATAATTGTTGATCGATAAGATTCTATAAAAGTGCAGGTTCAATATCCTCGCTACAGAGGTGCGATAAAGTTACAATCCTCTCTTATCCTTCCCCCACCTTCACCATTTCTTTATTTTAAGTGAACCCATTTACGCTTTAATCTCTGTAATAGAATCATTAACACATTCTCTTTCTGTTATTTAAAATTCCAGTCACTAACTGTTAGTTACTTCTATCGAAGCCTATCTATGGATCCTACAGGCTGAAATTGGGCTGTTCTGTGCGACGTTTGCGTCAGATTCAAAAACAGATGTTTTTATAAAGGCAAATCACACATTTAATATACCACAGGTCAGTCATTGCATTGGGTTGAGAAATGACAACCGCTCAAATTACCAAAAAATCTTATTGGGATCAGAACTTTGAACAGGCAATGGTAGTAATAATATTTTCTGACTTACAATTTTTAGAAAATCCTTGTTGATTTGTTATTATTGTCTTGAAGTTGGGGGGTTGGAGTTGGTGGGAAGGCTCATGTCATTCCCTTAGATAAACTTCACTATTTTCAGTATTACATTGTACTATCCTGGGGTTTTCATCATAGTGCTATATTTGTTTGTATTTTCACTACTCGTAAGTACGCTGTAAATAACCTTGAAATAGCCCTTGCTTTCATCTTGAAGCTCCTGTCTGCATGTAAAAAAACCTCTACCTGATGACGATGCGTTCAAATCGAATAACAACAATCTAGCTTTTAAACAATTTGAATTGATCTGCAAAATGCATCAAGGTCACAAACAGTATTTGATCGATAATGGACCAGTAGGACATAAAACTGTACATCAAAGTTTTGAGAAACCTACATCAGCTGTTGTGTTAGCCTCTTGAAAACGTCAATATAATTATGGGGCCGGTGCTTTTGAGTGTTGGAGAACATTGACAGCTGATGTAATGAATTCTATGACGGCAAAGAAGAACCTACAGGCTGGACGTACTTCTGTAGCAAGACAGTAATGAACTTTCAGATGAGGAAAAATCTAGATTGAATCAAGTGTAAGACCGTATGTCATCTGCACATAAGGTGTACAGGTTCGAAACAGAACATTTATCACGCAGTAAGTTGCGACAATACCAAACAATGTTAAATAGTTGATGGAACTACTAATTTTTGTACGACAAGATAACGACACAGACGAAAACATAATGATACCATTCCAACAGTACTAACTGATTCAAACGTGAAATTAGACCATACTATTGTAGGTGACAGTATTTTTTCAAGTTCTTTCATTTACAAACCTTCACCACCTACAGTCATTTTGGTCCTTTAAAGAAAATGGATAAAGTCACAGTTGGACAAAGAATTGGGATTCACCTCATGTGATTCATGGCGATTGGAACAGTACTAGAAACAGAACCAGAAATTGAAGATTGCAAACAGGAATTGAACATAGCATTGGTAAAAGGAACATGCAAAGAGAATACAGAGTATAGGCTTTACTGACAATGAGTTGGAAAACATGGATGAGAAATAGTACCAAAAAAAAAAAAAAAAAAAAAAAAATGAATAAAATATGTATCAGTGCCAGAGCTATATAAATCTTCAAATCATTTTCAAATGTTGTAATTTGCATTGCGACATCATTGCAAAGCAAAATTTTGCCGATTGACAACTTGAACATTTTACAAAATAAATTGAAAGATTACTTCATGGCATCCAACGGGATCTGATCAATACCAATTATCATGACGCGCATGTTTTAACTCCCTCATCTCCCAATCCACTGTTTTTGCCATATCTATCACCTTCTAGCAATTCGTTATCTTTAAAAAAACTCAGAGTTTTCATGCTGCTTTATACTTCTGCCTATGTATTACAAATTCTACCATTTGTGTTAATGGAATCATGGGGTTTTTGCTGGTTCTCAACTGTTCACGATTCATCATTCACGAGTTCATGCTTTTTTTCCTTCTTGTCTCTTGGTCTTTACAATCTTTTCAACTTTGTACACCTCATCCTGTTTGTCGCATAGTGATAACTCTTGCTCGTAAAACACGCCCTCGATATCCTTTCCCCTCGAGTCTTCCAGTTTGTAAACAACCGGATCACCTAGTATTACTTGCCTTTTTTTATAGGATATTACCAAGTTAGGAAGGTAGCCCTTTTTAAAAATTGCTTTTATTTTGAAATTCTTACTGTTTCACCAAAAGTAATATGTATCAATTGTCCAATAACCGAATAGATTGATCCACCTTTTTGTTTCACTCTCTGAGCCTGTGCTTATTTTGAAAGAAAAAAAAGACAATGGGTTTTTTATGTTCTGATGCAGTAGTTGATGAAGTAGTCCAGGGTATATTCTCGTGTAAGGGTACGAGGGTGTTGTTTCTTTTTATGCAGTAGTTGAGGAAGTGGTCCAGCTATGATTTTTAAAAAAATATTTTCATTTGTTGTGCGATCAGCAAATTTAAATTTAACAATGATCCAGAAAATTCCATTAGTCATCTACTTATACATACTTTCATAATCAAGATTTATATTCTCAGGATCACTCGTGCAGTTTCTTTTGTGGATCCGCAAGTACTAAATGCGACAATTCTACTCGCAATGGAAAGTAAAAAAATACAAAAAGTTCCACTTTCCCCACCTTGAGACAGTGTTCTAAGAATATGAAATCTATTTAGTTACTGAGCAATAAAAGTACCATCCCATTCCACGTATATAAGCATTGTAATATTCGTAAAGCGCGTTTTCTACGGCTACAGAAACACCGTTTATCTAAGGAATGATCGTTTGTCAGTGCAGTTCTCTTCGGGCACACGAAGTCAATATTTTCCGGAATTTTCAATTTTTATTATCACTAAATTTCATGACATGTCAAATGTATTTTGCACATATATTTTTTCATGCTATAAATTTAATATGCTATGGTTGATATTAGGATATTAGACGAAAGAAGTAGTCAAACGTTTTTACCCGACAAACTGATTCATAACACAAGAGCTGTAAAACGTTTGAAAATGACGGATGGGAGACTTTCTACAGCTTGATTATTTGTCTATTACCAGCAAAGTGTGTTTAGGGCTGCATACATGACAACGGGCATGGATTATTTATTGTCGTATTTTTTTTTTTTCATTCTGTCTCCGCCTATTATAGCTTTTGAGATCCAATGCACACAAATAAAATCGATATATAAGTCTGGATGGATATGTACGTTTCAGATGTTTACAGTGACCTGCCTCTATTACAGAATACATTGGGCCACATATTCTTATTGATGTGTATTAGAGACGCACAACAAAATTTCTGGTTTGGTTGGGCTAAGACCGCTTTGAAATGTCGTGCCTTGTGGCTTTAGTTAGTTTTTATTGGGCAATGAGAGTCAAGTGTCTTGTCTTAGGGTACAACACAGCAGCCGACGCGGCTGGGTCTGGGAATCGAACCCAGTACTCCTGCTTAGTAGTCCAGCACGCTAACCAATGAGCTACAGGACCTCTTTTGGGGGTCACATACTATATTACTATATATATATATATATATATATATATATATATATATATATATATATATATATATATATATATATATATATATATGTGTGTGTGTGTGTGTGTGTGTGTGTGTGTGTGTGAGAGAGAGAGAGTGAGAGAGAAATTGCGGTCTTGATTACTATTGTTTTCATAAAATCTTATATATATATATATATATATATATATATATATATATATATATATATATATATATATATATATATATATATATATATATACGTTGTATGTTGTATGGAAGTTATCAAAGGCAATGAATGGAAGAATGCATTACTGAGTATGTTCTGGGATGTTGGATTATTTATACCGATTACCCAAAGTGATGCAAAGTGGAAGAATTAAAATGGAGGAAGTCGAAGTGTTTTCTGTTCTTTGTTTATAATTGAATCTCATGTTACAAAATGTTTGAAAGAATAATTTCAGTAGATGTAAAATCTATATTACGTCAGTCAAATGACTTATTTTTAAAGATATATGGTGTCATATGTAGAAATCTGCCCGGATACACATTAATCATCAAGATGGCTTACACATATTTTAATTAAATACAATCGATAACTTCATTACACATATATGTATCATATGTATTAATAGCTAGTGAGTTTTATTACACGACATCACTTAGATCAACTGGTCCCAAAAGGTGGACTAAAACAAAAACAAAAAAATCTTTGGTTACATGGAGCGAAAGTAATTTGTTGCACATATTCTTCATTATGTCAGTCGTCTAAAATATTCTAAGTCCAAACAAATAGTCCTCAGAACTTTGTATGTATAGTTAAACACGAAAATTTGTTTTGTCCTTAACTTATTGGGTACAGAATTTGGAGCAAACATTGGAGTCATCAATTGATTTTATCTCCAATCATTGTCGGTTGATTCTTACATTATATGGTTTACCCTTTCCTTGCATGGTACGTTTTAAGATCACGTGTTTTGGCACTTGTGACCAAATATATAGTTAAATCTAAATAACCACTCATGTTTCTTGACCTTGGCCTTGACCAAGCTGAATTCAAAACATGAATCCGTTTCTTTTCATCATAATCATGGTTATCAACACAACCGAACTACAACTGAAGGTGAAATACATTTCTGGTCACAGCGGCAGAGCACACCTCTGATCTGCAAACAGTATGTCCAAGACAAATGCGATAGCGACGACGTTTGTCGCAATCAAGATGATAAATTCATCTCTCTCATCGGATCCCAGAGCAGTATCTCCGATTACTGGTGAGCCGTCATAGTTCAATATAAAACCCATCAGCGCCTATGCTGACAACAGGTGCAGTTAACATTAAGCCGGAAATAATCGCCTTTTATCGTGATATGCCAACTGGATTCCGTATAATGCCAGAGATACTAACCATCAATTTTTAATGCTGTGACAGACCAATTTGGGGTTGGTATCACCCTGGGTTACTGTATGGGATTGACATAGTTCGTAATACCATCCCACTGCGACAATCGTTCTTTTATCGTTCACGCTGCTTGCTTATAGGGACCATGTGCAGATAGCAATTAAACGGAAAATGGCTCCCTCTAGAGGATATTAAAATATTTAGAGATAAGGTTAGAAATATAATACTCTTGGACAAATAAGTTCCTATATTAACATGTGTGTATTATATAACTGATGTAGTAAATGTCAGATTATTAAATATTTATCAAAACACATAACGGGAGTAAAATTCAAAGGTTCTTAATATTTTTGTTGGAAAAAAGTTTAGAGAGCAAACACCAAACTAAAAGCAACCAACCAAACAAATAGCTCCTAAATATTTTGCAAGCCGCTTGGAGGAAACATTCAAAAATAGACCTCAGAATTGTGAAATGTTGAATTGCCTAAGGCATTCATCTTTATAAAATTGTATCATCAATATTCAAAGTGTTACTATTCTTATTCGTCGTCATCCATTTATTAATTATTCAACAAGGAAAAGATTTTGGAATCTCATTAATTCTGTAGATAAGGCTGATCAGGACATACAAGCTGGTATAAATGTTTTGCACGAATATTTTAAAGATCTAAACTCGGATGATATAGACAGAACTGATGAGCTTAACTTAACTGAGGTTATTAATATCCCATTTTTTTATATAGATAATCCAAGTACTGAATATGAAATTTGGAAAGCACTGTCAAATCTAAAGAATACCAAAACACCAGGGTTAGATGGAGTATGTAATGAATGCCTTATATGTACTGAATCTATTTGCATGGAAATATATGTTTCATTTTTTAATTTAATACTCAGCACACGAATAATTCCATATGAATAGACTATCAGAGAAATAGAACCAATATATAAAAAGGAGACCCTAAGCAACCAGGTAATCATAAACCAATAACATACTTAACTGGTTAGGAAAGCTTCTAACCTCAGTCATCAACAGTAGATTAAACGATTATTACTCTGATATATCATTTTGTAATGAATCTCAGGCTGGACTTCGATCAGGTTATTCTACCACTGACCATATCTTTGCATTGCATAATCGCATACAATATTCGAAATTGTCAAGGAAGAAATCATATTGTTTATTTGTTGATTTTGAAAAAGCTTTTGATAATATATGGAGAATAGGATTATGGAAAAAAAGTCTTAAAATGCGTTGTTTTAGGGGAAACTCTTTAATGTAATACATAATATGTAAAAAGACACTAAATCAAGTATAAATGTCAATGGCAATGTGTCTAGTTTCTGTCCCTGCATGAAAGGAGTTCCCCAGGGTAAAAATATATCACCATTATTGTTTGCTATCTATCTAACTGACCTTGAAAAAAAACTTGAATCGAAACACTGCAATGGCATCAAAATAAAAATTGCAGATGATAAAATCACTCAATATTTCATAGTATTTTTACTTCTTTATGCAGATAATGCAGTTCTCTTCGCAGTGAACCCCGAAGGTCTGCAATCTTTGATCAGTATTTTAGTAATTATTGCGATGATTGGAAATTAAAAGTGGATGTGAACAAAACAAGTACTTATTTTCGGTAAAGAATATAAGAAAAAATTTAACTTTACATATAAAGGTACGATACTAGAAGAGGTTAATGAGTACATTTATCTTGCGCTTGTTCTGAGTAAGACAGGAAGATTTCTCAATGCTATAAAGCAAACAATATAAAAAGTCAAGTAAGCATTATTCTTGTTAAAAAAGCGTATATGGAATCTTAACCTACCTACCTATAGATTGCCAGCTAGAACTATTGGATAGTACCAAAGTACCTATTCTGCTATATTGGTCGGAAATTTGGAACTTTGAAAATTGCAAAATCATTGAGAAAATTCATACAGATTTCCTAAGATGGGTTTAAAATGTTAAAAGAGTACCCCGTTATACATGCTATATGGAGAAACTGGAAGACAACCACTTACACTTAGAGTCAAATTGAACGCAATCAAATATTGGTGTACACTACTTGAGGGAAAACAGGAAAAATACGTGAAAGTCATATATAATATTATATTGAACGATATCAAAGCACATAATAATACTTATCGATGGTTTGATTACGTTAAATCTTTTTTCGAAGAATGTTGATTCGGATACATTTGGTATTCGCAATATTTTCCTGATAAACAAGGCTCATCAACAGTATGAAGAACAGACTAACGGACGTATATCTTCAGCAATGGAACGCAAATAAAAATTTACCTAGGAAGGGAAACACATATGGACTCTTTTAAACAAACCTCCAGTTGGAAGATTATTTATTTTCTTTACCCAAAAATCTTTAGCATTATTTACTTTAAATTTAGAACCTCAAACCACAATTTACCAATTGAAATTGGCAGAGGGTCAAATATTCCAAGGAACGAAAGATTGTGTACATTATGCAACGAAAATGGTTTAGGTGCTGAATTTCATTACATATTCAATTGTCCTTATTTCAAAACTGAAAAAACTGAAAAAACTCTACCTAAAAAATAAATATCATAGAAGTCAAAACATATTACTTTTTAATGATTTGTTTAATTCAAAATGTATTGAGCTTTTAAAGTTGTGTAAATTTATATGAGTTATCATGTCGAAATTCAGTTAACATGGAATGTATATTTTTGTGTAGGCTGAATTACACCTGTATAATTAATAATTCATGAAATGCAAAAATGGTATGTTAAATGAAATCTTTGTAATTTGTAATCACCATGTATGTAATATCATATGTCTCATTATGCTTATATCGTTTTACATAACAGTGGTACATAATATCATATGTTTTGATATGCGTATATATATCTTCTTTTATATAACAGCTCAAATCTAAAACAAGAATGCCCTGAATAATATACGAACTATAAAAAAAATTAATAAAAATAAAAAATAAAAAATTAGCATGATGTTCTGTCTAACTCTATTGTCTAGAATACCATAACATACTATGACTGTAACTACATCATTAGTCCCCTGTACAAATAACTGTTACACGCATGTTTATCTACTTTTGATTTACTTTGTGCTCCTCATTTGTAACATTCGTGACCTCAGCGGACTAAACGTTGTATTGTATTGTATTGTATTGTATTGAGGCATCTTAATTTAAACTCTATCATAATGCTTGCGTAATTTTTTAAACCGCGTCAATTATAATGGAAAATACGTGGATTATTTTAAAGGGCATGCTACATATGAAAATACGCTGTAATTCGCATACAGATGCAGACCTATCGATCGGGTTTTGACAAATTGTTTCGAATATGTTTCAGCCCTCACGGCTTTCTCAGACGATTTCTTTTTCTCACTTCTCAAGAGACGTCAGGGCGTGTAATTGATTTGACAAATGAATGTTTCAACTGGTGAGAAATGGTTACAAAAGCTTTAGGAAATGTAAAAGAACTAATATATTTTGACAGCACATTTTAGGAATTGCACCTAAATCAACAATATTAGATTTTTTAGAAATATGTCTCCAATGCATGTGGGCATATTAACGTAAACTACTTTTAGCTTTCACCGTCTTTTAGTGCTGGCATACTAATCTATTTTATCTATACAACCTAATTTAGTAACTGAGCTCGCCAGTGGATGCTTACCACCCATTTGCTTGTTATCAGCCTTAGATTCTAAAATTACTTCGTTGTTTTTCTTTAAGAATTATGTATTTCGTATAATAGTTAAATCCTCTTCTTTTCCGGGTTTTGTTTCTAACAGTCGAAATCAAGACAAAGTACACTTTGTTTAAAAATTATGACATTTTTTATTTTAAGACTTTACTATACAGGTGTTAAATCTACTAAATACTTGTATGTTGAAGCTTCTATAATTTTTTGAAGTTCATTATCAGTTTTTATCAAATTGTTTTTATTAAAAAAAAATGTATTTGAATTTGGATTTTAACTAACGGTGCATTTCGGTGGAATATTCATCTGCTGAAAACATTGATAATGCGAAACAAGAAAGCTTGTTTAAAAAGTCAATGAGTGTAAAAAATAACAGTGTTCATTGCCAATAAGAATGTAATACACAAAAAGAAAAATTATTCTTTGAAATTTGTGTAATGGGTGAAAAGTTTCATACACGTACACCTGAGGTCTCATACGGAGAGTCTTTATTTCATATGTCATCAAAACGTTCATCGCTAGACAGTGTTTTCAGGTCTTTGAAAACATACGTTTATTAAAAACTATAATGCAACCTTAATTAACCAAAAATCCTTAATGGTTTGGTTAGGTGTTTTAAGGGAGAGCAACACAAGTAGGTTATTTAGTGCTGCGACAATTGGAGTAGTGTGCAACCCAAAGATTCAGCATAGTAGCCAATCGGGGCTGATCCGGAGGTTGGTTTCGAACCCGCACCATTTCCCTCGCGAGTCCAGCACGCCAACCACTGAGAAACAGTGGCGGCGTGAGGGTTCGAGTTCCCCGGGGACAATGTTCTTTATTGGCGCCTCTACCTAGGCGCCCGGGGACATTGTTCTTTAGTGGCATTCCAACTTTGCCACAGAGAACAGTTTTAATGTTAGTTGCCAACCTCCACCCCCCCCTCCCCATCTAAGCCTCCGTTACACTAAGGTGAGGTAAAATACTATGAAAATTTAGCTTCAACAAAAAAAAAAAAAAAAAAAAAAATGCCGACGGCGTCCCCCCCCCCTCTTCGCCTGGTGTCCAGGGGTAATTGACCCCAACCCCAAACTCGCGCCGCCACTGCAACCGCGGTTCCTAACGGTAGGTTATTCAAGGGAGGTAGCTGGTAAAACGAGATAAAGTAGTCATTCACAGGAAAATAGGGACAAGCGAAAAAAAATGGCTGGATAAAAGTACTAAGTACTTTAACTTCACAGCGAACGAGTAACCCATTTTAATATAAATGGGAAATGGTAGTGTGATACAATAAATATTTAAAATGTTAAATTTCTGTTCAATGAACTCACTCATTGTAAAGTCGGGAATTACAAAGATCTGAAAACTTAATATAGAGCAGTTTGTTGTCTTGCAGCCACCCTTTTCTGTATTCATGTCGAAAGATCTTGTTTCCTATCTTAATTGAAGAAACATTTCATGCAAATACAAACATTAAAAGTGATTTACCTTTCCGAAACCACAACTTTATCAATGTATGGAAGAATGCTATATAAGTCTTAGTGGCGTCAGTCTTCTTCTACGAAATTACCGCATAGCTCGACATGAATAGGTCTGTCTATGTTGTTGGTATCCACTGTCGTCGGTTGATGTCAGAGCAAAAGATGTTTAAGCTGATCAAGTAATTGATTATCCTAACCGAGTATGTAAATGGACTGGAAGATAACTGTTTCTGATAAGCCTGTTGAAAATAGTTACGAATATATATTCTTAAGGAGCCACTTAACATTTCATAGCATATATGTATCTTGCAAAATACATTTTCTTCAGAGCGGAAAGGCAAATTTTTATCGCATGGCTTTTCTTAAAAAGTGTACAACCTCTGCTCTTTATGAACATAGTGAAACTAAGCTATGAAATTCTACTAACAAAATTGTATTCAATCTACGCTTCAAGCTGTTCGATTCTGATAATGCTTCCAGATAAAGCAGTGTTTTTATCCAAGTTGTTATTTCCTTAATCTTACTATGTTTTATCTATATGATTTCTCTCGTTTGAATTTATGAATTTGGAAGTAACCATTTTACCTTGGGACTTACGTTACTAATTGTTTACTTACTGGAAGGTATATGGCATATTAGTATGTTTGTATATATAGTATAATTGTATATTAGACGTGTTAGATCTTGTACTCACAAGAGTTGGACGTGATAGTGTGAAGATTTATAGTTGCACGAGGAATGAAAGTTATTCAGCACCACGAGACAAATATATCGCCGGAAAATTGTATTTTCACCGAAAGTCATTATTTGATTGTAAATGTTAATTTTGAATGTTTTGTATGGCTGGGACACTTTGGTATGTGTATGCTTATAAATGTTTGCATTAGGGTATTGTTGAAAGGAAGGAATAAATATTGACGTCGTCTCGTCTCGGTATAGTCGTCAAGGCTGGGTGGTGGGTGGGGGAGATTATGGGGTTGATAAATGTCAAATGTCTTAAAATTTGTGAGAGCGTGTGCTTGTCTTTTATGTGTTTTCTTATCTTGTTGGAAATGCAGCGAAGGCGAAACATATGCAATCTATGTTACATCGATTATTGTTCACACCCATTTTTCTATTTTTGTTTACATTCTATTTTTACAATGAAGAAATATAAAATCAATATTTAATTTTATTGTATCACATCACTGACCCACTTTACTTTTAGAGTCTTGTTTAACATTGTGATGTCAATTTAAGCACTTAATTAAATATGATGACGTCATGAGACCGTCACTTGACGTGTCGAGATAACCAGACCGAGACAAGAAGAGTTAGGATTGCAAATCCGCGAGATTTCTTACACATGAAGGTTAGAAAAAGCAATTACAAAATCGTACATTATCTTTTATTTTTCCGGTCGGTAACTTCCACTTCTTTCTATAACAATGTATGAGAGATTGTCATTTGAATTGTCAAAACACAATTTAAATTGATGAAATGACATGTCCTTTTAGACAAATGGAACATAATGCTAAATGTCAACGTCGAAACAGCAATATAATTTGGGCAATGTTTATTAAACAAAAAGGTTCGATGTTTGTGGGTAGGAACGGATAATAATGAAATATTTATGAGTTTACAAGCGGATAATGAGGATCCCTGGTGAAGCAAGGACAAAAGGTCAAAGGGTACAGGTCATGGCTTAAAAGTGATATCTTTGGAGATGTAATAATTTTCCGTCTTCCTATTGATTTTAATGTTTTGTTGGTGCCAAATATAACAAATATAGCTGATTGAACGCTATATTTCAACTCAGTGATAATAGGACCTTTACAACTCATGCTGACTTTTGTGACATTGGCTATAATATGAAATATAGTCGCCTTTTATCTTACTGAGTCTCGCATAATGTCAGTATTTCTGACTCAATGATATATTGTTAGTTCAATTCCATGTTTTTTAAAAGTTTGAATTACTAGTATCAATAGTGAGATCGTAATGTCCTTACTATACATTAGTCTTTTTGAACGTTAATAAATCAATATATTATTACATACATGTTTTCGCTGACTCCATTGCCTTGCACCTTTTATATTTTGACTCCGTGCTTTGTTTTTGAGCAATGAAATGGTTAATGGTTCCTGGAATTGACATGTTAAGACCAAGATTAAACATGTACTTACTACAGAAAAAAATTGATCATATTACTCACGTACTGATCAATGAAGTATATGACACGCGGGCAGAAAAACGCTCTTTAAACTTTTTTGACCTATTGGTACAATCTCGAAAGGTCTTATTTAAGACCTATACAGCCGCTTGAGGATTTCAGCACTTTTCAAAAATAAATACACGTTTAGGCTGGTAAGCCAATACCTTCTGTTATTATCAAGCCCGCCCCCCCCCCCCGACTTTACGTAATAAAATGTCAAGTCCATTTTCGTTTTATCGGTCTACTCTAATAATTATCCAGCCTTTATTTTAAGAATTACAATCTTGGTTAAGTCTTCATAATTATCACTTACTTTTTCGTCATCCATTTTAAATAATTTTCATACCATTTTCTTCGCAACAATAACGAATGAAATATAAATGACATAACATTACAACGTCAATATTCTCGCATTTTGCGCAATACTTTGTGTCTGCCACTTTTTACACTCAAACGATATTCTGTAACCATGCTTCCATCCGCTGCTACTCAATTTTGCAGTTTCCTTATCTCGCGCTATTAAGCGCCACTAAATTTTTTCGCATACTTGCTAGAACTTATAGTTTTCACTTTTATAAATAAAACGAAATTCTCGGTTGTTTAGTATGCCCCTCGTAGAATCAGGAAAAATAAATTGCACGTGAATAAAACGTAGATTTAGTTATTAGACAGTTTCTGATAAAGTTTTATTTAAGGTGTAGAATTGGTGTGATTGTCCTTGTAATTTACGCGTTGTGCCAAGATCAGGCATGCCAATAACGGCTGCAGACACTGTGATGCATTTGCATCATATTTATAATTTTGCTATTTTTGTATTACTTTACACGGATAATTACATGGCACCACAAATGTTTATCCTACTGTTTTATTACAGTCGTGCTGGAAAATCATACTATATCCTCCTTTTAAATCATACCAAGCAGAGCAGTCTCTTTACTTGTGTGAAGTGGCACATTATTGACAATATACCTTAAAATCAAGCAGTGAGTGTTTATTAGATGCTCATCTACCTTTGTCGTCATTATCACCTATCACAGGTTGTAGTGTGGGTATAAATATCGGCTCCTCCCCATTAAGATAAATTATTGGACAAAGCACTAATTTCATCATCAGTATCGCAAGGTAGTTCTCCTTCGTTATGTTGGGATTAAAACTCGATTAGGAATGAGGCGGGGTTGGGGGTGGGGATGGGTGGGTGGAGAAACAATCGGCAACATATGGATGCCTTCCCAAGACTTGGGGTTTCAAATATTGACCTTTCAGACCACTCGGCTATCTATCTATCTGGGATTATTTTGTGATTCTGTTCAAAAATATCTTCTGGGTAATTCATTTCACTTTAGACTCTAAAATGCAATATCACCACAAAAATGCAGCTGTCGTGCTAAACATTTAATTTTGGAAAAGGCAAACAAAGTTTTTATGTAGCTTTTAATTTAAATTTATGTAACGTTTCTTTTTTCGTATTGCATTTTACTTGATGATAAACAGCATCAAAATGTAGAAAGTAGTATTGTCTGTGCATGATGACAAGCGTTTTTTTTAAAATAATTTTTTAAATATTTTTGACAACATAAATACACTACCTTACAGACACGTAAGTACTCTATAATAGTGCATCTTAGGTGCATTCTTTGCAGAGAGCAAAGTCAGAGGGATACTCTAAATACATTAAAAGTTTTTTTGTTCCGTTTCAAAGTATCTACACTTTCTACTTTCATTTCGTCCGGAATGGCACTTTTTTTTTTCTCAAACAGTTTTTATTGCTTTTTGTCCTCGCTGCAAAATGCAACAAAAAAGAAAAAGAAAAAAAAAAAGAAAAAAAAAGTGTATTCTCTCTGAGTTAGTTTGTAACAGAGTTGTACTTATCTTACTATCACCCATAATAAAGATGTAGTCGAAAATGTTTTGAATACAGTCTCTGGCAGATTTAATGCAACATAGCATTTTCACAAATAGCCACTCCACAAATTATCATGCTATAAGGTTCCTTTCGATACATTTATTGTGCTAATATGGCACGTTGCTTTTGGCGTGATCAATGCTAACAATATTTATTCATGTCTAAAACATAATAGAATTTAGCTGAATATTTACCAGAGCATCAGACTCGAAATAAATATTTATTGTATGAGCATCTTTATTTTCTTTTCTGTTGATTTGCAGCTGGATACGTAGTTGAACATTAGTCAATTTATGTCATCTACCACCCAATCTATTATTATATGTACTCCTTAAATAAAACCAGATGCAATAGTTGTCAGTGTAAATATTGTTAACACCTGTGTTACTGATTCTGTGTGCTTTTGTTGTTTATCAAAGAAATACTTTGTGGCTGCTGTAAACGGTTGTCTCAATTGGAAACCTGAAAATAAACCATATTTGGTAAGCCTTGCGAAGTTACTGAGACTTTTTCTCTTGCCGAGTTGTAAATCTTTTCGGGATCACTTCTGCACTTTTCTTACACAGTATAAAAACACCCTTTAAACTAATTCTGGAAGAATCAAGTGTGCGATTTGTTAAAGTTGTATTGGCTGCTATGTCGATCATTCTCTTAATTTTACGTAGACATAAAATAAAGCAATTTTATTTCTATAATTGTCATTTCCTGATTTTGAATTGATTCCGAAATAATCATATCGTCCTGTAAGCAAATCTTTTCCTATTCATAGTACCAATTTCCACCCTATATAATTTCACATGTTATTTTAAATGTCATGATGAATCTGAAATCCCGAGGAAGAGCACAAGGATATGGCAGACAATGATCTGTTAGTAATCTGAATATTTAATGGTATTCTAACTTGTTTCCATACACTGCAAAACTGTATAGCTTCAGTACCAGTACTATGTGCATTACCTGCTCCTAATCGTAAGATATTTAAATTTATCATTCATAATACTTTCTTCAATCTATTTCGTTCTAACTGACTGAGGTAAGTACACACATTTTTATGTCATGAAGACAATCAACTTGAAAAGTCACCACTTCCATTTCTTATATTGACGTATTTCACAAGCATTCTACCGAATTTGCTCACAGCTGCATTAATAGTATTTCCCTTTACCTTAATAGCGAAACAACTCAAAGAAAGTACCTGGTAAAATCATTACATCTTGTTGTGGAATTTTTGTCTGTTAACTTTGCTAAGGTTTAAAGCAAAATGAACTCCTATTGTCATATGTGCCTTGAATGAATATGCTAAATGAATGAAAATATATATACCAAAATGTTATTCAAATCCACTCAGCAGGATTAAAGATATGACCGATTAATTTCGATCATTCGCATCGATAGTCTGGGTTACGAAAGTCGCAAGGGCGAATATAGTTATGACCAGGTTTATAGCCATTACATTGGTCTACTTATTCACTGTTAGGTTAAATATATTTTTATTGCGAACAAAGCAGTTGGAATCGGCTAAAAGGTTCAAACAACTTATTATCGCCTTTACCATACAATTGGCTGGAATATGTACAAAGCTAATTTCATAAGTAAATATTATAATGGCGATACTGAAGGGAGATAATGGCAGAAAAGAAAAATAGATGGTAGAAAGGAAAACAATCTTGATCCTATATCATAGATACAGGAAAAGATTCAAGCATTGTTGTTTCGTAGTTTAATTATATTTTTGTAATGCCAAACCTATAATTTGATTTAGCTCTTTGGTTAGTTTGGGATTTCATGTTAATAATAAGCATAAATATATTTTCGATTGGTTTTATTTCAAGTTATAGTATGCGTCTTTGATTAACATACCTGCGACATGAAAAGAAATAATGTTCATTAGCTTCTGCACCATCTCCACATAAGCAGACGGGGGGGGGGGTCACTTACGCCTACTCTGTAGATATGCTGTCAGATTTGTGCAACCTACTCAGAGAACCTACCGCTTTTCACTACGGCAAGATAAATGATTCATTATGTAAACTCAAAAGATACTCCGAGATACTGTTAGGACGTATATAGTTTCATACGAATTCAATTATATCCAATTTAAATCTCAAATTGCTGATAACTATCAAACCTTTGAGTCACTTTTAGCCAACTGTCATCTTGTCGCACAAGAATGCACTTAACAACGTCACATGCGTGACCAATTATTGCTTTCAGAGGTGAAGAGCTTAAAAATATGGCGACGTTCTGTGATTTTTCAGTTTTCTATTAACGAAAAATCATTCTATTTAAGAGTAACCAATTTTGATACTGCTGCCAGTTATTATTTTTTATACTTGCTGAAAAGGTGTTTCCTTTTTTTTGTGTTTTAATCCAATAATTAAAACATTGTTTTCGTCTTGATAGTATTAATGTGATTCTTTTACACTGTAAAAATCGGATTGATTTTTTTAAAGTCTATTGATTAAGCACATTGTTTGTTCACCTCTGATCCAATGTTAAGTTTGAAAATAAAAGTCCCCAAATCTTATAAGTTCAATATACCACTTACTAAAAGTTGTGTATAAGCATGATTTTCTGATTTGAATTACACATTGCTCGTCATATGTTGTAACTAACTTGTATTCAACAACATTTGACTGAGCATAGTTGAATCTATCACTCTTAACTATTGTATGGGGTGTAGTTTGAGACTTTAAAGAGTCCAACAACCCTTTCATAATAAAATATTCGAACTCAGTAGCACCTGCCAATATGGTTGCTGTTGTCTCTTTACTGAGTCTTTAGCAATTGACACAACGTCTCAAATTGAATCAACGCCATCTGGATACTTAAGACTTGATACAATGCGAAACTTGTAAAGCAATAATATTCAGGCATTAGCTTGCTTTTCTCCTTAACATTCCTTTTGTTATTACGATTTTTAAAAACATTTATCCATTCTATCATCCATTGCAATACTTGCTATGCCCACCTCTTAGTTTTATTTATTTTGAATGCCTCTATGTGTTTGTTTATTTCAGTTTTACCTGTATCAGTTCTATCGCTTAAAGTAAGAGGCCTTTATTTATTTAAATTTTTCAATGCATTTGTTTCCGTTTTAAACTCTTGATCTTCATCTGTTAAATATTTTCCATTCGTTGAATCTCTTTATTTATTTTATAAATACTACCTTGCATTATACCGATATTATTATGCAGTTTTCGATCAATATATTCGTTTGCATTTGTTTCTATTGCTCACCCTAAGCATGCAGCGTCTTGTAAAATCCAGCGAATGTAACATCGTTTATAGTTCTGATCTTTTCACTCAAATGTGTAATAGATAACTCGTAAGTTGTCTTCGTAGCTTTAATCGTGCTTTCATTATTTGTTTTTGTTGTCCTCTTGTTAGCTGTTATTCTTCAAGTCAGTGCTTTTGTGCTAAAATCAATTATTACCTTTATAATCTCTTGATCATTTTATTGGATTTCATTATTTAAATCTCTCTGTAACAGTTCAAGTTTAGATTGTAAAATGTTGTAGTCTTCCATTGATCTTTTGATTTTCTCTGTGCCACTTTCAAAGGCATCCATCTCATGTATCCTCTGTACAGTTGATTGTAAATATTGTTGGATGTCAAATGTTTCACCTAATCTTTTTCATCCTGTTTGCAAGGCTTGGATTAGAATAAATAAGTCTCTATTGCTAAAAGCAAAGCCTGATCATGCACAATATTTTTGTAGAACTGAACTTTTGTTCGATTGTTTCAATAGCTAACAATTTATTTTCTGCTAGTTCGTTCCGTAACTTAATATCTTTCAAATTAGTATCCTCCTAACTCTTACGTATTTAAGCATCAATACGCCTTTGAACAAATTAACGGCATATTGTAAGTACGCCCGTTAGAATAACCGGATGAAGTCAAGTATTGATATGGCTATTGCTGAGGTTTAAGTCACTGTTAAATGTTTGATATAGTAGTATATCTTTCTCCTCTGCTTTTGTCCTCATGATCAGATAAGAAGCTAAGTCACTAGGACCTCTAAGAAATATTGTACTTCTGGTACACATTCCCGCTGGCATAATTTCCACCATTGTGCTATGACATAAATTGATTAAAAAAACAGTCAAGAGATAACGTGAAACTTATTTATTTTTCCATCTTTTAATTCATGCTTGTATTCAGCTGTTTATTGTACACTTTTGTAATGGTTTGTAATGGCCATTAACAGTGTATGAAACAAAGTCTCCGTACTCTTTTAAAAATCCTTTGCAACAGGTGGAGACTTTAAAAACAACGAACAATAACCATTAGAGTAACTTTTGGTTGTATTGATTTGGTCAAGGTAAATACACAAATGTCTGGGGAAAATCCACAAACTGTATCAGATTCAGTAGATGTCTACATTTATCTCTGTTGAATCATAACAATTTTGAATTGTAGTTGGGAATGTATCCTGTGCAATTATTGATCCGAGTGAGTGACAAGACCTTTCGATTTGTGTTTTAAATATTCAATATATATTCCATTTTTCTTTTTCATCATTAGAAGTCATTCCCTCTTTGAATTTCATGTACTTTTGAAGGTTGTGAAAATCGTCAGAAATTAAATGTCCTTCATCCATCCTCGTCATTGATGTAGTAAAATATATTGTTTTTTTCAGTTCATAGTTCAACAACAAAATCTATTACATGTTTTTATAATGAAATTTATAGTTTACCATTCCCGTTATCTATTTTATAGGTAAAATATATTTCTTTGTTAAATACTCCGTCTATTGTAATATAGCTTTCCAGTTATGTAGGAGAAATGTAAACAACAAAGGGTTGCGTCATTGTCCAACCGAGACCTTTTTCAATTCAATTTGTAACCGTGCCTTAGCAACCTTTTCAGTTAATCTTTTCTTCAATTTCTTCCCTTCCACCAAAAACAGTTTAGTTTTTATCCCCTATATGTCCAGCTTTTGCTATTGTTGTGGGCACAGACAAATAAATAAATTTCCATTGACTGTAACGTTAATGCTTTGCAAAAGTGCTATACATTTGTGGTAAGACAGGTAAAACACTCTTACATCCATGCATGGTCTATCCAGGAGTAAACGTTCTAAAACAATGCGAATTATATCTCAATTACCGGATAGCAACATTATCTGTTAAAGGCCGTGAGCTAAGAGGTAGTTAGTTATGAACTGGCCAAAAGAAATTGACGCAATTAGATTTCCAATTTCTTCAGTATCTTTGTTAGACGAAATAAAAAACCCAACTTCAATAACATCTTCAAAAGAGTAATGTCGGCAACAAGTAAAGTATGGTTGAATGTGGCATGGTAAATTGTGCTGATGATGTTTTTGTTTCAGTTTGTTCGCAGTTAAAAAATAAAGCTATTTATTAGCCAAAACCTTACAGCATTTAGCAGTGTTAGTCGAGTTTACGTTTGTGGTTACAGCGTTAACATTTATGTCTGGTAAAAGTCCATGTGTCAGGTAGTCTATAAGGAACTAAGTAAAAAAGAAATGATTATTACTCCAATTTCTCCAATATCCATATTTAATGGTGGACTTATTATTGTTTTAAGCAACTTGCTCAAAAGCATGCTGAAGGAACTGTAAGAGTAGATGTTAGTACTGCATGGTAAACAGAGAAAATAATATCTGTTGTTTCACTGCCTGTAGGTAAAAGGGATTATATTTATCTAATGATGAAAGGTGTACCTTACGTCGCCTCAGGTGATGTATCCCACCATCGCATTCCACGCGCTGTTCATTATCTGAAAATAATAAAAGCATTTTTGGTGTTGGGTTTAAGATACTGGAATAGTTTTATCTTGATTTTGTGCTTTCTTTGATTGTTTCTTTTTTATTTTAAACATCTTTTACATATGGATCTTGAAAACTCTCTGAAGAAACAACTTTACTTTTTGACCAAATGAACAAGATACATCCAAAAACGTGCACCACTACCTATAAAATCATTGATTTTGTTTGAGTTTACTTCTTTTAATTCCATGTAGTGTTTTTGTAGCCTCTTGTGATGTTCAGTGGTTTATTCTATTATTTAAGTGTTCAGTTTTTTTTTTTTTAAATTACTGTGAACGTCTTCCAAGTTTTTTTCCCAAGTTCCACTCTACGTGGACATTTGCCGTTTTGTGAAGTTACCTTCTCTGGTAATTTTTCAAACTATTTTTTTCATTTTCAATATTACTTTGCATTTAATTTACAACAAAATTTGTAAAGTTAACATAACAATATTTTACGAGGTTATAAAGGTTACTTATAAACTGTCATGCAATGTTCCTGAACTTTAATCTGGTAAATGAAAGAGATGGATACAAGTACATGTCAAAAATGTGAAATGGAAAACTGAGTTTAGTTGTAGATATTACAAAAAGAATAAATGAACTAATATAGAGAATAAAGAAGTAGGAAGCATTTAAAAGAATACAAGAAAAATGGTATAATGAAAGCAGAGAGCACTGTAAAGAATACAAGTACAAATGGAAAGAGGCAGAAATATACCACAACGATGAAAACCATATGATATCACACTTAGCAAAAACATAATTTTATCTGCTTTAAGAGACAACATTCAGTTAGATAAAACGCTGAAACTGTTAGGTGTTACATTAGTTGATTTTTAACATAGATGGCTATAGTTTACAAACCCTAAAGGTGTTATTGAAGATGATTTAGACGCATATCAGGTTATTCAATGTTCATCATTGGATCGATCCGATCCAGATCAACAAAGCAAATGTTTTCACTGGTTAAACGATAGATACATTGAGTCGACGAAAATATGTATTTAACAAATGATAAAATCCCGTCGAGAAAGAATAGAAGGGCACAAACAAAACTCTGAATAATTTAAAATGGCAATCTTTATGTTTGAGTAGATTTTTAACACTATTTTCTAAGCTGTTCTTTGTTATCCATTTTATTTCATGATAGGCAGAGACTCGTGTAATGCCAACAATTGTACAAACGTGTTAAAAGCACAAAGTTATCAACAATACATCAGTATGCATGTATTTATTTAGCATTTTTCAGTATTTTCTTTATCCTCCTTTTCTGTTCTGTTTTCAAGAAGCTCAGCCGTTGACGTTTTGAAATCAATATGTTTGAAAGTTATCAAACTTGTACTTATACAGATAGAGGTAAGCCTAGCTTAAATGAAAAACATCATGTGAAGTATAAAATTCTATCTTATGCTATCGAATTATTTTTGAGGTCATTGTTTAAACTGCATTAATTATCGATTGGAAGACATTTGCTAATCAATGATGTCACAGTATTATTGCAACATCTGGCAATAATTTAGAACTTTTTCCTTTAACTACTTACCTGTGATCTCATTTAATGTTCCATTTGCAATGGCTATGCTCAATTCATGTTTGTTCTCTTCAATTTATGTTGTCTGTACTCGTATGTCGTTACCGTATGTAATGTATTCCTTTCCAGCAACACCGTAGATGAGGTTCCTTGAAACATAACAAAAGTCCTGTTTCCTCTTCCATGTTTGCTTTGTCCATTTATCAACGATAAAATCTTCTCTATTTAAATACCCGAAAGTGGCAGAAGATGGTATGGTTTTAAAGAAATAAAATTAAAATCATATATATGAAGATGATGTTGATATTGTACAAAGACAAGATAAAATTCAAGGTGATGGTACTGTAAATTTTGCTAGTGGGATGCAGACCAATGTCCAAGAGGTTTTGATGATCATGGTCTCTGATATTTTGATACCGGACAACAAGCTATATAACAAATCGAAATTAAATTGGAGGAACAATTCAGAAATTCTAGTTAAAAATAGGCTCGGACACTGTAAGTAAATATGCAAGCCATATGTGTAGAGATAATAAGGGAGATGTGTACGTCAAATCCAAATGCATATCCGGTAATGTGGTTGATTGAAGATCGCAAAATAAGAGGGTAAAGAAAAAACTGTTATGACCTAGTTCAAAAGAGAAATAACATAGAGGATTTAGCAAATATACAAACTGGTCCTTCTTTATCAAAAACATACGAATTTCAGGATACATTAAATACACTTAGAGATACTAAAGAAACGTGGGAACCTGTGTAAAGTCCAACGACACAAACTACATACCCTATTGAACCTACTGCTTTTGCAAAAGCACCCAATTAAAGTGCCTAAGGAAACTGAGATGCAAATAATAGACGGATATGAGCCTTCTGATAAACAAGTACCGTAAATACTCGCGTATAAATTTCGTCTAAATGCAAACAACATAGACCCTGATCTGCCGTCGCATAACGCGCCGGCAGATCAGGGTTTAAGTTGTTTGTTCTACTATTTAGTCCTTACAAACTGCATATAGAGCCAGATCTGCCGGCGCATTATGCGACAGCAGAACTGGGTCTAAACAGTTTGCAGTTGGTATTGAATTATACGCGAGTATATACGGTAATATACGCTACGACTATAATTGACAAATACGACGAAAGAATTCAAAGTGGAGAGGTTCGACCTGCATTGAAATTAAATATTCACTGCACGAATTAAATTTAAGTGGTTGTATAAATGCCGCAGAGGTTGTCAAATCAAAAGTAGAATATATGAAATATCATGTTGAAATGTATGAAAAACAGATTGAAGAGTTATAAAACGAGATTAGTGGATAACAAATGCAACTATAAATACTGCATAGTAACAACAGTTGGTAAGTGTTGAAAGTAAAATACAGCAATTATGTGGACATTTCACACTGTTGGAGCTACAGTTTTGATAAAATATTTAAAACTAAATTTAAAGGTCAGAGAAAAATTACCTGTAGGTGAAAGGTTGAAACATCTGTTTATGGAAAAAGGTGTCGTAATAACTGATATAGCCTCTGATATTACGATAACAATATCAACTATTGCTCTGTCCATAGTAAATGTTATTAAAAAGTTAAAATGGGGGTGGAAGAGGAACATGTGGTGGTAATGCTCCAGCAGGAGGCAAAAATGAGTCGTCCATGGACAAAATTAGAAGGGGATTTACTAAATATTGGCAATCACTTCCTTGAGTTAGCCAAGAAAGCAGTATCAGCATTGCCTAAAATTATTGGCAGTGTGGTAAGCTGCATTTTCAAATAGCTGGACATGTTGTTTATTTCATTGATAAATATATTATTTACTTGTTCTGGCATTAAATGGTTTCCTATTAGCATTTTTGATCAAAGGTGTAAACACGTCATATTTTTTAATGTTATATCTTTACATATCTTCAGTAATGTCATTTATTACCATGCTAGAATGTGTAGACTGTAAATTTCACTTGTGCCATTTTGTTGTTAACCTGAAATGTTTCTGGATGTGCTTTCTTTTTTCCATCTGGTTATGCAATCAAAACAATTCGCATAACATGCATGTTTTCACTCCTTCGTGCTATAATGCGCTGTTTTGCCACGTCTGTCGCATTCTAGAATCTCATTATCTTACAAAGAATAAAATTTTGCATGTTCTTGGATACTTCTATTTATATCTTGTGCTTCCTTCGTCTCCGGTGGAGTGGCGTGCTTTTGGTACATCGTCTTTGGAGGAGAGTCGTAGCTTTCACACATCATTTATTTTAGTTTCATCTGGTTCCCAACTGTTAAACGATTCATCATATCTATCGATTTCACAAGTGAGTCCTTTTCAACGTTTATCTGTTTTGTTTTTAAAATCTTTTGTCGTATAGAGATAACTCTTGTTCGTAAAACATGTCTTCTATATCTTCTTCATTCAAATCTTCCAGTTTGCAAACAACTGCATCACATAAAATTACGTGCCTGCTTTTAAATAGTTCCTCTCTAAAGTTAGGAATGTAGCTCCTTTGAACAAATGTTTTGTATTTTACTATTCTGATTATGTCATCGGTTTTAAATTTTGGTTATCCGAATGCATCAGTTGTCCAAAGACCAATTATGTTGATCCATACTTCATCTATTTTCTTTCTAGCTTGCTTCAATCGAAGCGATGTCTATGATGAGTGTTATTGTATGCGTCAATTAGCTCTGGTAAAACGTCAAACCATTTGCTGGTTTCATTCTGAGGTAAATACTTATACATTAGGTGGCACCTTTCCACCACATATGATTTTTGTCTGAATAAGTTGAAATGTATTCAATCTTTTCCTTTTCCAGCAAAGTCTTAACTTTCCTGTTTAAAAAATAAAACTTTTCCCTCATTACACTGTATCTATTCAGGCTTTCTCTCTTTTAGAATTATCTAAAAGCATCGTGTATGTCATCTCCATTTTTAGTTTTAACTTTTCAGGCCAAGCGTATTTTTATGAAGCAGTTGTCACTATCAATATGTATTTAGATCCACTGCTGTATTTTTAAACTGCTTGCAAATGTCTGTCTGCTACTGGTCATGACCTGAGTTACATAACCTCTTTTGAAGGTCAATCTTTTCCCTCTTGCTTGTGCAATGTGTAAGTAGACTGCTTAGTTAATCATTCTCTATAGTCAGGGTATTTCACTTTCTCTTTGTCTCGTTTAATTTGTTCCCACGATTGATTGTTATTTGGATAAACAACTGCACCTTGAAGATCATAGTAAAGATTTCTTAATACTGTTCTTCGTCAGGGATTTAACACGGTGTAAAAACATCATCCAGATAATGCTCTGTGCTTTATTAATTGTCTTTAAGTGATGTCAACAAGTCTTTTTGTGATTGTATAATGAAGAAGATTTGCAACAGTATCAATCCTGTGAAAGGAAAATGGTACATTTAATAAAACATCTCCGTCAAAGTTGTTAAAAATATACAGTTGTGATGTCTTATCATATATACTATTATACTTTTATCTGGGTGAGGGAACCATTATCCGTTACTTCAGAGTTTTGCTATGTGCTATTGACTCGCTGCTCATTCAGTATTTTATTCTGCCAACTAGAACATAAATTCAAATTCAAAATACTTTTGCATTGTCTTATTTTTTGTTGTGTGCTATCTTTCAATAAATTTTTCTACTCAAAATCATGATCAGTTCTGAAAGGAAGCGCATAATGGAATCGCGTCAAGCACAAATGCACGTCCGGTTTTTTCGCTATGATTTGAATACTGAACTTACAAGAATATTCACTTATCGAGAGAGATTTCAATCCATCTTCCACTAGCATCTAAAACGGTTCCGCAGCTTGTTTGGACGTTGTAAGATTGAGAGATCTTTACTTTACATCTGAAGTTTAAAATACCGATTTCACTCATGATTGTATCTGACACGCAAATATACTTGGCAATAACAGCAACACAATGAGAATGATCGGAATTAATTATATTACGATAGCTTCGTGCGTCAAAGGCACAACTATGACCGGCAAATGCAGTTTGGAGAAGTTTTATGTTGAATCAAAGTAACATAGAGCCGTGGACTACCAATAGATGGTTTGGGGATACAGTGGAATCCTGCTGATCCTGTTTAAATAATGTTTTTCTTTTAAAAACAGAGAAAGGTGGTCATTTGAAGCAGAAGGAACCAACCATTATCAAAACAGGACCCTTGTTACCTGGATCCGCCGCTGCAGAGATTAGAAATCTAATTTTTCCTCAGTGGCCCTATCAAGAGGACACATTTGATGTTCTGTATCCCTCTTTCCTATGTCTAATATTCAACATCTCTGAAACTAACTCATCTAACTCTTTCGTTCTAAAACGGTCTATTGGTCTATTATTTTTTTCTATTTGTCTGTCTGTACGAAAACATAACAGTATTGGTAAATAACTTTGGGGTAATATGTCATCACATTTACAAAAATTCGTCATACCTACTTTGCATGCCTGAGTATCCTTGATTCATGTTTGCGCTGAGCAATGTTACACGCAGAAGCTTGATTTTTAATATTGAGGTGTTAATATCACAAAAACACTGTCATGGCCAGTTACATCACTTATAATAGTTGTCATATATTCTTTACCTAATTCATTTAAGTGCTGAGGTAAATATTACGCGTTTTCTTGCGGGCAGGGTGAATAGTTTTTATCTAGATATTCACCATGTCTAGAAATAAATAGTTTTTTTCCCTTTCCAATTTCTCATAGTACACGCACCTATTCGCTGACAACTGCATTACATTTCCGGTGCCCATGAGACCGCTGATAACTCTCATCCTCTATTTTTAATGAAAATCGGAACATCCTCGACTTTTTCTGCGAGGCAAACATATGCCTTGGGTGTATGTCGGCACAGTAGTTTACAGAAAAAAATCATACATTTTGTTCGACGGAAATTTCTCCAAAAAAAACAAAAAAAGAAGAGAGAAAGCAAAATCTATTCGGACTACCTCAACTATTTCTACGATTGGATTGATTCTAGGATTGACTGCGAAGTTGCGAATTAAAAAATAGTTCGATGCATTCGCAACTTTTCGGTTAATCCTTGTTTCGTAAATAGCCGAGGTGGTCCGAATCCTTATTTGTAAATACCCGAGGTGGTCGGGCATACATTCGAGGTATGATCCGTAGGATTAACCTCGACGTTACGAATGAAAATACGGAATCTCCGTACTTTTTCCCCATGATGCACCACACTGATTTGAAGCTACCACCCAATCACTGAGTAGTTGCCAAACTAGCTGTTATGGGAATGACGTCACTGCTATGAGACCTCATCTCTGACTAATCAATCAGGCGATACAGATATGCTAGTTACAGGCATATGATATTGGCTTGCCAATATAGTCTGGGTATCAGCTTAAAGTATTTACTGAAAGGAATCAGGGTACCAGACTAAAAACGTCAACTCATGCTAAAGGTGAACTACTTCTGAAAGTCAATGACTTTATTATGAGTTTCCTTGCAGGTTAGTACCTGACGCATAATAGTGTTTGGTGAATCTGATCAAAGGAACTAAACACCATGGTACGCTCTCATGTCTAAAGTAGGTACTCTAACGACATTACGGTTCAGGGGAGACTCGTGGAATTCAGGTAAGTTTTGTTCTGCACAGTAGTAACTATGCATTGTAATGAATTCTACTACTACTGGTGGTACATAGATTACATTATGGTAATAGTTAATCAACTGCAACTAGAATAAGCAATTTATTTTTTGTTCCTTTATAAAACTTCACTCAAATTTTACGTAGCTACTTTGAACCAACCCCTAGAGTACATGTACACATCGCTTTACACCCTAGTGGTCCTAGAGTACATGTACACATCGCTTTACACCCTAGTGGTCATGTATTCAAACCATAGGGGTGAATAATGTTACAGGTGAGTAACCGCAACTCGTAATGTTTGAGAGGTCAATTCAAACCTGAATGTGTACTATTGGTGAAGTTTTCGAAACTAACAGAAATGGTGTTTGTTCAAGGGGCAGTTGATTAAATATTTTTCATTACAACACAAGAATTTTACCGTTTCTCCCCTGCATGAAATAGTTAACGTCTGGTTCACTCAAGCTTTCTAAACAAACAAAGGAACAATAAGCATATTTCAACCAGTTGCGTAGTTTCTGCAATAAAAGGGTCGTTCTAACCTGTTAGGAATAGATTATAGCGGCTACGTACGTTAAATTAAAAAATATATATACAAATGTACATTACAACGATCAAGTATTCAAATCGAAGTGCTGAAATAGCACATCTTGACATCATTACTTTTGAATAACTTTCCATATATATATATATATATATATATATATATATATATATATATATATATATATATATATATATATATATAATTCTGATCAAGCACAAAATAGACACGTGGTTTTGATACTGTTTCTCGACTGATCGTTTTACATTCATTAAGCTTCCTTTTTTTTTTTTTTTTTTTTTGGCAGTTTGTCCAAGTCAATCAGACGTATAAATAGTTTAGGTTTTCTCTCCGTGTTTGTGTTACATGTTTGTTTTGTGTTACATTTTGGCTTTGTGTTTTGTTAAGTTGTTTCTTGTAGTTACAAGGCACTGGATTAGGTTGTAACGTTAGGAAACTATTTTGTAACTGCGCGATAATTATATAGATATATGTAGTTATCGAACTCTGGCGACGTTTACATTACTAGTCTTCCGATGTACTAACTGAGCTTCCTCGGCTCCCTCGTATACATCTAGCAACATTAAGGTGAATAATGCATAATTTCAAAATTACATATGCCAGCATATAACTTTGTAATTGTATGGGTAGCCAATATACTCCTTTTAATAGTGCACATTAATTTAACCTGTAAACCTGGATGATCATAATGAAAAGTTCTGTTTAGCTGCTTGCACGCTAAATACTTATACATTGTCACGCGTTGTTTACTAAACATTCATTTGCACTCAGTTTGAGACATGACATTGACATTGCAAGTATTTGTTTATGAATGTTGATATGGTGATGAAATTGGATTATTCTCGCGTGCGACCAATCTGGTCATGATATGGTCTGTGGCATCAAAGATAAATAGCAGGGCCTGATTGAACGAAGTAGCAATTGCAGGAAGGCTTGTGTAAGTAAACAATACTAAGAGAACGATTACCTTTATACTCGCGTATAAGCCGGGTCCAAATGCAAACAACATAGACCCTGATCTGCCTTCGCATAATGCACCGACAGATCAGGGTTATGTTGTTTGTTTTACTGATTAGTCCGTACAAAATCGGATTTTACGCGAGTATATACGGTAAATAAAGTGTTGTCCGGAAACTTAATTTTTGTAGAACGATTTATCACTGACGCAGCAAGCGTTGAGAAATAATACTGGTAAAAAATCGCATTTCAAGTTCTTCAAATCCAATCTTTGGCACAGCTTTAAAAAAAATTTTTTTTTTATCAAATATTTCAACCTCTATAGTAAATCAAACAAATGACAAAACTGGGAGGTCAGAGGTCATCCTGACCGAATCACACGTGTAAAATTCACGGACACATCTTAATAAAATTTGTATGGTTTAGACCAGAGTTTCGACAAGTTTTGTACAAGTAACTCGTATAAAGTAGTAAATAGCATTCTGATACGGTATATTTGCAAATATTTCCCTAAATCTGTTAAAATTTATCAACATTCCAAACACAATGGGAAAAGAGTGAGTACATTGTGGCCTGCTTCACCTGTGGAAGACGTAAACGTCCGATGTTCTCATAAAGAAAACATCAAAAGACAGCCACAGCTAAAGAGAGAGAGAGAGAGAGAGACAGAGAGAGAGAGAGAGAGAGAGAGAGAGAGAGAGAGAGAGAGAGAGAGAGAAACCGGTGAAAAGTCAGTTATGAATAAAAGATTTTGAGGGAAGCGCTACAGGAAACACAGCGGCGCATACAAACTCAATACTTGAAGCCATTGTGCTTCGATTTGATCCAATTTGACTTGATCCAATTCGACTTGATCCAATTCGCTGAACGCATTGACAAGATGACCAAGAAATAATATTTGGAAGAAAAACTAAACAATTTGATTACGCGGGATTCAAGGAATTTTGAGAAACCTAAAGAAAGAAGTTAAGAGAGAAATTGTCACAGAAGTTTTAGAGCGATAGAAGAGGGAGAATAATGTTAGAGGATATATACTGGAGATACAAATTGTCACAGAAGTTTTAGAGCGATAGAAGAGGGAGAATAATGTTAGAGGATATATACTGGAGATACAGACGAACAATACCAGACTGAAAGAAGAAACAGAATGACAATATAAAAAGATCTATCCTTTAGAGGAGGAAAACAAAAGCTTTGATGTTAACCGCAACGAACAGGAAAGGCGATTAATTAATTTGGAACAGTACCGTAGATATAAAAAAATGTAGTCATTTACGGAGTGAATTACTGATTTGTGATTTTGGGGGTTTAACACCATTTTTAGCACATGATAGGCCATACATGGCGGCCAGTATATTTGGTGGAGGAAGCCCTGGAAGAACCACCGACCCACGGGAAGCTATTGGCAAGCTTTCTCACATACCCGCGTTGGTCGAGCCAAGACTCGAACCCACGCGGACAGAGGTGAGATGTGAAAGATCTGTAAAGACGAGCGCCTTGGATCACTCGGCCACCCGGGGCCCTCAGGGAATGGATGACAAAGATGAGAAAGAAAGTGTCAAGCAGTCAATAGACAAAGCTATCAGAATTTTTTGAGATAAACTTTGGCTAAACATTAAGAGCCATAACACAGATATAGCTTACAGACTTCGCACTTTTAGTAAGGAAGCCAAAAGGCCAATTTTTGTAAAGTTCATTTCAAAATCTTTTCATCACCACAACGTCACATGATTGTTATTTTCAATGTATTTTCTCCTCACGTGTTAGCAGATGCTTTTGTCTAAGGTCATGACTTTCCTAACGTACTTTCTTCACGTGTTGTACATATTGTAATCAACGGTGCGTGACGCTTGCCAACTTTTTTTTAAATGACCTACATGCACAATTCAGTCTTCCGTGTATGCTTATAATAGAGATTTGCTGTATACATACATAGAGATTTGCTGTATACATACATAGAGATTTGCTGTGTACATACATAGAGATTTGCTGTGTACATACATAGAGATTTGCTGTATACATACATAGAGATTTGCTGTATACATACATAGAGATTTGCTGTATACATACATAGAGATTTGCTGTGTACATAGAGATTTGCTGTGTACATACATAGAGATTTGCAGTATACATACATAGAGATTTGCTGTGTACGTACATAGATATTTGCTGTATACATACACAGAGATTTGCTGTATACATAAAGCATAACTTTGTTACTAAGATATACATAATGACAGTGACTTTTCATAATTTGTGGATAATGTATGGAGAATGATAACTTCAAAAAATGTTGGTCAGCAGCTATTTTCTATTAACTAGCAATATTTTGTTTTTCGTAGACTGAATGTTAATTACAAAGACTTCTATTTAGGTTTATTAGAATTACAAGTCACCTATAGTTATGTATTTTTTTTTTGTTTGCGTATAGCTTGCACGATGTTTTACATGCCCGAGTGAGTATTGACTCACCTTTGTATTTTATTAGTATGTTACAGCAAGGTCTGACGCATTCTCTAATCAACGGTGTGTGACGCTTGCTGATTTTTATGACCTATACGCATTTGCCAGTCTTCCGTGTATGTGTCTTTATGTTTATAACAGAGTTTTGCTGTATACATAAGGCGTGACTTTGTTCCTTAGATGTATATAATAATGGTGACTTTTCAAAATTTTTAGGTAATGTATGGAGATCGATAAGCAGAAAAAATGTTTGTTTGCACTTATTTTCTAATAGAATACTCTTTCAAATAACAATATTTTGTTTTTACTTACTAAATGTAAATAGCAAAGACTTCCCGTTTTGTATTACTAATTACCTATCAGCTATACGTCGATGTATTTTTGTCATTACGTGTATCTTGCACGATTTTTTGAACTGCCCGAGTAAGTATTGACTCAGTACATCACCTTTTTATTTGGATAGTTATGGATTGTTAGAGGTAAATGGACCGCATCTAAACCAATATGATTTTTTCCCTTCTCATTATACTTTGTTCTTATAATTCTTCCTTTCTGTTCTCCTTGTTTTTATTGGCATCTGTCCCAGTCCCAACACTCTTATTTGCATCTGTCCCAGGCCCAACACTCTTATTGGCATCTGTCCCAGGTCCAACACTCTTATTGGCATCTGTCCCAGTCCCAACACTTTTATTGGCATCTGTCCCAGTCCCAACACTCTTATTGGCATCTGTCCCAGTTCCAACATTCTTATTTTAGAGTAACACTCTAATTTTGGTTCATGGCTACGTATTTTCAAATTTGTTGTCAGTATTTCTGCACAGTTTTATATTCATTTACAATAGGTATAGTATGATTGCCTATTTACCAGTTAAACTTCTCACATGTTGTTTGTCTATTCTGATTAAAAACTAATACACAGCTTTTACTAACGTTGAAGGTGAAGTTCCATGTTAGGGAGTATCTGTTACATATATCAAGCATTTTTTGTAAACGGATTGGTGTTTTTGCGGACAGAGTTATCATCGGCTAGCGCTGGATTTCCAGACGGAGTGTACCCAACAAGTAGCCCTAATTTTGACTGATGTAACTCCTGTAAAAGGTTAATAATATAAGCAAGATATAAAAATTTGATAAAACACCTCCGTGTTCTGTTGGAAAAGGTTTGGATTTTGATTTGTTCATCAGGACAATGCTTTGAATATTTGAGTACGATTCCTGTATTACAAGTAAAATCTTTCATTGAATGCTCAGTTTTCCGAGTTTTTGTCAAATGCCTTTTGAATATCTCAGAATGCAGCAAACACTCTTGATCCTAGTTCTAAACTGGAAATGGCAGCTTCGTGTAGATTGAAAGATGCTGTTATACTACTCAGTCCCTTTTCAAACCCCTGTTGTTTGGTATTAGGGAAGTTATATATAGTGCTATTACACCATGTAGTTAATCTATTGAATAAGCACTTCTCAAATAGTTTGTATAATACAGGCAACAGGGAAATAGCTCCATGATTGTCAGGGTCAGTTTTAGATTTCCCTCCTCCTTTAAATATGGGCACAATTAACCCTACTTTCCAATTACACGGTACGTAATACTGGTCTATTACCCCATTGAAAAGCATTGTAATGAATTCTGTGAGTCTTCTTTCTCCGTAGCGCAAAATGCTCATTTTGAATACCATCAGTACCCGGGGCTTTCCTAAGTTTGAGCTGTTTTATGACAGAGGCTATTTCTTGATAACAAAATTTTAATTTAAAGATAGGTTCATCAATACAGAACCCATCCATTAGTTCATGATTTACAAATATGTCTGTAGACTGAGTGTAGAATTTAGAAAAATATATAGCAAACAGTCGAGATATTTCATCCGGAGCAGTCGCTAATTCACCGTCATATTCTAATTCAAAACAACATTTGGAATATTTGCTCTTGTTACGTTGTCTGTTGTACAATTTCCAAGAAAGCCTCACGTCTAATCCGGCTGCTTCATCTAAGTCTTTAAAAATAGCTTCTTCATTAGCCTGTAATCGCATATTCTTGAGTATTTTTAAATTCCCTTTTTGCAGTTTTATATTGCTTGTAAGATTCATGGATAAGCCCTCGCGGCCTTCCATTTTCTATCCACGTTTTTCGAAAATATCGAGGTTTATTGTGAGCTTTCTTAACTTCAGGCGACCAATAAAGCTTTGTGTGAGGATTAAACTTTTTCGACGGTAAGACCTGAAAAGTTACATCCCTCATTACAGAAATAAATTTACTATGAATGTTTTCTATTTGTTGGGACGATGGGGGGGGGGGGGGGGGGGGGGGGGCGATTCACAATCTACGTTTAATAGTCTATCTACTTCAAGTTGGTAAGCTACTAATTTCTCATCTCCACATTTAGACCAGGATGGAGATAGAAATATAGGAAAACGAGAGTTACAATACTTTGAAGCCGCAAACGTAAGAGTGCTGCACACAACATGATGCTCTGAGGCTATGCACGTATCGTGATTTGTAAAAACCTCACAATCAACGACCCAATCTAGCATTCTTCTGTTAATAATTATATAGTCAAGAGTTGATCTGCACGGCTCGAACGTATTACTCAGTCCTTTTTTAAATGTGACTTGTTCAATGGTATCAATTCATTGTTGTCAACAAAAGCCGTGAACATGTTGCATTTATACCACGCACACCATGATGATGGTGATTCTCTGTATCTGGCATTACAATCCCCCATAATTATTACTTCACAGTTATGCTCATAGAGGGATTCAATTGAATCAATATATTATTGATACAAATTAAGATTTTCGTTAGAGGTTAGATACACGCCAAATATAAAGACTGTGACATCTGTCACTGATCTTAATCCAATGCTAACAATTCGATCATTTCTGCAATTTGGTTATTTTACTGAGTAGGCCAAGTTGTTTTTGATCACGAGTGATACTCCACCTCTTCGACCTTTCGAGATTAAGCGGTTTTCAGTATGATCAATTTTTGTACAACACATGTAATCACTATGTAGTGTATCAATAAATTTGCTTGCTTGTTTTGTCAGTTTGTGCTCACCTATCACGGTGATATCACATTCTAATAGATCAAGTAAATTACTGACACATAATGCAGTGGACATAATTCCTCTGACGTTCCAAGTAAGAATGTTGAGATTATTGTTATGCATCAGTAAGCAAGCAGACGTATACACCAATAATATCGCAATAGCCATTAGTGACATTTGAAATTACGTATTTTCTATACAGTAAACAATACACATACAATAATCAAAGCGGATTACCACTCTCTGTGATTTCTTTACGAGTCATAGCCCAATCCCAATTTATTTCCCTTGAATTCATTGTCGTCGCGTTTGTGATTTCCTCTATGTATTTTCTGTTGGTCGTATTGTGCACGCAACTGGTTTCTAGTGAGCCAGCGCTGACATGCTACACCATTCGGCCAAAGAAAGTTTTCGCTTTCTATTAATTTTACTTCTTTCTTAGGAATATTTACCCTCACTATTAAGTTGCGTCCATTCCTACTATGAAAAATACGAATCACCGTCGGATGTAACCCTCTTTCTTCAAATATGAAAATTATCCCAGATCTTGTAGTTCGATTATCGATATTTCCTATGTAGTACCTGTACGTTTTTCTGCGCGATACTCCTATAAAAAAAACTTCGCCAGTATCATCAGTCCTTACTTCGTTTATATCAAAGTCTGGGCTTTGTTTCTCTTGTCGATAATCGGTTCTTCTTGAATCAATTAGTCCACTGTTGCTCGTAATACAAGAATTGTGCTGTGTGTGGTTAGGACTGTATGTTATATGACTGGTTTTGGAATTTCTATTTGTATACGACTGTTGTTGCTGATCATATTATCGTTTTATTTCATACGCATGAGTGAATTTCGTTTCGTCCCCAGCTATCTCTTTTCTTTCTTGTGTGTGTTGTTTTGTTGATGTAATAATACTCTCAGTTTGGTGTTGTAAGTTCGAGTCTCTAGACCCGCCTGCTACAGGTTGTGAACTCAAGTGTCTAGCAGTGGCTTCTGCATATGTTACGGCGGCATGTAACTTTCCGTTAGATTGTTTATTTTGATTTTGGTTGTTATGGGTTTAACGCCATTTTTCAGCACATGATAGGTTATACATGGCGGCCAGTATATTTGGTGGAGGAAGAACCCAGGAAATCCCCGGGAAGAACCACCGACCCACGGGAAGCTACTGGGAAGCTTTCTCATATACCCACGTTTTTGGCCGAGCCCGAGACTCGAACCCCGCGGAAAGAGGTGAAATGTCAGTGATCTGTAAAGGCGAGCGCCTTAGACCAATCGGCCACCCGGGGCCCCCGTTCATTTTTAAACCTTACTGGTCAAGCGGTTTTTGGTATGGGCGAGCTGTTAACTACAATAACTGGACTCTTGGGAGAATCAGAGCGAGCACTTGCTTTCTTACTATGTGGCAAATGCGTTTTCATTCTAGTTGATATTTGTAACACTTTGTTGGACAATTTTGAGGCATTGGCTTCAATGGCATCGAATAGCTCTGTGTAGCTGGTTTCGTCAAAATCACCAATATTATGAATTCTGCTAGATACATACTTTTTAAAAGCTTCAAGCACCGTGAATTTAGCCTCAACATTAGAAACAAGTTTTTCTAAAGTAGATTGCAAGGTAGTGTTTTGCTTTTCTAGTTTATCAATTTTCTCCTCTCTCAACAAAATAAGTTTGGTAGCTTCAATTATTTCGATCTTTAAGTCATTAACCCTTGTGGTCATGTTATGCAGGTCATCTAAAGTAGATTGCAAGGTAGTGTTTTGCTTTTCTAGTTTATCAATTTTCTCCTCTCTCAACAAATTAAGTTTGGTAGCTTCATTTATTTCGATCTTTAAGTCATTAACCCTTGTGGTCATGTTATGCAGGTCAGCTTTACATTTTGCTGATGTAATTTCGCTTGAAGTGGAATCACTACTATCTTTACACATGGGAGTCACTAGTGTTCTTACGGTAGTTGATCTACAACAAATGTTTTTTATTATATACTTAAGTGTGAAATATAGAAACTTATTGCCCAAATAATTTGCATATTTATTTCATTCCTATATTTTCACATGTGAAAAATATATCCTTATATTTTCACATGTGAAAATATAATATTTCCCGTCATGCCATGCGACGCTTGATTGTGTGTGTCTATAGAAGTTATACCTACTGCAACAAAAACGAGCATTTTGTGATCTAGAACAAATCAGTGGACACTACATTACATTTCAGACATGGAAATTAATTTTGCTGAAGAAATTTGACTCGACGCCGTTCGCGTTTCTCCGAACTTATTTCCCCTTACTACCTTGACAGCAACGATAAACCCGCTGTGATGCATTGCTGAATCTGACGTGCTTTGTTTTCAGATAGGGTCAAATAGTTTACAAAATGTCAAAAATGTAATATACTGCGACAGATTAGGCCAACCCAATCTTACCGCTCTCTTAAGTTACTAATATTTATATGATTAGCATATGAAAGTGAGGTGAATTTACGAAAAGGGGGGTGGGGTGTTGTGCTGAAGAGTGAGTTTAATCTTCTAAACTTCGATTCTGGATCAAGTCTGGTAAATAATAACAAGAACATTTTCTTATCCTACGTAAATACCGGATATATTTCATCGTGTGGTACCAAAAATTATATATTTTAGCGAGTGGGGAAGCCACTCGTAAAAATATTACGTTTTTTGTACCACACGATGAAATGTATCCGGTATTAACGTAGGGAAAGAAAATATCCTATCTATTTCAGAATCATCTCCGTTCAAAAATAAATATAAGGGATAACAATCTTTGGCGTATTTTTTGGCACTTCTACCCTGTTTTGTAGATTTTCTTACTACAACCATTTTATTAGGATAGGATGAGAGATTGCTAGCCCTGTCAGCTAAATCAGATCTGTGCCAGGAAACTAAGTCCTCCTTTCCATATGAAAGATTAGTGAGCTTCTTGATGTATAACTGTTTTGCAAGACCGTTAAGTTCATGGTCAAACCTGGCTAGGGATATGAGAGTACCGGCTACTGTAGTTAAACTCATCGGATTGTCTGTAGCTGTCTTCCTAATGGTTTTGTGCGTTAGCTTGATGTGGTTCATATCTACTGCAGTCCATGGTAGTGTTAATCCATTCTTGCTGTAGGCAAGGAACGCTGTTTAGTGAGATTTCTCTGAGTTGTTGATAAGTTCTCGTCTGACTATTCATACTGCGCTCTTTGTGGGCTCGTAGACAAACAGCCAATCATGTAAGGTTAGCATAAACGTACATTGACTTGTTTTGCACAGTTGTGTGTGGACATATGTATTGAACAAATATTGAATAATAAAAGACGGAGTCGTTAGATGTCTTTTGTAATTTCATTTGCATACGAATAGATCCGTGTTTTTAGAAAAGTGTGATTCTACATTTTCGCCACAAAAAGAAAGAACTTCAAAATTATTTCCTATGCCTTATGTTACCGCACGATCTAGGTGAGTTCAGTTCTTAGACCTGCATTACAAGTCGCTTATTAGTTACCTGCAAATTATGAATTTGTCCAAGAAAAGTCCCAACGTTGAACAGCTCGTCAACACACCCACCATCTTCGAAATATTTTCCGGTAAACCACAGAGGAGTCGCTGTTTTCTTTAATAACAATTTCAAATTTAAAGTAAAAAAAGTGATACACAATGGAAGTGGTAATAAGTTGGTAATTAAGATTAATAGATTTTATAAGAAAGATTACAGCAATAAATATGTATGCTCCGAACAAAGATGACCCTAATTTCTACAAAGGAATTGGATAAGATATTTTACAATTTGAAAATGATCCTATTATTTTAGCCGGAGATTTTTACCTTGTTATGGATCCCGAGATTTAACTGTTCTTACATAGATAAAACCAGGTCTAGGGAAAAAGTGATTAATTGCTATAATTAACTAAATTTAGTAGATACATGGGGAGATTTGAATATGGAAAACAAGCGATACACCTGGCATAAGATAAAGTATAACAAAAGAGCTAGATTGGATTTCTTTATAATATCAGAAAATTTGATACAGGAAGTACAGGATACGAATATTGAAGTGAAATACAGACCTGATCATGCTCCATCCAATTACTATCAACTTTAAATTGGAAAATTTTATATAACCAAAAACCTTTTTGGAAATGTAAGAACTCTTTTTTAAAAGAGGTAAAATACAATGTACCTCAGCCATGTATATAGATAATAACATTGATATAAAGTTGAAAACAGTGATATGCTCCTAACAATAAATGGTGAAATTTTTCTTGATGTGTTTTAATTTAAATCATGAGATATCAGGCTACAAGAATAAAATAATGATAATAAAAAAACAGCTACTTGGAGAAATTAATGATGTGCAGTCAACGGAAATAATAGATCATCTTCCTTCTATTAGTGCACAAACAAGAATAACTCACGGAAATCAGGTATAAAAGGTTTTTTTTTTTGTTTTTTTTTTGTTTTTTTCGGGGGTGGGGGTCAGTGGTAAGGTCAAGAGCACGTTGGATTCAACAGAGCGAAAAATCTACCAAATATGAATACTCTCATATATAATGACGGAAAGGTACTAACTGAACAGAAAGACATGCTAGAAGAAGCATAGAATTGCTTCCAAAATTTTTATGCAAGAAGAATTGTTGAAAATATAAACTTGTTCGAAATGTTTGATTACTTTGGTATTTCGAAATTAGATGATAGCGATAGAAATTCTTTGGAAGGAGAAATTACATATTCAGAATCTCTGGTAGCACTTATTAATATGAAAAATAACAAAAGTCCAGGATCTGACAGTTTTACTTCTGAGTTTGTGCTTTTTTTTAGAAGTTTTGTTTGAGTTTTTTTTCTTTCTGGAAAGATCTGGTTCACTTCACAGTTTCAACAATTTAACTATGGTTACAGAACGGGTGAACTTTCAATTACCCAAAACAGAGGGCATTATTACTGCATACCTTAAGGAGATAAAGATAAACAACTTCTCAAACACTGGCGTCCAATCTCCCTTTGAATGGGACTTATAAAATAGCATCAGCATACATAACCAATAGATTTAAAGATGTTTTTGTCATTTGTAATACATGAAGACCAAACTGGTTTTTTTTCAGGCAGGTTTATTAGGGAGAATATTAAAAATTATGTGTGACCTGTTAAATTACGTTAAGAAAGAAAAATATATGGATTCTACTCATTCGATTCTCTTGCCTGTGAGTTCATAAGAAAAGTATTCTACTGTTTCAATTGAATCTTTTATAAAATGGGTAACTGTCTTGTGTATTCATTCTCTATGCAGAGATAGAGCAATCATGATCAGAAAATAAGAGTCATTAAAGTAGAAGATACTGAATTTTGTTTCTCGCAATACGCAGACGACACATTATTCCTGGATGGTACCGAAGAATTACTTAGACAAAATTTATTACCGTTCGAGATATTTGCAAAACACTCCGGTCTTTATGTAGATATAGATAAAACGAAAGTAGTTTGGATTGGAAACATGGAAAGTAGCAATTGTAGGCTATGTGAAGAATTCAGTCTTAATTGGGAAAGAGGAATTGGTGGGTGTGAAATTTTCTGCTAACTTTTGTGAACCTGTGAAACTAAACTTTATTCTTAAAATAACAGAAATCAGAAGAATGTTGACACAATAGTCTAAAAGAATGATTATTCAACATGGAAAAATAGTTGTAATAAAAAGTTTGGCAGCATACAAAATGAATCATTTAAATGATATCATCACCAAACCCACCTGATAATATTATAAATGGACTTAATTGGTTGTTTTGTTTTAGATACTTGTGGAATGGATGACCTGATAAAATCAAAAGGAGTCATGTTTGCAAAGAGTATCAAGAATATGCGTTAAATATTGTAATAAACGTAGGGTATGCACTATTTGCATTTACCTGTCCTTTTGTGGCTTTGTTAGATTTTAGTGATCATTTATTGATTATTCGGTGTCGGTGTTGGGAAGATATGTCTCAACCCGAGGAATTAGCCAATTTCTAGGAGCAGACGTCATAATGTACAGCATTCGCGAGGTTGTATAACAGCATGGATTTGTTTCGTAAAAATGGACCCTCTCTAATTTCTTAACATAGGTAAATTATCAGGATATTTTTAGGTATACGTGTTTAGTAATTTGACATAGGAATAATTCTTTGTATTAGATGTTTGGGTCGTGTTTTGTATCGCATGGCGTGAAGTACTAATATTCAGCTACAACAGGCTTACTGGTGAATCATGCAAATGTGAAACAAGAAAAACCATGCAAGTGTGAAATTAGAGTTTCGTTATATGTTGTGATTAGGTGATTAGAGGAAAATTATTTGTAGTGCTTGCGCGTTTAAGAGCCTTTCAGTTGACAGCGACTGTGGTCTTGAGGTTCTTGGAAATAGGGGAAAACATGGACGATCAAAGCCAGACTTTATGCAGGAGTTTGATTCGCTCGGTAGAGAGACCCATTGCGTGTAACAATATGATACATCTAAAAAATTGTATGAACGCCCTAAATAAATATTGGATAAGAAAAATTGTTCAAAACAGGCAATGGAAAAATTGGCTATTTTACTTGCACCCAGACTTAAAAAATGTCACCGATTTTGGTCTATTTTTTTTTCGTTGACAATATATATGGTGTTCTAGAAAGCCAATTTTTGAAGGACGTTTTTGCATATTGGCAGAGCTTTTGTGGAAAACATTTGGCAAAAAATTACGCTGATGTCCAAATCGAACCTATTTGGTTTAATAATAACATAAAGGTCAGAGGCACATACAGTTTTGTAAGAAGATAGTACGAAAAAGGAATCACTCATATTATTGATATTTTAGATGGTGCAATGATTTATATATTCCAGAGTAGCATGATCGGAGAAGAAAAGGTTCTCTAATATATTCAGTCACAAAAGATTGAAAACTTCGATGCTTCCATTTCCGACTAATTCACAGCACTTTGGCAACTAATAGTTTTCTATCCAAAATTGGTATTATTCTGGATTCGTACTCTTCATTTTGTAGAAATTTCCAAGAAACATTAAAGCATTTATGTTGGGAATGCAATAAAACTGCCTCTTTCTGGAATACTTTGCTGTCTTGGATTAGGAATAATTGTTCACATATTTAAAACCTGAATTTCACTGGCGAAAGGATCATTGTAGGTGAAACCAAGGATGGTCAAATAGATAGAAACGTTGGAACAGATGTGGTAGCAGAGTAAATGGTTTATCTACAAAACGAGATCTGAGGAAAGTGCAAAACTTCAACAAATATATCAACAGCCTGTATGAAACAGAAAAATACGTCAATAATGCATAACAGATGGGACACAAATAGAGAGAAATGACTTACATATGTGCCACTTATGTAATTCCCAGTACGTCTGTGAATTTTACACGTGTGATTCATTCAGGATGCCCTCTGACCTCCCATTATGGTCTATCATGTATGTAATATATAGAGGATATTTTCTTTTCCTGTGTAAATACCGGATATATTTCATCGTGTGGTACAAAAAACGTGATATTTTAACGAGTGGCGAAGCCACGAGTTAAAATATACCGTTTTTGGTACCACAAGATGAAATATATCCGGTATTAACACAGGAAAAGAAAATTTTCTTTTTATTATATACCAAAGTTTCTCCAGAATCGAAGCTTAGAAGATTAAACTCACTATTCAGCACCACACTCTACCGCCCACCCACCCCTTTTTTGTAAATTCACCTCACTTTCAAACGCTGGTCATATAAATATCAGTGACTTAAGATATCGGTATGATTGGGTTCACCTAATCTGTCACAGTAAATTATATTTTTGATATTTTGTGAACTATTTTATCATATTTGACCACAAAGCAAGTCCGATTCATCAATGCATAACAGCGGGTTTATCATTGTTGTCAAGGAAGTAAGGGGAAATAACTTCATAGAGATGCGAACGGCGTCGACTCAAATTTCGTCAGCAAAAATTAATTTCCATGTCTGAAATGTAATGCAGTTTCTATTTATTTGTTCTAGCTCACCAAGTGCTCGTTTTTGTTGCTGCAGGTATAACTTCTGTAGGCACACACAATCCAGCGTCACATGGCATGATGGGAAATCTTATATTTTCACATGTGAAAATATAAGGATATATTTTTCACATGTGAAAATATAGGAATGAAAAAATACGAAAATTATTTCGCCAATAAGTTTCTATATTTCACACTAAAGTATATAATAAATATATATATATTTCTTGTGGTTACGTTCAGAAGTTATATATTCTAAACAAGTGGCATGTATTTAAGTATCTTTGTAAGCCAAGATAGAAAAATGATAGGGATGTTTAAGTAAAATAAAAATATACTAAGTATAATATTTTCTCTTTTTTATCTATTCTTTCTCTATCTTACTATTTGATTCAATTTTTTTTTACTGATAATCATGTCTTTTATAATTTTGTAATTTTGTTTAAATTATTTTAAATATTTATATGAGTGACAACTACAAAAATCGTTGGTTTCAGAAGAATTTGCACGGTAAGCTCCGCTTTAAAATATTTTTTTCTCTATCATTTTATGATCTGGTAGGGAATTATTTATATCGATTGGTTTCTTATGTCATTATGATGAGTAACGATTCCTTTTAAACTAAACTATTGTTGTCATTTAAATTTATACAAAGTTTGAGGACCCATGTTTAACTCTATTGTAGATTCGAAAACCTATTTACATAAACTATCCTTATCGCTTAAAAGTGCACTAAATTTAAGGACCACCGCATCTAAAGTTTCTCTATTGTTCGATTCTTCACTAATTTTGCGGACCTGTGCACGAAAGCTTCCTTTACCATTCGAATGTGTAATCGATTTGCGGATATATATACCTAAACTTTCTTTATCGATCGAAAGTCCCAAATAAAAGTTTTATTCAAACTTTATTTGACCTTGATATATATTCATATAATGCAGACGGTGGCAATGTGGGGTCTACAAGCTGGAGGAAACTGCAGTTCTCATGGAAACAGCAGACTTAAAATACAAACTTGTAAGGGTTTTGAACCTCTGATCTCAGCGGTGCGAAGCAGTCATTTATTCTACAATGCTATTCAGGTCCCTCACACGTCACCTATCGCTTAAAATATATAAAGTTGGATTTAAACAACGATATAATGTATAATAGAATTCACAAAACCGATCCTATGATATTAGTTATATCAGGCACACGAAAACCAAACCTGCATCTCGAAATAATTGGAAACAAGGTTCGGTAATTCCATGTTTGCAACTTTTGAAGTTCGGGACATCAGTTTCTGGTTTTAATTGAAAGCCTGGAAACACAAGCTAAGCAGACAACATATATTTACTAATGATGTGGTGTTGGAACCACCGAGCGCAATCTGTCTCTTTAACTTATTAATCAATCAACGAAATAAGCTTCAGTTTACACTTTTATTATTTTACATCACTTGCACAACAATTTGTCGAAACTTATACAACGTTTTCTTGACGGTTCAGCTGTTGGTGTGATGTGGTTTTTTAAGGTGGAGAGAACCGGAGAACCCAATGGAAATCACTGACCATGGATGAGTCATTACATACCCACACCAATATCAGAACCGGGGATCGAAACCGGGACCGTAGAGATACAAAGCGAGCAAGTCAACCGTAAATATATCGGAGCCCCTTAACGAAGTAAAGAAATAACCTTCCAGTTTGATGTCATTTTATCAGGCTTCATTTAGGGAATTAACACATGAAGCCAAATGTATCTGACTCCGCACTCATTTAGATAGTGCGTGTCTATCTAAATTATTGTTTCCGAATACCTTCTGTAAGTATACATTGGGTCAAAAGTTACAAATTACGTTTTGTTCTGTAGGACTTCAAGTTCTCATTCATGTTCAATTTGTACATTTCCTGTACTATGTAAAATTTCTATAATCATTTGAGAAGAAGCTGCTGCAATTAAGGGTTTTAATCTTATTAAGTCTATTAAAATTTTGAAATAATACAAATAGAATCCAGTGGCAAAGAAATAGGTCAGACTTTTACGAGGACGAATAGTTTTTCATCTGTTCCGTACATAGCCATACAATAAATAAATAAATCTTTTTATTACCGAATGTTTTTTTTTTGTTTTTTTTTAATCTCACGATTTTGGACTTGGTTAGTGACTGTCGTCAGCTTGTACACACATAGGCCTCACGGGAGCGCTTGCGATAGGGCTAATTCATGGCACTAATAGTTTTGAATGCAAGTCATGCGCGCGTTACAGGAAGGGTAATAGTTCGTAGGTAAGTTTCCTATATGTAAGTAGACGAATGTCACAATCGCAATTAATCAAAGGTAGGTAATGGCATATCTCGTTGATCGAAAACGAGGCTGAAGTGTGTGCCTAAAGATTATAATACACCATTCTAGCCAAACAGCCTGCTTAGTTCTCTTATTGGACATGAATGGTCCTTGCCTGAGAGCAAGCCCTTACAATCGTATGAAACATACCAATATCACAGAATGTCTGAGGATAAATGCATTTTAATAGCTAGAATCTATTATGCTTTTGATCCCATCTTCGAGGCCAATAACTCGGGCGAGAGTGACATGTATAATTCAAATAAACACGCAAGTCAGCTGGATGTTATAGAATCCAATTACCTGTAATGACCTTTGAAGGTCGATAATTACATGAGATAATCACCGCAAATTATTTATTCGATGTAGTTTTCTTCAGCTGTTTGACTTATTAGTAGTGATAACACCGGAATACGGTTGACAAAAAAAATCAATGGTCTTTGCCGAGATGAATTTTATATCAGTTCTGTTCTGTGCAGAAGAATAGAGCAGCCGGTATGAACAAAAGATGGGGTGAGGAAATACAATATTTTGAAAATAAAAGTTATTGACCCCCCCCCCCCCAAAAAAAAAAAAAAAAAAAAAAAAACGAGGAATGCACAGTTTTTGTGTGACTGGCGATATTTTGTATGGACCTGGATGTGGACGTGTATATACATGAGGGAGAGAGAGAATATTAACATACAGGTTAGAGAATTTTTAATTCGTACTATACTGTTACGGCCCCCATCGCCTTGCCTGCATGCACCAATCCCCATACTCCCCTCCCCCTCAACTATGCGAACACCCCCCAAAAAAAGGATGGAACAAAATCGCCGATATAGGCATTCGTGCGTAGCAGACACTTTCATATCGACCCAGTAATTAATTTTAATCAAAGTTCACAGGCACTCCGGATTCCTAAGACATAAATCAAGGCATGTAGAGGTTGTCATAGAAAGTTACAAATATACACCAAACAGAGCGAAAAGTGTTATCTCTGGATTCTACACGAGGATGCGTGATAATGTGAAGTGAATTTTTAAATATAGAGAATTTTCCCGATATATATATATATATATATATATATATATATATATATATATATATATATATATATATATATATATATATATCCAAGACAATATTATGACATGCTGAGAGGTGGGGGCAAAACTCTTGGAATATGGAACACGTTTTCGGCAAAACATATTACTTATTAAAAAGACCAAAGGAAACGTTATAAAATTGACTAAATAAACTTAATGAATGATCATTTCAAATTTAATACATTCAAATATATCGGAGTAACCTGTAATGTTTTAAATCAGATTTACACTTTTAGCCTCGTTCTCAATACGCTCCTAGTATGTGAAACAACTCTTACACTAGATTGTAAAAATGGAATATTTATGTTTAAAGGGAAATACTTGTAGATAAATTAATTAATTAGAAATTAAACAGCAATTAATTAACAAAGACATTTATTATTCTAACTGAATCTTAGACATGAAGTGTGTCTGTAACAATTTAAGTCCACACAAGACCACTTTGAACTTGTGGAGTGATTTTCCGTTTTATTCTTTTAATCTACAATTTGAAAATAGAATTTGATTAGACAAATTAAAAAAGAAAAAGAAACAAATAATTATGAGCCTTTCTCACTCAATTCTCGTTTTTGGAAAATTGTATATTTCCTTTGCAATAATCTCTGGCGGTCCATCGTCGCAAGCCACGAGAAAAGACCAGTTACGCTCTCTTAAGCGAAGCGGATTTTTGCCCGTGGCTTGTGATAATGCTGGTGGTCTGAATTGAGCTGATTATGTAATGAGCACGATGAAATCTAGAAGGTTTATACGTGGAGTGAATAATTACATATAGTCACGTGCATCACGGTTTACTTTACAAAGTGAGAAGAATTTCATAGGAATAGCCTGTCGGACGAACTACATGAGTGTAGATCGTTTGGTGCGGTGTGTATTACTAATTGTTTGAAGAATAAGTGCAGGTGTTTTTTTTTTATTACATAGCGGTTCGCGAAATTGTATCAGATGAAGGCTGAAAAGGTGCTGCCATTTTTTGATTAGACCTGACAAGCCTTTCTGACACTCTGGTTAATAGCATCTTACAATTTTATTTCAGATCTCGTCGACCGGTGAAACTCCATGTCAAAAGCATGAACTATGGGGATATGTATTCAGTAGAAATACGCTAGGGTGAACGTCCAGAGTACATAACCAACATATTTTCGTACCAGACAGACACCCACATACACGAAAATGAGGAAACTATAACAGTTTAGAAGTTTGAAACACACCAGCCGCTTTGCAGCCGAACAGGAGCTTTCAAAGGTGAAATGTCTGGCCAGTGGGAGAGCTTAACTACAGGGTTTGAAAAGTTAAAGGCATCGCAGCAACTGAATGTGCAACATAATCAGCTCAGTTCAACTACATGCCCAGATAAATATAAATCTAGCAAGTGCAAGATTTAATCAAAGCTGAAGCTGACAGCGGTTTGTAAACTTAGCAAGTGTATTTAAAAACCTTAAATGTGTGCAAATATATTCAACAATATTTGATTTTAACACAGCTTAGAAACATGTTGGAGGCATTTCTGATTTTGTTGGTAATTGTCTTGTTTGTCTACAATACGATGTCGAAACCCAGAAATCTTCCTCCCGGACCAAAGCCCGTTTACCCTGTTATCGGTAATCTGCCTGCAGTAGCCGGAAAGGATGTCCTTCTAACATTTCGAGAGATGAGAACACAATATGGTGACATATTCAGCCTGTATTTCGGACATCAACTGATGATTGTTGTCAATGGATATGAAACAATTAAAGACGTCTTGGTAAAACACGGGGCGCTATTCTCTGAAAGACCTCAAAATTTTCTATCAAAAGAGATGTGTCAGGGCCGAGGCCTTATCTTTTCTACGGGTAAAATCTGGAAAGACCATAGACGATTTAGTACCTCAGCGTTCCAGGAACTTGGTTTCGGAAAGCTGTCCTTCGAAGAAGCTATCAAAACGGAAGTGATTAAAATATTGGAATTCCTTGAGGAGAAACATGAATACCCTATTGATATTAAGGAATGTATATTTGCAAGCATAACCAATATTATCTTCAATATTGTAATGGGGAAACGTTACAATTATGATGACCCCGCATTCCAAGAATTCTTGGTAAAAATGGTGGAAACTTCACAACTAGTAGGGAATGCCAGTATTCTTGTCAACTGTTTCCCATTTCTGCGTTACTGTCCATTCGATCCCCTCAAGAAGAAAATAGCACTAGAAAATCGCGACAAAATCATGTCATTCTTCAAGGACACTTACGAAGAACACCGAAAAACATATGACAGTGAAAATATCCGTGATTTTGTGGATCTATATATTAGGGAAATGGAAAAGAATACTGAAGAGGGGACCGAGTCAGCCTTCTCTGAAGATATGTTGAATTCTGTAATCGGAGATTTGTTTGGAGCTGGGGGTGAAACAAGTACAACGGCTGTATGTTGGGCTTTTCTTTACCTTGTAAGGCATCCCGAAATCCAGGCAAGAATAAGAGAGGAGGTGGATAACATTGTGGGGCCAAATCAAATCCCATCCTACGGTGACAGGCACAAGCTGCCTTTCTTGGAAGCCACAATCTTGGAGGTTTTACGACTTGGTGATGTAGTGCCACTCGCCATACCACACGGAGTTCCCGACAGTATTGTCTATGGTGGATACACCATACCAAAAGACTCGAGCATTCTGATAAATTTGGATTCTATTTCGCATGATCCTACTCTGTTTAATAATCCGACACAGTTTAAACCCGAGAGATTTCTTGACTCTTCGGGAACGATAAAAAATGTAACGGAATTCATACCATTTTCAATCGGTAGAAGACGCTGTATTGGTTCGACGGTTGCCCGGATGGAACTGTTTCTTTTTATCTCCGCTGTACTGAGCAGATTCGAACTTTTTCCGCCAGAGGGCGAACCTCCGCCAGATCCAGTTGGTATCTTAGGCGTTACCAACATGCCGCAACATTTCCTGCTCAGGGCGGTGTTTAGAAGAAACAGCAATTAAAAATGTGAGCAATAATAATTTCTGCATGCTTTATCCTAGAACCATTTGTACTTTCTAAATGAAATTGTGTGAGTTAGGAATGTAAAATTGTACAACAAATTACCAATGAGAATTGATAAGCTCAGTGTCGTTATTTATATCATACGATGACTCTTCCCTTGAAAGTCTTGGAAGTGCACACATTTCTAAATTAAGTTTAAGTTTTGACAAAATATCCCCATTGTGATCCATATGGGCTTTTAAAAAAAAACTTTCAACCTTTATTTTAGTCCGACCTACTTTGGTTCATAAGTTAGTGTTTTTTTTCTTTCTTTATAGGAACTACTTTTCGCCTTATTGACATTTATATCACTTCTGGTAAGAGAAATATTTCAGAATTTTTACTAAAGAATATACTTAACGGGTTCTCAGATTGACCGATTCGATACTTGACAAGTGTCAATGCCAACACATTAAATGATTTTTAATTTATATCTAAACATAGTTCTTAAATATACAAGAACATTGGAACCAGAGTGATTGGACACTGCGAAGAGAGGGGGCTCTTTGCCCAACGTTTTACAAATTCTTTTAATTTATTAATTGATGGCCACTCCGTCTCATTTTCGGAAAGAAATTCCCGGCCTTATGAGAACCCTAACAACATTATAATCCGTTCCTACTCCCCTTTTAATTATCACCATCTTACAACAATAAAGGCTGATTAATCTCCTCTCTCTCTCTCGTTATATATATATATATATATATATATATATATATATATATATATATATATATATATATATATATATATATATATATATATATCTGTGTGTGTGTGTGTGTGTGTGTGTGTGTGCGTGTGTTAGCTCTCACATCTCTTTATCGTATGGATGACCTTTTGCGCATTTTAATTCACGTGTGATTGTTACACCACCTGAAAACTGTGCAAAGAATTGTTTATTACATGCTTAATCAACTGTATACATTTTTCAGTTAGGAACGCGTATTGGAGCTGCGAGACCACGTTTCGTTCTATTGGCGTATGTCAGCTGTTCGTCATACCTTAACACTTGCCAATACGTATGGACCGCCGACCAATGCTATCCCTGGTAAAGGTGTGATGCATGACGTAATATACAAGCATACTGAAAACTTGTCGGACACTCAGGCCTACTATCGGTCACCTAGCTGACTGTCACTATACATCATATACAAAATCTGATCATTGCAACTTCAACATTTTTCAACCATCTTTCGCAACATTTTCAGTATATACTAAATAATGAACACTGACATACATGAAGTAATTGTCAACATAAAATACTTTGATTTTATATGATGTGCTATGCTAATGAATAAGTGTTGTTATCTCCGCTATGGTGATAGGTAAGTTTTGTCCCCGGATAACTTGTTTATACTGCATTCTATTATATATAGTCATATAGTCGTGAAAACCAGCGAGAATTAATGGCACTGGACGTAAATACTGGAAACCTTTTCGCAATATATACTTCGGATTTATATAAATCTACTTCATACAGCTCGATGTGGAAAGCCAAATACAATCATCGAAATAGATCTAAAGATATTTTTCTTTGGGTCGGAGTTTTTTTTCTCATACAATGGGTAGACTTTTATCTAATTTTACCTTGGGTTAGGTACTTCTATCGTACCTCAAGATCAGTCGGAAAACCTCGAGGTTTTTCTTTCAAATAGTCTGAGTTTTTTCCCTATTATTGGCGTAAAAGCCAACTGAAACACCGCTCGGTCATTTCCGTCAAGTCGAGAAATAACCTTGGATGTAGCTGTAGGAATAGGCCCACTCTGCACCATCGTCGCTAAGTAAGCGCCTCTGCTATGTGGCGATTTACTATCCAATTTTGGATAATATTCCTACGCCGATCAGCTTGGCGGACACGTATGTATGTGAAGAGTCTAACAAAATAGTTCTAAACTCTTGGCCCCTTTCTTTTGGGTGGCGCTCTCCAGTTTCGTACTTTGCATAGGGTTAGATTTTTAAAGAAAAAGAATTACCCAGGTTTTCCCCACTGGCTGTCCTGGCTATTGAAAAAAGACCTTGTATATCTTAGGTATTGTTAAAAGAACTTTGAATTCCCTTTATTTCGGTGTATGATTGATGGGTGAAATTTGGGTTATAGAGTATACAGCTTGGTCTTACTTAAGATGTGCACCTCTCAAAAAACTGCTAGCTCCGCTTGGTCATTTTCACTTCCTGGACTTCAAAGGTAAAAATAAAAAAAAGAGCCAATAACTTGTTTTACTTTTTAGATATTTTTTAATTCATTCATAGTACTTTCAGAGGCTGGTATTGTCTGTTCTGGCAAAATTCGTTTCCCTATTTTAATAACTGCTGAAAATAGTGCACTTTTGACTAATTCAGGCTGATTTTTCGAGTACTTTGGAGCAGCCATTTTGTCTGCTGAATGCTTAGATCATGTCCAGTTTCCACAAGTATAATATGTAAAGAAATTTGAGCCACAGTACAACATGAAAGTAACATAGAGGTATGCCAACATTCTCTCCATTGTGCATGTTGCAAATGCAAAATACTTCATCATACACCTGTCACTCTCTCAGAAGCATGTATTATCTGTAGAGCGCCCCCTTGTTTGTTGTGATGGCTTGCCAAGGTCACTCTAATATATGTCGTAATTTGAGCTAAGTAAAATGTGTTTTGCAAAACGAAAAATTTCCCATACTTATTGGAGGACTTTCGTTGTAAAATCTTTAGTTTCGGAGGTGTGTAGATTTTCCACGTTGCCAAGCTCTTCAGTTTCGAAGGTAAGTAAATCTTGTATGTAGTCCGCTATCCCATAATGTCTATATGGAAGTGATCGGTTTTGAAAAACACCTGAACATATGAAGTTTGGGAATAGGCCTTTCCGAAAACGTGTTAACTCCCTTTAATCTGAACTCATCAGCGGCAAACCCAGCCTAACTACGCACGGTCCCTATAATAATAGAACTCCCGGGGGCTATCGAAAACAATAACTCGATAAAGACCGGCACTCTTCCCTCATGTAATGTTACACACAATGACACCAAAAACAGAGAAATACTGCCATTAAATCTGCTATTTCATAATCCTTTATGTCTCTGATCATTTTCCCATTTAAAAAATTAAAAGTACAAGTTTTGTTTCAGTTTTGGTATTGTATCGATTCAGTTTTAATCAGTACAGTATCATGGAACAACCACTTTTCGTGTACTTAACGTGAATTTTAACGTGTTCGTTATAATATTGTGATAATCTATTCAAATAACTATAGAAAGTTTTCAACTATATCTACTTCATTTAATCATCGTTAAAAACTGTGACATTCATGTAAATTAGTTCAGAATTACCGTTTTTCCGAGCGTGTGCAAGTTTACTTATTTCCGGAAGTGGCATCCAGGATTCGTGACACTGACTAAAAAGTCACGTGACATATGACCGGAATGTGCCAGTTAGGTCAAAGTATGGATATTAATAGCTTATAGCAGCGTCTCCATGTTTTTAAATAATAAAAAAAAAATTCCCGTTAATTCAGTATGCAGTTTGTGCACTTACATTACTGCTTGCTTGTTCTTTACCATATGAATACATGACTCAATAGACTGAGAGAGAGAGACAGACCGAATACAAACAGACAGAGGGAGAGAGAAATTTAAAAATAGACACTAGTGAATAGATACACATTTTGTTATAATAGATTCAATGTCTTTTAATGTAGAATATATGTTTATTATGAAATAATACTGAAACGAAAAGTCCATAGTGAATATACATTTCGAGTGAAAATTTTTCTTACGTTGTATAAGAACTCCACATGATTAAAATCAAATATTTACATTGGCTATCCCGTTGTATAATTCCCAAAGTTGGTTAACCTGTTCAAAATATGTAAACAAAGCCATCAAGTGATCGGCGGCGCTATCTTTAGCATATAATAGAAAATTTAAGGCCAAAATGTCTGACAGAAAAAAGGGATTAGTGAAAATATAGATTGTCATCATGATTTTTTAAAATCACATGAAATTACCTGTTTAAATCTCATTTTGTCTGATTTTACTGTTTAATTCAGTCTGGTCACTCTTGAAGAACGCCGGTGACACAGTATATGACGTCATTATCTCGAAACAATCGCGTTAGATCGCGAGAAACATGGCGCACGATTGAAGGACCAGACAAGATCGGGTGGTTGGACGATATATCAAAGTCAAAACAGTAAAAGTTAAAATTGTATACAAGGTTGGAATCATGGCGAAGTGCGTGGAGTTATTTAAAGTTAAAACACTTCTAAAGGATAACAGTGCCACCTATCTTGACGGAAGTACAAAATGGCTCGAAATTAACGCTAAGTCGATATCAATGAATTTGCAGGCGGATCACTAAAACGCCAGCCCTCACAAATCCGTTGGATCAGTACAAATTTCCGCCGATCGCTATCATAAGTTAACAAGTGGAATTGTAACGGATGTTGTGATGACATGGCCATTCATGGTTAATTGATCTGTTTATTATGTTAATTGAGTACCTGCCAAGACACTGCACTTGGCGAGGTGCAATAAATGCCAGCAGCGGATATGGCACTGCATTCTTCCATGCATGAAATAAATAATGGAAATATTAGTCATAACCTCAATACAAGGCGACCTCACCTATAAGGCAATACAAGGCGACCTCACCTACAAGGCAGTCCACGTTTATGACTCCCATGAACAACATTTTTATTTCATCCTAGATTTTCATGACATAAGAGACTAAGTAATATAATATGTATAACTTTTATGGAGGAAATAAAACTACAGATATGCAAATTTTTACATCTTAAAATGCGAGTAATACAAAGAGGAGCAAAATAACATGATGATTCTTAATACAGTGTATCGGTTTATAATTAGTATATGCAATACAGGCCGGGTTCAGTGGTGTAGCAATTGCACAATCAATCCCCGCAAATGGATGCATAATGAAATTAGGAAAGTATAAGGCAGATAAGACGATTGTACGATGAAGCAAAACGTACTCAAAATTCCAGGAAATGCTTTCTTTACAGGCAAAATAGAAACTTGGTTATTACTGAGATTAGGAAGTCTAAATGTAATCATTACAACACGCTGATAGAACGAATCAAGTCTTCACATGGTAACCCGAAAGACTGGTGGAAACTAATTAGGGAAATTCAAGGAAGGTAAAAAAAAAAATAAAAAAATCTTGCGAATCTTTGATTGTAAATGAGATAGTTATGAACGAGGACGAAGAAAAGGCAAAAGCTTTCAACGATTTCTTTTGTGAACAGTCAGCTATAAAAACCGAAGGTTTACCTCAAATTCCAGAACTAGTCCTACGAGATTTATCTTATTCTGCTCTTGATAACATTACTGTAACCGAGGATGATGTTTATAATTTTTTAGTAGGTCTAAATTCATTGAAAGCATGTGGCCCTGACTTACTTCATCCTAAATTGCTAAAAAAAAATTGCACAATTAATTAAGTACCCACTGTGCTGCAGATTCAATATCTCCTTGCAAACTTTAGCGTTTCCAGATCACTGGAAATTAGTAACGTAGTTCCTTTGCTTAAGAAAGGGACGTTTTTTTGTATTAGCAAGGCTTTCGACTGAGTTTGGCACAAACGGTTGCTCTTAAAACTAAAAAGTATTGGTGTTCGCGGAAATTTGTTATCATGATTTGAAAGCTACTTACTGTCAAGAAAATAGCGAGTTGTTATAAATTCAAAGTCCTCAGATGTTCGATGCATCAAGTCCCCCAGGGGTCCATTTTGGGATTATTATTAATTATATTTTTCATCCATGATATTGTAGAGAATATAGAATCATCGATTAGACTCTTTGCTGGTGATACAGCACTAACTATAATAGTTGATTATCAGATCTTAGCTTGTGAAATCTTAAATTCAGATATTGAAATGATACATGAATGGTTCAGACGTTGGCTAGCTACATTTAATCCTGATAAGACTGAATCAATGCTGATATGACGAAAAGGGAACCATAACCACCATCCTATATTCTACATGGCCGAAACAAACCTATAAGAGGTTACCCAGCACAAACATTTGGGCATTGTCTTAGCCAGTGATGTTACTTGGCACGCGCATATTAAATATATTTCCAATAAAGTCTGAGAGAAATTAAATTGTTTAAAAAGTTTTTAATTCAAACTGGATCGACTGTCTTTGGAAACAAAAGTGCAAATCTTATATTGTACCAATTTTTGATTACACTAATCACATCTGGAGCAATTGTACAATGCAAGATAAAGAACTCCTAGAAAAAATAAATGTCAAGGCGATGAGAATAACAACAGGTACAACCAAAAGTGCATCTTCTACACAACTGGACCATGAAACTAATTTGGAAAGCCTAAACTCTCGCCGTTACAAGCATAAATTAATTCAATTATTTAAAATTTATCACGGATTAGCTCTCGTATATCTTCAAGATGTGATTCGACATTTATTTATAGAACATGAAATCTACTCCACTCGATCAACACACGTTATTCAACCTCCAGTGTGTAGAACAACATTGTTCCATAATTCGTTTTTACCATCTACGATTCAGATATGGAACTTGTTACCTGTAGAAGTAAGAAACAATTCTTCATCGCATAATTTCAAAGCCTACCTGAATCGAGAAAAATAAATCACTCCTTGCTACTGTTATGTTGGTGATTGAATGTCACAGGTTATGCATGTTAGAGAACAAAGTGTAGTGGTTTAAATTACGATTTATATTTGAACCATGTATCTAACCTGAAGTATTGCTCCTGCGGTGAAATAGAGACTGCAAAACATTTTCTTCTAGACTGTCCAAAATACTCCGATCTTAGAGATCACATCTTATACACACTCTCTTTTGCTCTCACAATTGAAACTTTATTATTTGGCAACCCTTTGTTCTCAATAGAAAATAACATGCAAATATTTTTGTCTGTGCAAAATTTCATTAGGATGACTAAAAGATTTTTTTTTTTAAATTTAAGTAATTGATTTAACTCACAACCTTTTGAATCATTTTTTAAAATTAGTTCTTAATCTTTGTTTTGTATGTGTATTTATACTTTTCCTTTGTAACCACTTGTACCAGCATCCAGATTTATGATGTTATATTTTTTGCTACTGCTGGGGAAACAGTGCTATAATAAGCTCACGTTTTCTACTGAATCTCCAAAATCATATATTTGTAATAGCATTTGAATAAGTTTCTGAAAATAATTATGTTTTAAAACTCTTTCTGTGGGGTAGGGTGGGGGTGGAGGCAGGACCAGTGCGCGCCCAAAATTCCCATCAAACATGAGAAATTGGGAGGGACCCCAGAATTAAGTTTTGCTGGGGGCCCAAAATTTCTTGCTATGCTACTGGTCAGGCCACTCACTTGGTCACTAAAAAGGTATTTTTACATGTCGATGGACATCTAAAGAAATGTCAGTTAAGCTGCAATGTACAGTATTATAATTACAGCATGAAATATTTCACATTTCAGATCATTCAAGTTGAGAAAAAGACTAATTGGTCATTTCATTTTATGACACAAATGTCTTACCATATTAAACAAAAACAACAACATGAAAACCGAGTGTTGGGTATTTTCAGTCTTCGAAACCTATTAGTTCATGTAATTATTATTGTTTTGCTACAATTTCTATCCATGAAATACACGCATGGTTAAAAGCATATCAGTAAAATTCTTCAAATTTTCCTGACATCTGCTGGCATAAATCAGTATCATAATAACTTCTTTCTACTGACATTCCTACACAGGCCCAAACAAAGGATAACCGAAAGCCCCCGAAGTTCATCTGAAATCAAATGAAGAGCGCATTTTTAAGGGAGGTAATTCGGTAATCAGAAAGGTAATCAAACATTTGGTGAGTTTGGTGATTCGCCTCCTCCCGTGAAGTGCACCACATATGTTGCGACATAAAAGGCCGACAATGTTCCATTTGTAACTTTGTCTCCTTCCTCCACCATATTGTGTCAAAAGTAGTGATAAGCAGAGTTCTCAATGACGGCAAGTGACATAGGAGTTCTTTTTTTTTCTCGACTTGACGGATGTTCCCATTGGCGGAAAAAGCCCGGGAGTGCTTAGATTGACCCTAGGAGTAGATATGGTCACGTGCGAACTGTTGTCAATGACAGTTTCTACCAAAGATACCCCTTTTGAGAGGTAAGCTCGCGTAAGAAATGATGTTCATCTTACAACACACGTCACAGCTGTTAGTTTTAATTACACCTCGAGTGAAATTAATGGCAGGTAATATGCTTCTTTTGTGCTTGTGCTCCTGCGATCATGGATTTGAGAAAGAGAATTAATGGCAGGAAATGTGATTTTGGCAACCTGGAAATGTCTTGTTATCTGTGCACGACGAATTGTCCGTTTGGATTTTTGTTGAGTTAGGCCGCTGGGTTTGAGTGTACGCAGCCGACGAATCCAGTAGATTTATTTGAATTTCCTATTTTCTGCGCTCCGTTCTGAGTTATGGGCGATTTCTGTACGATTACATAGTTGAAAGTGTGGCCGGGGGAAGAGAAATGTTCCGCCACTGAGCTTCGTTCACTGTTTTTTTTTTTGGTTTGCCAATCTGATCTGTGGAGATTCATTCTAATATTTGATTTCTTTGATTCTCCAACATATTGGATGCTGCATATCTTGTATGTAATGAGGTAGATCACTTTTTCTGTGATGCATGTTATAGTCTGGCTCTGAATGTTTAACTTTTTACCTGAGACTGTGCTTAAGAAAGTGCTTGTTTCTTTCATGTGTTGGCACTTCTTGTATCTTTTGTCTCCACAAATCTTTGATTTCCCAAATGTTGTTTCATTTGAGAGTGGTTTTTACTTTGTTTGACTAACACGTCTCTCAAATTTTGAGGTCTACGGAACGCTACAACTGGTTTGTATGGAAAGATCATTTTAAGCGGTTTGCACGATTCACTGGTTGGCCAGTGTTTTGGAATGATACTACGTACTTGAGGTCTATCTGGGTGGAATGTGAGTATGAAGGGTATTCGTTCCACATTTTCTTTTCCCTTGTATTTTAGGTGGTCAGCACGGTTTGTTTACATGACTTTATGTATCGCTTCCGCTATTAGATCTTTGATGTGGCACGCTTAGTTCGGTTAGCTCTCTGCACCTCATTGAAAGTTATGTCATCAGAGCATATTCTCCTGATTCTAAGTGCTTGACTGTAGGGCTTGTTTTGGGCGCAGTGCCTTGGGTGGCAGCTGGATGGAAGAAGGTACTGATTATCAGTCGGTTTGGAATAAATGTCTGTATGGAGCGTGTTTGCGACAATTTTTGTCTTTGGGTCCAAAAATATATGATCTGTGTTCGAAATTTTGGCAGTGAATTTGATCGAATTGTGGAAATTATTGGCTTGCATTATGAATTCGTCTAGCTTTGAAACTTACCCATTGGTATAGCTTAGAGCTTACAGAAACCAGAAGTTGGCTTTCTTATCGGCCCATAAAGATATTTGCATATTTGGGGGCCATCTTAGACCCCATGGCTGTTCGTTTATCTGGAGGTAGTTCTTGTCATTAGGTCCAAAGTTATTGAGTTTAAGGATGGCCCAGGAGTTTGACTAGGAATTCTGTGGGTGGACTCCTGACAATTCTTGTTTCCCAAGCTACTTTACACGCATGTATTCCCTAATCTTCTGGAATATTGGTATAGAGGAATGTTACGTCTTGTGAAACAACAATTGTATTTAGTGGTAACGGTTCTCTGGATTTACTTTTCACGAGGTAGTCCGTTGTGTCCTGAAGTTAGGAAGGTTATGTATGGACATGGGGTCTCATCAAGTATTCTATATATTCCGACATTTGTCAGGTTGGGTGACCATTCCCAGAAATAAGAGGCTGACCCGGATTTCGTGGTTTGTGTATTTCTTTTGTTCTAATTGTACCATTTCTGAAAATATGTACATCATGTAGATTCTGTAAAACAATCACGCATTTTTGTTTCGTTTTTGTGTGGTCGTCCCTTGTCAGCTTTGCGCTCTTGATAAAGGAATCGGTTGATTCCGAAAGCGCTTGTACTGGTTTCACACCAGTTTTGCACTGTTGCTTGTCAGTTTGTCTTTCACACACACACACACACACACACACACACACACACACACACACACACACACACCTCAGGGATCCTTCAATTTTCACGAGTTCAACCGGACATTTTGACGGACTTACAGACATACGTGAATCTACTCGCTGTAATACATATATATATATATATATATATATATATATATATATATATATATATATATATATATATATATCTATTAAATAAAAACTGCTTCGACCCCTTCATAGGTCTCATCAGGTGGTAGCAGCAAGCCATAAGTTTATCCCTATGATTTGCTACGGATTTCAGGAAATGTTGTTTTTTAAAATTGTTTTTAAGCAAAACGTATTTACACAGTATTCCTGTCATTGATCACAACGTTGCCACATTTGCACAATGGTAAATCCACTCACTTAAAGTTTATAAGTTTGGCGAAAACATTTTCTTTGTTTTGTTGATACATATGTCTGTTTCGTCGGCACTGATGACTACGTCACTGTTCTCTCTTGGTTGACCGTAATGAGCGACCAAAGTTTCCACGTGATCATAACCAAGCTGTGGCATATTACTTACATTTGCAGGAAAAGTGTTAGGCTCGAACACAGTGAATGCATTCAAAATCACGTGGTCTGGGAATCTATCATGTACGTTTTCATGAATAATCCTTATACATTGTAGTACTTTTGCTGGGATGTCATTGTTACCTGACGAACACTTCAGTTCTGTCTGTCTGAAGTGACTGCTGTCGCACGTGACTAAGAAATTCATTGCAGAGGAGCCCAAAATGGGGCGTATCTCCAAGGTACACATCTTCCAGTGATGTAAAAAATCCACCAACATGTTGCTTCATGGTAATGTATGGCAAATCTCTTGTCTGCAAACACTGGCCAAGGATTACAGTTTTCATCCTTATCATGCTTACGCTTTATGGTGAGTAGCGCTTTCTCAAGCAGTAAGACTGATATGCAGTTGGGTTGTAACAACCTTAGTCGGTGACATCTCTATTGATTGCCCAAAAAAGTAATAATGTGTAAACTTGATTTACTTACTTTCGAATTAAGTTTAGTCGACGACACCTTTATTGATTGTCCGACAAGAAACAATATCCATGTTCTGATGATAAACCTTGACCAGTGATGTGATCTGTGTCTCCATAGGTTAGAGACGTCACCTTATGAAATTGTAGCAGTTGTGGTATTCTAATGTGCCACCTATATGTGGCCTGAGATTTACTTTCATTAATAAATGTTTTGTTCTGTTCTATTCTAAAATAGACACAGTGACCTTTGAATTTTACTTTATTAAGGTGTTTATTTGACACTTTAATGGATAAACACATGAAAGACAATTTTATATAATGATATTCTGGATATACTATGACCAATGTCCGGTTGCTCAGAGTATGGGCCGGTCAAAACCTTTGAACTGGTGGTCATGTCCGACAAATACAAAAATTTAAGGAAGCCTGATCTATCTATCTATCTATCTATCTATCTATCTATCTATCTATCTATCTATCTATCTATCTATCTATCTATCTATCTATCTATCTGTCAGTCTGTCTATCTATCTATCTATCTATCTATCTATCTATCTATCTATCTATCTATCTATCTATCTATCTATATATATATATATACACGAATAAAGGCAAAACGTGGATTTGTTGAGTAATTTAAAGAATAGATTTGTAAAATTATCCGTTCAACATATAATGAAATATTCACGCATATATAAAACAAACAAAACAGAAAAAATTTGCATCATATCCATATAGCTATCTATACCACCACGGCTCGGACGCTTTTCTAATATCATTACTTTCAAGTCGCATTGAGCGAGAATTTACTTGAGATTCTGACTGAAGCCAATTTAGCTAAATTTATTCGAACAGATTATATGATGGCTCTCTTTAGAGCGTAACTAAATATTTAATCAAAAATAGTGAGTGTTGAAAACATTCTTCTCTCATGCAAGCCATGTACACAATTCCTTATGTTGGATGGAGGATATTTAATATATAATATGTGAAGTATATTACGTTTTTTCTATGTTTAAAATCAACTTAGAAGTGAAAATCTTCAGTGCCAGGCAAAGTAGAATATGCTTTATAATAGGGTAGTATTGTTTGCTGTTTGAGTAGAATCAGTGTGTACATACTTGGTGTTGAATACTGTTAAAGGAAAATATGTTTTAGAAGTATAGAATGCTGCGTTAGAATTTTTAAATATGCTGTTAGAGCAGAGTATGCTATGTATGTACTTCATAGAGAATGCTATTTGAGGAAAAACAGCTTTGTAATTACTTCATAGGGAATGCTATTTGAGGAGAAGCAGCTTTCTAGTTACTTCCTAGAGAATGCTATTTGAGGAGAAACAGCTTTGTAATTACTTCCTAGAGAATGCTATTTGAGGAGAATATACTGTGTAAGGATCTAATAATATGCTGTTTGAGCAGAGTGTGCTATGTAAAGGACCTAGTATTGTATGATGTCTGAGTAGAATATGCTATGTAAGTCATTGTACTCTATGTAGTTTGCAGAGTATTTGTAATAAAGACTTGAAGGAAATAATTTTGATGTTTTGTTCAAGTTCTGAGATTGTGTTCCGTGATTCTTATATTATTTTCGTTTGCTGTTGGTCCCTTTGCCTCTCTCTCTCTCTCTCTCTCTCTCTCTCTCTGCCTATGTATGTATGTATGTATGTATGTATGTATGTATGTATGTATGTATGTATGTATGTATGTATGTATGTATGTATGTATGTATGTATGTATGTATGTATGTATGTATGTATGCATGTATGTATGCATGTATGTATCTAAACTATCGAATATCGACAAACCTGGTTGTTTGAAGTGCGAACTTAATGGTTGTAGGCTGTGTGATTTTCTAATTATATGAGACAGTAAAAATTTTAAAAACAAATAGTAATTTTAAAATAAATTAACATACGTATTTCATATGATAAACAAAATCTGAGCTGTGTAGTGTATTGTTTGAACTGTAACAAGCAGTGTGTAGGTGAAACAAAGAAATGTACGTGTTAGGATGAAGGAGCATTTTTTGGACATTAGACTGCAAAGACAAATAAATCATCTATCTAAACATTTTAGTACAAACAGTAGTAAAGATCATTTGAAAGTGATTGGCATTGAGCACAACTTATGCTGGTCAAAAGCGGATGGAAGAAAAAATAGAAAAAATCCGCGTTAACCTTTTAGGAGTTGAAATTAATTTTGAAATTCCACCGACGGTGTATACTCGACCGTAGTGCTGTGCAATTTTATGTTTTTTCCCTAACAAACCTTTCAGGTTTTTTCGTACTAAACATTGTACGGGACGATATCTATCTATCTATCTATCTATCTATCTATCTATCTATCTATCTATCTATCTATCTATCTATCTATCTATCTCTCTGTCTGTCTGTCTGTCTATCTACCCACCCACCCATTCACTCACCCATCCATTCATCCATGTGTCTGTCTGCTTTATGTTAGTACGATATTTGATTTCGTTCTCTCTATTGCTTCTTTATTTCTTTGCTGTTTGTCTGTCTCTGTCTGTCTGCCTCTCTATCTCTCTCTCTCTCTCTCTCTCTCTCTCAAATGTAACACGATTATACAAGGAATTGTATCAAGAAAATAATTTTTCAAAAAATTAGTCATTTTACTAAATAACGTTAAATTGAGTGCAAAAACAAAAACAAAAAGAAAGAAAATAAAAGCAAGCATACAAAATTATCATAATGAGCTGTTAAGACTGGAAAATATTCATTGTTTTGCTGGCGTTTTGTTGACATTTGTAAATACTTGAATTGCATAGCAGGCTTTTGTCAACTTGCATACACCATCTTTCTGGTCAATATGAAATCTTAAGCTTTACAGTATTTCTTTGTCGCTATCCTCTCAATAATTTTTTTCAACGCCTTTTTATCGATGGTATTCAAAATATTGAGCAACTTGGAGGCGGTACTATAAACAAGTCAATGGGAATATATCGCTTTTTTATCAAGTAGAATACGTTTGAGTTCTCGTTCTTTTACACACCCACCTTCTGTTTTATGGGCTTTCCTATCTTTCTCTCACTGTTAGAGTACTCGTTCTTTTACACACCCACCTTCTGTTTTATGGGCTTTCCTATCTTTCTCTCACTGTTAGAGTACTCGTTCTTTTACACACCCACCTTCCGTTTTATGGGCTTTCCTATCTTTCTCTCACTGTTAGAGTACTCGTTCTTTTACACACCCACCTTCTGTTTTATGGGCTTTCCTATCTTTCTCTCACTGTTAGAGTACTCGTTCTTTTACACACCCACCTTCCGTTTTATGGGCTTTCCTATCTTTCTCTCACTGTTAGAGTACTCGTTCTTTTACACACCCACCTTCCGTTTTATGGGCTTTCCTATCTTTCTCTCACTGTTTTCTCTCTGTTTGTATACATGTCGTATAGTCTTTTTTAGATTGTCGGTGCTGAAATATTATATAAATGCATCATAAATATATAAAACTATAATAAATGTTACCTTTATGATCATAGATAATATTGTACGAGGAAAATGAATTTTAATTGTAAACTTTTGTTCCAATTTAGGTCTCCTAAATGTCATCAGTACGCTGAAGCGATGATAGGCTTATTTGTAAACTTTTAAATTCATAAAAGTCATTACTATGATTAAAAAAAAATCAAAGTAAACTTAACTGATTTATTGATTGCTATATATATTTTTTCTTACCACACATCTCTTGGTGTGTCAAGAAATACTGCTAATAACATCCATTTTCACCTGTTGAGTCTGATTAATTATCATACTTATAAGTGATTCATGCATATGAACTACTAGAAAACCACAATGCCATGGACAGATTTAAGGTAAGAAGGACGAGCATAGTCTGTTTGCTTCACCTAGACCACCTGTACAACTGAAAAGGTGTGGAACGTACAGGACCAATCGAAAGTTTTTACAGCTCACTTAAAGTTAAATTATAAGTTCGAACTCCGGTCTGTGCATAATTCAATTGTTCATTTTCGAGTATTAACATTTTACTCTTTGTTGTCATTTGCATGTAATCAGAGACAGATATAACACATGTCTCTCATGTCACATTGGCTAGTCTACGAATGAACAACCAATAGAACGGATTACCTGGTCTAATAATAGCAACCACGTGCTTTCAGTTGTTGAATTTACTGCAATGGCTAGAGCCAGAACTACAATCTCGTACACCTCATAACAGGTTAAAATCGGGTAGCCAATCACACTTTGTCCTTGTACTGAAAAATCTACTGAATAATACCTGTATGGTAATGTAATTCCATCGTACGTTTTTGGGTGGGCGCATGAAACTTACCGTATTTTATCGTTGTATAATCCGCCAACAACTGCGAACAGCGCACAATGTAGCGAAATATCGGAGTCTATGCGGTTCGTTCGTTTCATTATTTTAAGCGAACAGTGTAGACCTTGATCTGTCGGCATATCATCCGACGGTACATTAGAGTCAACATTGCTTACAGGTGTGTATATACGGAAAAGAATGCGGTATGATAACATCTAAATAAATCCGACATGGTTATCTAACACTTTTCCATCTGACTGGTATTTGGGAAGAAATAAAGGTAAATACAACGTGAGTCTGAAATCTGATACTACACCCACGAATCTGCAAAACAGACTCTTTTATATGAACTGTAACTTGAAATCGCTTTGTGGTTTAGTAGTATATATCTATGCACATATAAAACATGCATGAATTTACCTAGAGCGTAATGGTGATACATTGGAATCCAATCCAGAAAGTAGTTCTTGAAAAGGTGGACATTGTAAAAGAACAATAATAATCTAATAATCTAAAAGAAGGTAATTCTATATATACAGTAGAACTGCAATTATTGAAATCACGCTTATCCGAAAGTATGGCCCCAATCGGAGCATCTCGAAGCTTTTCTACCAAAATCGATCTCAATACTATCCATTTCTCGTTATTGCCTATAACAGATATCTTAATCGATAAGTCACTGTAATGAACGATGTCATATAGGGTAACGTCATTTGGTAAACAAGGTTCATATAGGCAATGAAGGCTTCGGAAATACTTACGAGATGTGTTTTTAATCATTGGTCGAAGGGCCCAAGAGTGTTCCGATTTGTATGGCTTCTGAGCGCAAAAAAGTTAGTGAAACTCAAACACGCTCTTTCGATATTCTGTTCGTCTGAATACTTTTTGTCTCAAGGAGTTCCGATAAACAGGTTTTACTAATGTTTGTGCGTGTGAATACTTTTGAAATTTAAGGGAATTATTTTCAGTGTTAAAAAACAAATGGGAAACACAGATTCAGTATAAATTTCAAGGTGTCAATTTACAAAGTATGGTGGCAGAGGCGGATCCAGGAATATCGCTGGGTGGGGGTGGGGGTGAGGGTCCATAAACTAGTAGGCAAGGAGTCTGTGGGATGAAACCCGTGGTTGGGGCCCAAGTGGCGAAGACCCCGGGAGCTCCTGCATTTTAAGCGTTTCTTGAGCATAAGTTTAACCATCTAGCTGTCAAAGAAAACTTATTGTTGGAAACGTCGCGCTCATTTTTAAGTGGAAGGGCTCGCCGCTTCGTTCCCCCACCTATGCGCTCTTGGGTCAACTTTTCATTAGATCAGTTAACGATAGGTTGATGCTTTAGTGTAGACTAAGACATATAGCGTTACGGTTCCCATATCCGGCAGGGTACACAGTTCCAACAGGGTACACAGTTCTGGCAGGGTACACAGTTCTGGTAGGGTACACAGTTCCGATAGGGTACACAGTTCTGGTAAGGTACACCGTTCTGGTAGGGTACACAGATCGGGGGGGGGGGGGGGTACACAGTTCCAGTAGGGTACACAGTTCCTGTAGGCTACACAGTTCCGGCCCAATTAAATTCCTAAGCGAGACAGTTAAACTTGTTTGAGATTGACTTTATCAAGTCTTTGCAGTTTTTATTTAGGTACATTAAACATTTTTGTTGAGGTGGGGGGGGGGGAGACCACGTGTTTTGCTAGTCTTATTGAGCATGTTTGTAATAACAAAAAGTTAAGAATTAGCTCCAATATGTGCACTGACGTTCATAAATCAGACCTTGTGTGATAGGTTTCCCTCACTTTGAACCTCCAATACCTAATTAGTAATACCAATGTTTCGAAAATGGCAAAAGTCCGAAACCTTAAAACAATCCTATTTTTTATTATTCATTTAACAAATTTTCCATTGACATATAGGTATCTAATTTATCTGTGGTTTCTTCACGTTCTACTTAATACCGGAAAATGCGAAACTATAACTACAGCAGATGCTCTTCTCTCCACCCGCTCCTTCCACCGTCCCCCCCCCCTCTACTCTGTGGGGGGAAATAACCATTTCATATTTGCCTATTAGTCAATTTGTCACCTAAAAATCTATGTCTGGCTATTTTGCAGTTGTTGTTGTATGTTTAAAGATTGTCTGTTCCAATAATAATAATAATAATAATAATAATAAACAAACAAACAAACAAACAGTGTACTTAAAATGTTTATTCGTTTTGATTCTTTCGAATTTTTCGATTTTTCATGATGTCGGCAGGGGTTGACTTTAACGGTAGGATGTGCATGTGGGTGACGATATCTGGAGCAATCTCCTTTATTCGACACTAATTAATAAATTATCATGGAAAGGCATTTGGGTACTCGTACTTGCCATTATGACTTGTAATCGTCCGTTCCCGAAAAGTATTACCAGACGATAAGTATTCAATATCATCAACTAGACATTTACAGTTTTCTTTTCTTTGCTAAATATCGACTAAATATCGGCTGTCTGCATTATGCATAAACGTACGAAGGAGTAACACCACTGCCGGATTTGGGTACTATGACGTAATTGTATGCTGGTTTTGGACAAAATGTGAGGATATTATATTCACGTCTTGCATGATTTAATAACTAATGTTGTAAAATAAAGAAAGAGACTGCATTCTTGTTTTATTCAATTTCACGAAAGCGCTTGTCTATGTAGTGCATGAATTATTATGGTATAATCTTATGCGTTAGGGTGGGAGGAAATTGTAGATTTAATACGTTTGTCACCAGTATATACCGAGTGGGTTTGGATTTAGCGAAGACACAAAAAAACAGTTATGAAAATTATATATTTTGCTTATAATGTATATGTAGGGAAATAAATTTGGTTCACTCTAAGATATGTAATTCTGACACCCTAGCTAAACAATCATATTTCTATATTGTATCCAATTTAGCTGAAACTAATACTCACTATAATTAGTCTACGCATGCACCAAATACTGCTATTCAATAGTATGCGGAATTCAAAATGAGAAGGTTTCTTACCTGACATTGTCCAGTTAATTATGCACATTAGATTGTGCACATAACATGGACTATAATATTCTTTTAGCATAACAGATATTAAATTGTTCTGTTCATTTTAATAGATATGAACCTGTTTTGTTCATTTCATGAAATCATGAGTCTATATTGACGTCATGAAGTTATGATGCTATGATATCCACATATGAAAAACGTTGCCCTATTTCGCTATAATAAGGCGTGCACAAGGAATGATCCCATATATGACGTTACTTTCCCGTCTGCTGAAGGACCCACCAGAAATCATAATGCTGCGCATACAAATTTTGAAACAGGAACCCTTGACCCCTCAGACACTAATCCGAGAAAACACCAGTGGTTCCACTAATAGTACAGGAGTCAGCTCAACAGCTGAACGATTGCTATCGTATAACTATATTAGAAAACTTAGCTCTGTAAATAGTTGTACGTGCGGCAAAAAACACGGATGGAAAACACGAGATAAATGAGTTCCTACCGCCGGCGCTTTGCAGGTGCCACAGTAAATCGGTCGACCAAGTGAGTAAAACTAACTATGTCGCAATCGTCTGACAGAACTAAAACATACACAAAGGGTAGCGTTGTACATGGCAATGGAACCCGTGCTATATTTGGATTAAAATACAATACAGTGGCAGCTTTGTGCACACAATTCCGCGACAACGTTCTTTGTGTAAATTTAAACAATCTTGCGTCAAGATACATAGTTTACTGCCCTGTAGCTTTGATCGTGTAACTGGAGTAACGCAAGGTGAATATTTGTCACCTTTTCTTTGTAATATGTATGTTAATTCGTCTCGTTTAAAGATATTTTATTGCCATAAATGTTGACAAATGGTACGGGCTACAAGTTCTCATAACTTAAAATAAGCCGTTCCTCTACAACCGAAAAGAAATGTAAACGGATAACGGCACACAATTATTATGGTTTCATACAATTATATGTAAGCATACACAATTCAGGAAAAATAGGAGAGAGAGAGACAGACAGACAGACAGAGACAGAGAAATTAATTACAGGAATCAAATCATAAATTAATAAATTAATCATCGTTGCAAATATTGGGCAAGAGTACATACACCAGAATGAATACACAAGACAAACAATAGCTAAAATGAAGAACATCATGTCTTTCTTTATCAGTACGCCAGTAATTAACTGAGTGGAGAAATCAAATTTTGAATACTCCTTAATTATATAAAGCATTTCGTGTCTTTAATATATGTTTGGAATGAGTCAGTTAAGCGAATATTAACATTCGCAGTAAAATAAGATGATCCATATAAATGATTTAGACTTTGAATCAATTTCCTACGCTTTTTCTATATGGTATTTGCAAATAAATATGTAATGATATACCTATGCTATATCTTCACCACAAGCACACAATAAATTATCTCTCAAATGATTAGAATATAAATCATTATGTAAATCAATGCAGTTATTTCTAATTCTAGTGTGCAGAATAGGTAACTTCCTGTTACCAATTAAGAAATGGGCAGGCACTTGTGTTGTCTTAGTCTCTGTTTTACTTATGAAGATAAAATAGTAACTTTCACCTTGTATTGAATCTGGAAAGGAATTTCAGACATCAATAGAAGAGCATAAGAATAAATTTAAACTTATTTCGAGTCTAGCATTAATTTGAATAAAATTATTTCTATTTCTATTATTTATATTTCTAAGATTCTAAGATTATACCTGTTCACTCACCAACCAGTTGTGGCAGAAGGTCAGCAAGATAACAAGGATAGACACCGTATACAATTTTATAAAAGTAACACTATTTATGAAATTTTCGTCCATCTGCCAAGGTAGGCCAACCAGTTTCTTCATAAATCTTACGATACGATACACTTCTAGTAATACCAGTCACAATCCTGCCTGCTTCTAATTGTAGTTTTTCTAATTTAAGGGTCTTCAGCCGAACAGCCATCCCATATCACACTAGCATATTCTAGTAAAGGGTGGATGTATCTCAAATATATCCTTTCTAACGTTTCTCGACTAAATTTATATTTAAGTATTTTCAAGGCAGTTATCATCTTTGAGGTCCTCTGAAACATGTTACCATTATGTCTGGTCCAGTTGCCAAGACTACTAAAAGTTACGCCAAGATGTTTATGGTAGTCAAGAAAAGAGAGAATTTTGGTTTTGAATTTTAGTTAAGGAAAACTGGCTCTAGCTTACGCGAGATTGATCTTACGTCAATTTTGATTGGATTGAAGTGAACCAATCACTGCCTTGACTAATGGTAAATAGTTTGTAAATCTGTATTCAGTACACATTTAGTTTCGTAAATGTCATTTCGTAAATACGCCAGTGAGCTATCATCAGCACAGTCTCTTTACACTCAAAAAGGTTACCGCCTATATCATTAATATACACAATAAATAACAACGGACCTAAAACAGAGCCCTGTGTTACGCCAGCCGCAACATTTTGTCTACTTGATTCGGCAGTATTTACAAAAACTGTTTGGCGTCTATTAGATAGGTGGTCATAAAGTCAATCAAAGCCAATCAATACTAGAGCATTCAATGCCATTGCACTTTAATTTATGTATTAGACTTTTATACTATACATGATCAAATACTTTAGAAACATCACAAACGACCACACTCATGTCATCCTTATTATCAGGCGAAGTAAATATACTATGCTACATATCTATGAGCTGAAATACCGTTAAATTGTTGGGAAGAACACCGGATTTATATTTGAATATAAGATCATTTGAGCGTAAGTATTTGTGGAGATGTTGAATTTTTTCCCCCATAACTTGTACAAAACAGCTCAATAGTGAAATAGGCATGTAATCACTCTCACTTCCTTTTTATGCACTCGCATTACTTTTGCGGTTTTCCATAAGTCTAAAAACAGTTTTTTAACAAGACACACGTTGGATAGAATAGAGAGTGGTTTAACTCTGGATGAAACCCTTCCTTTGAGCATATGATGACTTATTTTATCCACGCCACATGCTTTGTTGGTGGGTAAGGTGTTGATTACATCAAAAATGTCTTGTTCTGTTATTAATATATTAGTAAGTTTGTTTTTAGTTCTCACGTGTATATCCTGTAGATTGGCATTGGTCTTATCAACCTTCGCTATAGCAGTAGTGAAAAAAGAATTACGACATTCTGCTTTTTTGACATCGGAAAATGCTACACATAAGGGACCATTTGTATTAATGCTTCCAACTTTTGTTTGATAAAATAACGCACAAGTTTCCAATAGTCTTTCCAGTTTACACCAATAGAATCAATATTCTCCATTTGCATTAATGCTTCCAACTTTTGTTTGATAAAATAACGCACAAGTTTCCAATAGTCTTTCCAGTTTACACCAATAGAATCAATATTCTCCAAGTTACGAAGAATTTTTTCCTTTGCTAATGTTTGCTGATTGTTGACTTTATTACGTACTTTTTGTGTTTGTTTCCCAATGACTAGGACTACAACTCTTAATAGCTACTTTTTCATGCTCTCGCGCTTCCTGCTTGTTCTGCGTATTGTTCTATCATACGCTTATTTGTCCCTCAACCAAACGGTTAGTGTGCGAAATTGTATAGAATCTTTAGCAAATTGAATATACAACGAAGTAAAAGTTGATACGGCATCATGGATATCATCACAAGTTCCAGTCTATACCGGTTATAAGTTGATACGGCATCATGGATATCACCACAAGTTCCAGTCTATACCGGTTATAAGTTGATACGGCATCATGGATATCACCACAAGTTCCAGTCTATACCGGTTATAAGTTGATATGGCATCATGGATATCATCACAAGTTCCAGTCTATACCGGTTATAAGTTGATTCGGCATCATGGATATCATCACAAGTTCCAGTCTATACCGGTTATAAGTTGATACGGCATCATGTATATCACCGCAAGTTCAAGTCTATACCGGTTATAAGATTATTCAATTTTTCAAAATCTGCTTTATTATAAAATCATACTTCTCTCTTATAAAAGGTAGAGAATTCATAATGCAGCCGAGTAATTAAATAGGAGGCCTTGTGATCACTCACATTTGCATCAACAGTGATAATTCCAGAATAAAGAACATCTATGGTTGGAGATATAATAATGGGATCTAACAATTACTCTGGCCGGCTCAGTTATTATATTTTGCACGACATTAAGCATGATCACCTCTCTGAGAATTTTGAATTCAGCACTGAGTAGGTCCTCGTTTCAATCACTCATAATTATAATATTATCACAGACACTGAAACTCCGCTCAGTGCTAATATTCAATGAATCCCAGAAGCGTTATGACACAGATGGAGAACAGTAAACTAAAAGTAAGATATTTCATACGTTTTACAAATATGTCTATCCATATCCCTTCAATGTTACGAGGTTACGTGATAATAGATTGGTACATGGTTTGAAAATCACATTTTCAGAAATATAGACCTTTACACCTCCCCCACGATTTGTTTGATCACAACTGATTGGTTTATGATAACCGTCTAATTTAATATCATCTTCAATAATGTAGATGAGTCTCTGTAAGTGCAATAATGTCAAAGTCATCAAAATATATAGAGACGAAATCTAATTTATGGCGAACAAATCTCATATTTAAATGTACAAAAGATAACGTAATATCCGTTGATGACGTAAGTAAAGTATTGCAGCTTAGGAATCAGATGGATCCAAATCTGATACAGATATTGGGTCTGGATTCAGCTCCATGTCCCCGTATAGTATAAGAACCTGAAACATCCATAATATACAAATGAACACATTGGTGAACACTAGATTTGCAAAAGATTACACCTTAGATTAATTTTATCATATCTTGTATTACTACTGACATGTAGCAAAAACTCTGACAATTCAACATTACAACATATGAACGGTACAAGGAGTAACCAAATAAACATTATTGTAACAGTGTCTTTACCCACTATAATAAGGAAATTGATAAATGCAGCATAATTAATGTTGAACCTTTTCTTACTAGCTACACTTCTAGCTCTACTCAGAAAAAGTCCGGTCATTATCCTATGTGAAGTAATAGAGCAAACCATTATCTAACGTATAATTATCCTATGTGAAGTAATTGAGCAAACCATTATATAACGTATCATTATCCTATGTGAAGTAATAGAGCAAACCATTATATAACGTATCATTATCCTATGTGAAGTAAAAGAGCAAACCATTATATAACGTATCATTATCCTATGTGAAGTAATAGAGCAAACCATTATATAACGTATCATTATTCTATGTGAAGTAAAAGAGCAAACCATTATATAACGTATCATTATCCTATGTGAAGTAATAGAGCAAACCATTATATCACGTATCATTTTTCTGTGTGAAGTAATAGAGCAAACCCTTATGTAACGTATCATTATTCTGTGTTAAGTAATAGAGCAAAGCATTATATAACGTATCATTATTCTATGTGAAGTAATAGAGCTAACCATTATATAACGTATCATTATCCTATGTGAAGTAATAGAGCAAACCATTATATCACGTATCATTTTTCTGTGTGAAGTAATAGAGCAAACCATTATATCACTTATCATTTTTCTGTGTGAAGTAATAGAGTAAACAATTATATCACGTAAGATTTAACATCAATGATAAGACGGACTTTGCCTCATTCTTTAACTCTACAGAAAAGCACATTTCACATAGTGTAACATATATAATGCAGCCTGCTGTGGTCAAAAGTAGAAGAAAGAAGAAATATGGAGTAGGAAGAACAGAATGAAGGAAGAATGAACGCACAAATAAAGAATAAAATACGGTGTGACTGTAGATTTGTGATAAAGATTCACTATAGCAGTCGACAGCGAAGATTGTATATTATTCAATATAACTGCTAAAAACGAACAGAGAGAGAGAGAGAGAGAGAGAGAGAGAGAGAGAGAGAGAGAGAGAGAGAGAGAGATGGACGTTGTAGGGTATAAAAAATAAATGATACAATAAAAAAAACCCTGTTTCTATGAAATTAAGACTTGCATAATAAGATATGTTTGTACATGTCAGTATAACATACACGAAAGAGAATTTCATGTTTAAAACCATTTTATTATTAGAGAGAACAAAAAAAAAATGACATCTATTAATGTTCACCTGCTCTAGAATGACAACTTTGTTTTCCCATGAGGGAATGCACGTAATGAAGTCACCATTAATTAAAAGAAATACCACAGAAAGTCGGTAATTACATGCATAAATAACTCGTGAAAGGAAATTGAATTTACAAAATGAAAGAGCATTTCAGCCTGGTGAAAGACTGGTTGCTATCGTTATTGTACGTTATAGTACACAACAAAAAACAAGGGTTTGCGGGAGGAGGGAGATCAGTCATTTACATGTCAAGTAATATTATATCAAACACGTGCACTACACGGGTAACATGTGCACAATTTGTGCGGTTAGTCTTTGGCTTGGAGCGTGTGGCGTGTAACTTATGAAGTCAAAATTCCAGGATGGATATGGTTTTGAATTTGAGAGTATTCAGATATGTGAAAGTTGTACAGATGGATTTATCAATAAAGTTATAGTTTTGGATTTATGAATCAATTTAATATCGGGAGGAAAATATCATTCTTACACATTTTACCGACAATATTATCACTACCAGTGATATCAGTGATGCAAACCAATAGCATAATGACGCATAATGATGCACAAGTATGAGAAAGTCGCGTGGATATACATGTACATGTATTTGTAAAGGTTGAACCAGTTAGTGGAAATTATAGTGTGTTAAGCCAGTACCATGAGCCATGTGATAAATGGGGAAAGAGAGTTTCAAGAATTGTGTGAAATCGTTGAGATACTCATGTGAGATAATGATTAGGATTGTGGAATATTTACTTTCAGTTTATTTTTATTTATCGGACTGTTTGCAGTTTTATACTACAATTTTATCACTAATCAAAGTCTACTGGAAAAAAATAATATGAAAAAGAAAAATAAGATTCTCTCGAACTGAAAGATGCATTGAAAAGTACTAAGAAAATAAATAAAATGAAATTACATGAACATTGAGTATTCGTAAAATAACTGGTTTAGTTTAAATGAACTGGAAAATGTTAATACCTGGTGTCCATTTAGGTTGCTATTTGGGGTGAGTCTGGGTTGGGTTTGGTATGTCGGTCAGTGATTTCACTTGATACCTCTACCTATGTAAAGTCTCTTTGTCAATTTTCTTGGCTTTCTTGAGCAAGATCAGCTTTTTCATTAGATTATGGTGTTGTTTTGGTCAAATGTTCTGTGATGAAATCTTAAGGGTTTCCCTCCAGCTCCTTGTGTAGGGACCATGGACCTCATCTTATAAGTTTTAAATTTAACTATGATGAGAGCTCTTCCTTTTGTGATTTTTACACCCTGGTATGACCTATCAATGTCCTCTGCGCTACAGTCGATTTTAATAGTTTTCTGGAAAATGTCAGACACAAGCTCATTGTCATTGATTTTTCAACTATTAGAATCAATTTGCACGGGAACATTTTGAATACGGATGTTGTGTATTCTAGAATGCTGTTCTAAGTCATCACATTTCTGCTCCAACACGTACATGTATCTGGAGATCTGAAACATGTTTATTTCTCTGAGCTAGATGTTCCTGCAATGGAGTTGCATACTATTGTACTTGTATGGCCACGACCCTGTCAACAAAATGGGTCGTCTGGTCAATGACTCTTCGATAGTCTGAATAGATTTTTCTATCGCTGGTTTTAGGGCTTTAATAAAAGCTGGCAAGTTTAAAAAAAAAACGAACTGCCGACTTTGTAAGCAGGCTCCAACTGCACTGCTAAAATCGATGTTGAAGGTAATGTTTTCTTCTCCTGGATTTATGTTTGTACACTTGGAAATATGTGTGCTTACGGGTGACCTACCCATACTGTTGTCGTTGAACACACGTTTAGTATCTTCCCTGCACATCCACTACATATACAGCAGAAAAAATCCAAAAATAACATTTAAAATAGCAGATTCAAACCAAATATTCGATTCAAATCACACATTCAAATCATATACGTGAGAGTCTTACCCTGCAATTCATGAGAAAAGTACTATACACGTTGATGCATAAGAAATTCGCTGAGACGGCTTGCCGGTGTTTACTTGACCGATGCCATGTTTTTTGTGTATGCAAATAATTTATAAGAATACAGATGCTGGTCATTGAATGGACTTCGTGGTTTTGAATTGTATCTGTTGAAAATATCAGTACTCTTGTATGCTGATGATTTAAGAACTGAACTTTATTTTACGGATTCACGAAGTCACAAAGCTTGAAAATCAATTACTCACTATGTATAAACGGCCTTCGAAGCAGGTTTAGATTTATTGTTTGAGGATTTCTGTCGCTGGAGACTTACAGTCAATATTGATAATACTAAAGTTCTTATACTGAATAAAGGCTGTCAGATTCCTGACAATTATTACCTTTATTTACGGTGGTCGAATGTTAAAAGTTGTAAAGTTGACATATCTTGGTTTAGGTTTTAACTCTTGAGCATCTTTTTATGAGGTTCAAAAACACATTATGGTAAAAATATAAGAAAAACAAAATGTATATTCTTTGCAATTTTATGAACATTGAAATACGTTACTATTGATTGAAGTGATAATTTCGTGGTCATGTATATTCATAAAGAGTTGAAATAAAGAAACATGCATGTGTCGGACATATGTTGAATAATTCATTTCGGAATTTTCTCCCACGTATGTATGTATGTATGTATGTATGTATGTATGTATGTATGTATGTATGTATGTATGTATGTATGTATTAAAAGATTTAGTGCATATTATAGTTTCCACGAAACATTGATGCATGTCATACATTATATGATAATATTTATCAGAATGTCGAAGATGAAAATAATGCTGGCATCTACCATGTCACATGTACTTACATGTTGTTGTACAGGAGTGTCATGTGACCTTCCAAACAATAATCTATCTATCTATTTATTTATATATTTATCTAAAACGGGGATAATAAGCATATAAACTAATTTTTGAAATCAGTGAAGGATGTGTGCGCTTAGTTTCGATAGCGTTGTTGAAATTCATTCCGATGCAATTATTTCGCAAGTTCCCGTAAATACTCTTATCAAATTGAAAATCATATTATATAACGATGGCTGTTTAAATAAAGGATTTGAAGCAAGGGGGCAGAATAAGAATTAGACAAGTTCATAAACATTGGTACTAATCACTTTCTTAGGAACAAATCGTGTAAATGGAGCAAAGTTTAGACCTAAAATTTATTTTTCGTGTGAACAAAGACATTTGCACTTTGTTTGCGATAGAATTATAGCAAATAACGTGTGCGCTTATTTTACCATAAGCTTGTTTTCACTGATGCTCTTATTATCCAGACTATTACACTGTCTGTCTATCTATCTATCTATCTATCTATCTATCTATCTATCTATCTATCTATCTATCTATCTATCTATCTATCTATCTATCTATCTATCTATCTATCTATTCATGTTAAGTACATTGTAGAGTTTCCAACATGTTTGTACTTGTTGCAGTCGTTTTCCACACTACTTAGTCCTCCTGTCGTATTGGTTTCGAAGCCTCCAAGACTATGTTTTTCATACCACACTACTCAGTCCTCCTGTCGTATTGGGTTCGAAGTCTCCAAGACTATGTTTTTCATACCTTACTACTTAGTCCTCCTGTCGTGTTGGGTTCGAAGTCTCCAAGACTATGTTTTTCATACCATACTACTTAGTCCTCCTGTCGTATTGGTTTCGAAGTCTCCAAGACTATGTTTTTCATACCACACTACTTAGTCCTCCTGTCGTATTGGTTTCGAAGCCTCCAAGACTATGTTTTTCATACCACACTACTCAGTCCTCCTTTCGTATTGGTTTCGAAGTCTCCAAGATTATGTTTTTCATACCATACTACTGAGTCCTCCTTTCGTATTGGTTTCGAAGCCTCCAGTACTATGTTTTTCATACGATAGCGTTATTAGTTTTTTAAAATTTAATTTAAACAATGAAAATCTTTTGTAAACATCTGAGCTAATCTAAATAAAATAGAGTCTGATTAAATACCAAGTTTACATTTCCAGTCATAAGATAGAGTCTGATTAAATACCAAGTTTACACTTCCAGTCATAAGATAGAGTCCGATTAAATACCAAGTTTACATTTCCAGTCATAAGATAGAGTCTGATTAAATACCAAGTTTACATTTCCAGTCATATTAGATTCTAAATAAGATAGAGTCTGATTGAATACCAAGTTAATATTTCCAGTCATATTAGACTCTAAATCTGCTGCAAGAGTTTCACTCTTAAGTGAAGCAAGTACACTCTTAAGTGAAGCAATTTCATGTGTTAATAGGTAATATTCGGACATATTAAGAAATAACAAAAATAAGATTCGATACTTCCCTGACATTCAGAGGATGAGATAACATTTTGTTAAACAACTCATTATTTTATCGACTACATTTGATCTTTGTTGTTGCAGTTCTTGCTTTTAAAATTATATATATATATATATATATATATATATATATATATATATATATATATATATATATATATATATACAGTGATACACTTTGTCAAAATTCGCACGAAGATTTATCTATTTCTTTGAACTGAATTACCAGTTAACGATGGAACGTGTCATTACCAGCAAAACTGGATTCATATCGTATGCAAATTATGCATGTACATTTGTACATTTTATACTTGCTTGAAAAGTCTGCATATATTCGACGTTAAATTGATGCATGACACCATTGTCTAAGGTAGTTATTACCTCAGCAGTTTGGAAATGTTTGTTTAGCAGGAGAGTAAAAGCAACAGGACACAGACACAATTTCAAATATTACAAATATATCTAGTTTACAAATATATCTATGTTGCCCTACATTTGTCTTCTTTTTTAAGGGGTTCTTATCGCTTCGTTTAGCCACTTGTGTTAATCTGAGTATTTTCTTTTCTTACCCTAGTTAACATGATACACGATCAATTAGTTATATCGACGCTTTGCTAACACATCGTGTCTGATACCCTGTATGTCATATTCTTGTTGTGAGAGGACCTCCTAAGCTGTAAGAACATGTGTCCGTTCCCTTTGCTCCAGTAAAAGGCAATACTAAATATTAACTAAACTAAATATTTGTACAATATCGCTTCAGAAAGTTATTACATTATCTATCCGATTTCATTACATTATCGGTTAAATGTTATTACATTATTAGTTATTGCTACATCGGTTATTTATTACATTATCGCGCAGATAATAATATACCGTCCTCCACCACCCCAAACCTCCACATTCCATTGGGATTTCCTTGTCCTTGTGTCTATTCATTCATTGATTCTCTAATTCTTTGAATGCACGATCTTGAATTTCATTGTTGCAGACATTAAGTACCAGTTAATGTTGTGAAGCTTGATGAGGAAGGAATGAGTAGAGATCACCGATATGTTTATAGTCCTCATTTCCTAAATTACGCATTTATTTCACTAATATCTCACTCCACAAAGTAATTATGCAACACTAAATAAATGTCATATTCAAAGAGTGCAGATAATGGCAGTTAGCTTCTAATGGACCTTGAATTTAGAGGTGTCATGGTTAGCTTCTAATGGACCTTGAATTTAGAGGTGTCATGGTTAGCTTCTAATGGACCTTGAATTTAGAGGTGTCATGGTTAGCTTCTAATGGACCTTGAATTTAGAGGTGTCATGAGTGCTTCTAATGGATATTGAATTTGGAGGTGTCATGGGTACTTGGAAATAGCTTCTAATGGACATTGAATTTAGTGGTGTCATCGGTACATGAAAACAGACTCTTAATTGAGAGCTCATTTCAAATTAAATTTATGAATCCAGTGAAATCATTTTCCATCTTCTTTTGCGAGGCCTGGTTGAGAGAGAGAGAGAGAGAGAGAGAGAGAGAGAGAGAGAGAGAGAGAGAGAGAGAGAGAGAGAGAGAGAGAGAGAGAGAGTTACACACATTTCACATAAATTAGGTACAAATGTAAGATAAGATTCTATTCATCAAATAACGAAAAATACAGATTTTGTTTTTTAAACCCACAAAAAACAAGAAAAAAAAAGCCCAGAATAATGATTGTTTCGTTTGGTTTGGTGCTTTATGGCAGATCAACACAAATAGATTATTTAATGCCGAGGTAATTGGAGAAAAGTGTTTTGCCCAAGGTGAAACCACGGAAGCCAACCCAGGTTGATCCAATGGTAAGTTTCGAACTCACACCATTTCGGTCGCGAATCCGGCACGTTAACCACTGAGCAACCGCGGCTCATGAGACCGCAACATAGTGAAATGAAATGCTACACATTGTGTATGAATGCCTCGGATATTACACGATAAATCTAGTTTATGCACAGATGATAATTCCAAAGTGAAATAAAAGAGAAATTCTTTGAGGTATACCGTTTCGAGTAGTACGAGCCAAACACGATTGACAGTATTGAAACATGATCTGCCAAGTGACTTTGCGGAAGGTGTATTGTATATAATATGTCGCTTTCGGTACATATATATATATATATATATATATATATATATATATATATATATATATATATATATATATATATAAACATATGCATACACACAATTTATTATTAGAACACATTTTCAATTTACAAACATTCTATTGAGACCACCTGCATAGAAAGACCAGTTGTGTATAAAGGGCATGTCCATAATTCCTGTAACTACATAACAACAATTTTACTACTTATTATATGCATCATAAATAGTGCCATTAGTTTAACATTGTTGCTACCGGTATTGACCGTACTTAAGTAAAAATATTCACCGCTTCCTTATATGATAAACACGTGCCCGCTTTCGATGAACTACTTCTGGTAACGGTAAAATAAACATGGCGACGGAAACGTGGAAAGCTGACCCTTTCATAAATCTGATGGCAACCAGATACCGACAAAGACCGTGACCCTTTCTACCTGACATCAGTGCGTGGGAATCGTTAGATCTAGCTCTCATCCAAATAAAACTATCTATAATACAAATTAAATAAAGAAAACCTAAATACATCCAAAGATTTAAATTTCAAGAAAAAAATAGAAAATAAATGATTTATACAAATATTAAAAATGGACCGCTAGTGATCGCTAATTGCCGCTGTAAGAATCAGAGAGAATGAGAATGAGAGAGATAGTGTGTGTGTGTGTGTGTGTGTGTGTGTGTGTGTGTGTGTGTGTGAAACTGACCGTTGATACAATGTATTAGTCAACAACGTCCCTTTCATGTAAACAGTGCACATTTATCCACTCTGAATGGCATTGTTTTATCCCTCACTCGGAATTTAATGAAGCACAAGTGACTCCAAAATGAATTTATATCCTTTATGAGGTTATTGTCCAAGACCATTAGAGCGCAATACCCTGGCAACAATCCTGACGCACAGCGCACTTTCAAATTTATCCGCCACCATGACAGCAGCAATGAGATAATCCCAACGATACTGTAACCTTAGACTGAATTTTTATCGCTCATCTTTTCATAATAGTAGTTTCAATTTTCAATTTTCATTGATGTATTGCGACATTTTGTCCAAATATTAATATTTCGCTGTGCTTCTTTGGCTGCATGACATTCCATCCTCTTCAAGAAAGTTAGTTTCGTTCAGTGTTGATTGAGAAACACCCCCTAGCAGTAAAGTAGTGTGTATTACTTCGCGGTGTTCAGGTTTCATTAATTAGCTGAACGTGTAAAATGCTCAATAAAACGTTGAAATATTTTTGTTGGTTTCAATTTTGTTATTCCTATAACATAGCAGAATGATTAATATGCATGTTTTTAAGTATATAAAGAAAGGTTGTTGACAGAGTAGCAAAAAATATTGGGCCCTCGTTCATGTGGCTTAGAATGCCCTCGCAAGCTCGGGCATCCTGCGCCACATGCTTTCGGGTCCAATATTTTTCAAAACTCAGTTAATAACCTATACATATAAGACTGCCTGTTCATAAAGACCATTCTTAATGGTCCTGCATATTGTCATTATATACATCTGATCATACCAGGTAATAAGCCAATATATTTTTGTAGACAATCCACGCTTGAGAATGAAGGTCAAATGCACTATCTGCAAATTAGTTTCATCATTCTGTAAAGATGGAAGCTAAAATACCAGTTTATGCAAAGGCGCTTGAAGCGTGAAAAAACAGAGATGAATGGATGGTTTATTGATAACAGATAAATTTCCAATAATGGATCTTCTGACAATAGATTTTCCGTGTGTGACTGATGTGAATACATATTTTATGCAGTAAGCTAGTTTTTTTTTTTTTCAATTAATAACAAAATTAAATGCATTTAAAATGTAGAACTTTTTTTATTTACAAAACATCGGTATTTTTCACGCCATACTAAAACATCGAATTAAATTGTGTTTTTGGCAGTGTTTGATTTTTATTTTTCGTACGAGCTAGTGGGTATCGCTAGTCACGCATCATCTTTAGACACAAATAGTTATTTCGGGGGGTTTTAATTGATGATAGTTGAAACATCAATTTAGCTTAGTGCTCGATTTGCCTGAGACGAAAAATTAGGAACAGTTGTTGAATTGAACGGTTCACATGCAACATATTTTCCCCAGGTAAATCCGGAAATTTTCAGCAATCGCTCATCTAACGGTTTCGCGTCCCATTATTAACATATTTCGACCGAACACGAGAAGTCGACATTTGCTGCTTACTAAGGCTGCATTATAATTTAGTATTTCGATATATGTCTGCCGATTTTATGTCTCTGCTTGTTGAAAAACAAAAATTGTCTAATCAAATATTTATGATGCTTGTATGTAATCAAATGTACAACCAGTTCAACCTGGAAAAACTGCAAAGTGAAATTTGTATTAGTTGGCAATTACGTTCCACAGTTTTCGCAAAATATCACTTCCTCACACGTACGTCGTCTGCATGAGGTTCAAACTTTGCGGTGAAAACTACCCTATACTGGGACCTTTTTCATCTCTCACGATCCAAAATCAATTCTTTATCTGTGTAGCTAATGGTTTTATGGTATTTTTAAATCAGAATAATTACGCACTCGTTAATATTTAGCTTGTGAACCATCAAAGATGCTTCCAAAATATCCTAAATGCGGCATTTTTGCACTCTCTCTGTTCTGGAAAATGCATTTTGCTACAACAACACTCAAGATTTAAGTAACTGAATTTGCCTTTCTCAAGACAACAATTGTACAAAGTCTGATAGGCCAAACTTTTTTAATTTCATCACAAACATCACAAACATATGATATACATTTTTGCCCGTTAAAAAAGCATTTACTCTGAGCGCATATTATTCGAACCCTGTGACACTCATACTGAGGTAGATACCAGCAGCATCTGCCGCATACTGAATGCTAACATCGAACTGATTCACGCCAACGTAAGCATTCCCAGATTTGACTTTAAATAACATATGATCCCATAGGTCAAATGTGGAGACTCACTTTTTATTTAGAAATTCACTCCTGTGCAAAATACGAACCCGTGGAAAGGAACCTATTGTAAATAAGCAACATTGCGGATAGGAGATCGGAATATATTTGTCTACTAGGCCACTTTCGCTTAAACAAGACAATTTTGTAAGGGCTTCAAAGCAAACCTCTGCATAATTTACTCTTGTCAAAAATCCACTATTCCAAGCAAATAAAATAACAAATTCACTACATTTCTCATGAATTTGTTTCAGCGAGACTGTCTCATAAATTAGAAATACCGAGTTTACTGCCTATAATAGCATCCAACAGCAAACAGAGTAGACCCAGATCTGCTGTAGCATTATGCAGTTGCGTGCGCTTTATATGCAAGCTTTATGGTATGATTCAGTGCAATAGTACATGATACGAGTTGATAATATGGATGACAGTCGTGAATCACGGCATGAATGCAAAATGACATTTTTATTACTGTAGCAGAGGGAGAACGTATAGTTAGCTTAATTAATGATTAGTATCGGAAAAAAGAACGAAGAAGCAGTCATGTAAGGCAGAGATAATCATCTTCCTGACATGAGCTAACAGAAATGTTGTGCAAAAAGTAGTCCACCGAATGACTTTCTGAAAGCACTCCTCCCACCTCCCCCGCCTCCAATTAATACTTCACTTCAAAGATTTATATCGAGAAATATATTTAAGGTAACATTCCTCGAGGAAAGAAGGCATATCGTTACTTGTAGGTTGGAGCCAAATATAATAAACAGCTTCAACCTTATCTGCGAAGTAACTTTCCTGAAGAATGAAATTAATACGTTGCTTTCAGTATGCCGTAAAGACTGATGTATAAGTTGCCAAAAACAAAACAGAGAATGCAATTTATCTCATCACATGTAAGATCAGCGGCCTTCAGTAAGCCTGAGAAACTGAAAAGCTACACATAAGGATCGATCTTTACAGATCTGATTGGATGATAAAGAAGCTGGACAGAAGTCCAGTTGCAGAACAACTCTCTTCCCCTGACCAAAATTTCAGTGATGTAACACTAACTGCAATTGCTCACAACCCCAACTAGAGTTCTGAAACCAGGAAAGAAAAAGAATCTTACTGGATACGCCGCCTTAGAACACTGAAACCATGCGGTTTAAACCAAGAAGAATAGAAAAAAGACAACCACATGCAAATAAAATCATCATCTGTTTACAACCACCACATTTTCAATTAAATAATTCATTAATGTTGCTCACTAGTCACTCATTCACCTATAATTACTGCTGTTTTTGTGTAGTTCTTCCTGGTATTATTATTACCATATCCATTACTCGCCTTACGGAAACAATGAAATATCCGGAATACAATCTGCGGTTGTACCAATTTACCTTAAAAAAACAACAACAAAAAATAATACAAAAATACAAAAAAAAAAAAAAAAAAAAAAAGACGCTATGGCTCCTTCCTTTGTAAGTCAGTACCAACTAGCTTACAACATCACCGGTCGAGTTGAAGCCAACTAGATGACACATCAAACATTTTCAAGCTGTAATTCCCTTAGAAATAGTTATGTAAACTTTTGTTATTTCAACGCTTTTTTGTATTTAACGTTTGTCTTGACTCTGTTTTGTGCTTGCCTTTGAAAACGACTCAATGAGAGTCGAAAGCGCTTAGGCTAGTTAAAAACTAGGTTTGCATTGTTCGTCACTTTATTGCATTTATCTTAATCAATCCCTGACACACGTGATCCCTTGATGGATCCAGTGCACTTGAAAGGACTGTTATTCGCCATATGATTTGTACTCTTGATATATATATATATATATATATATATATATATATATATATATATATATATATATATATATATATATATACACACACACAAGGCACGTGAAACACATACTCGTAAAACATTTGAAGATAAAAATACAAAATGTAAACAGGATTTATCATAGCAATTGACACCAAATTTTTATTACCGTTATTGGAAAATTTGTAGAAGATCCTTAAACATGTATACTATATCATATATATTAATGTTTTCATATACTTGGATTAAATATCGTGCTTTTAATATGAAATATTCTCAAATATTTAAAAATACTACAAATGTTCCACGTAAAGAGGGGGTAGTTTCAGTGGAAAACTCCCGAAGTACCTGGACTCTGTATAATATTATTTTACTGGAAGGATTAGCTCAGATGACTCTGAATGGTATTATTTCACTGGAAGGATAAGGTCCAATGACTCACTATGGTATTGTTTTACTGCAGGATTAGCTCTAGAAGTACCAGGACTCTGCATGGTATTATTTTACTGGAAGGATTAGCTCAAATTTCGGCTGCCAAGTTATAGTCAGTCCGCAAAAACTGTTACAAATAAAAAGTCTTCTATGTGTACAGCTCATGATACTAAATCTGTACAGCTCATGATACTAATGTGTTAAGATCTTCTATGTGTACAACTCATGATACTAAATGTGTACAGCTCATGATATTAAATGTGCTAAGATCATCTATGTGTACAACTGGTACTAAATGTGTTAAAATGTTCTATGTGTACAGCTCATTATACTGAATGTTTTAAAATCTTCTGTGTGTATAGCTCATGATATTAAATATGTTAAAATGTTCTATGTGTACAGCTCATTTAACTAAATGTGTTAAAATGTTCTGTGTGTACAGCTCATGACACTAATTGTGTTCGAATGTGCTATGTGTACAGCTCATGATACTGAAAGTTTTAAAATCTTCTGTGTGTATAGCTCATGATATTAAATGTTAAAATGTTCTATGTGTACAGCTCATGATACTAAATGTGTTAAAAGCTTATGTGTGTACAGTTTATGATACTAAATGTGTTAAAATCTTCTGTGTGTACAGCTCTTGATATTAAATGTGTTAAAAGCTTATGTATGTACAGCTTATGATACTAAATGTATTAAAAGCTTCTATGTGTACAGCTCATGATACTAAATGTGTTAAAAGCTTCTATGTGTACAGCTCATGATACTGAACGTGTTCAAAGCTTCTGTTTGTACAGCTTATGATACTAAATGTGTTAAAATCTTCTGTGTGCACAGGGTATGATACTGAATGTGTTAAAATGTTCTATGTGTACAGCTCATGATACCAAATGTGTTAAAATGTTCTATGCGTACAGCTCATGATACCAAATGTGTTAAAATGTTCTATGTGTACAGCTCATGATACCAAATGTGTTAAAATGTTCTATGCGTACAGCTCATGATACTAAGTGTGTAAAAAGCTTCTATGTGTACAGCTCATGATACTAACTTTTTTAAAAGCTTCTGTGTGTACAGCTCATGATATTAATGATACTAAATGTGTTAAAATCTTTTACGCGTACAGCACATGATACTACTCTCTCTCTCTCTCTCTCTCCCTTTGCCGCCCTGACGATTCAAAGATTTTTAAATGTGATTCCTTTGTTACCTTGTCTTTCCACGAGATGTGCAGAATGTTAAAATCTTTAATTGTATGTATAACAATATTTCAAATAATCGAGGATTTACAGGAAATATGACTGTACACAAGTCGTTAAAATAACCTCCATTATACAATATCAGTTAAATTTTCTGTCTTCTGCAATATAGCAAGGCTGTCAAGTCACGAATATATTTCACAGATAAATAGAAACCAACAAAAGGTATAAAATAGGAACATGGGTAAATTGATTGGATGGTGGCCCGTTTTTGATGGAAAGTTAAATGAAATAGTCTTGTCAAAAGTGATTTACTCTGATAGAAGTCCGTTCATACCGAAAAACGCAAATTTTCTGTGCTGCTCAGTGCCAAATCCATGCACGAAGATCTCTGAACTTTGGGAGCATGAAATTAAGTTTAGGTTTTCACTCTAAGCCAGTCAAAATTGTTATAATAAAAGCAGCGTTCTCTGCAATTGGTTGAGTAGAAAATCATAGGATCAAATTAAAACTCAAAGTTGTATGATCTGACTCGAGATAGATTACATATTTCATTCTTTTTTAACATGGGAAAAGCCATTATACCAACTTTCTCCCGAACGGCTCAAGCTATTTTCCTGATCTAGGTGTCTTTCTTTTAGTTGATGGATCTTAATGTCAACCGGTGCAGTGATATATGATCTATGTAGTGAATCTTTTGTGCTGAATTAAAGTACGAAAAAAGTCCAACCTCAGGCTAACATATTCATTGTTATCATGAAATAATGCCAGAATGTGAGATCAATGAGAACACAAGTAGAGTGCGTGCTATTATTTCAGCATATTGAATTTTTAGGCCATAATATAACAAAGACTTAAGCTTACAGTATGATAGGTTTAGGATTGTGGTGGCTGGCTCAAAGCCGCGATGGCTTTTTGAGACGTCAAGACATCAAATATTGTTTTATTGATAGCAAAATTGATATGTGAAATGTTTCCTAAGTTCTGGCGAAGCACAATAAACACAGTGAAAACCTACTCTAATAAATTGCTTGGTAGAATCCTCATGTACATAAAATAAGTGACTACCAGCAACTCTCTGGAACTATTGTACATGTCAACAGATATTATTAGTGAAAAGTCTGCTGATAGTATCCACGGCTTTAAAGTAACCAACATCTTTTTGGCAGAACATTTCGGGTTTTCAAAGAGATATTTCTAGGTGTGCTTGTAAAGCCAATTCAATGCGCTATCGTCACTCTCTTCTCAATCTGGTATTATAACTAGACCCATCATTTCTTCACTGAATTCTCTTGTTCTGTACATGTAACATGCCTACATTGGGAAAATAGATACCAATGCGATTTTTCTGCTAATATTGCTAATTCGTTTATTTATTAGGGTGTCATTTTTCGAGATCCTGAAAAACAAAGATTTAGTTTGACTTCAACTTAAAATTCGTTGATATGCTAATGACAGAAGTGGCATTTATAGCAAATGCATTTAAAGATGGATATTAAAATTTGAGGTTTATTGCAATCACAAAATCCCTCAAAACTGGTACTCCCCTAATATAAGTGTTATTAATGTTGATACTTTCGATATAAATGCTTTTATTTTTGCATAAATGATCCATACAAAGGTTTCTTATTACTACGAATGAGCGGTGTCAAATAACATATTATCAATCCGAAATTTGCGGGGAAAATATGTTACTTTTGAGCCATATGCGATAATGTCAATATGGTTCAACATATCAGCATTTTGTATTGAAATCAAACTGAATTTGAAAGACATATGTGAAATACTGTTAAACATCGACATGAATTTGACTCGTATTTAGCGGACGTTTCGATAATTAAGTTGAGCGCATCATGCAAGGGACCTCTCCTGTGTATAATTGGCGGCACGTAGTCCGAGTTAGAGTTTCTTAACAATTTAAACTTTGCAGACAACCTAATTTTCTAAATGTTAATTGTTTTCCGTAAACATTGCAATTGAAAGACTTTGTACTTATTTCCCAGAGAGATTTGACGAAACATCTACACGCTGACAAACGTACTTGAAATTATCGACGCATTCATTTCTAGTTTTGACATTGAATTATTGATTCAATATGGTTGAGGTCAATCAAATTATGCATGTTTGGCTGCTGCCATACGTGACTTGGATATTTTAAGTATAGCCAAAATTTCCTAGATTTTCAATTTTGAATATTAAACCATGACATGCGATAAATCATTCACATGTATAGTGTTACAACAGCCATGCATCATTTATAACCGTTATTTAGGCTCAGATTGCAGCATGTTATTTCTACATGCTTCCTGAAAGACACAATCATATACACCATCATATACGCACTAACATGCACATGCAGGAAGAATTCAACCCATACACGAACCTTAAATCAATTTTGATCTTGTATATGCATTTCAAAGTTTATTCAATTTTAAATTATGATACGCAATGTTGTATGCAAGAGAAACTAAAATGTATTGAGGTTGACGATAATAGATAAAGGTTTTTATAGAATGTAAAGAGTATTCCCGTCCATTGGACCTCTCAGTCTGTGACAATAGATGGATCCTTTTCGATTGAGCCTAAGATTGTGGTATATAGGCGTTGTATACCAAAATGATTTCCTAGTTCTGTCCGTATACGATCATGTTCAATATATTAAGGATCTTTCAAAACAATTAGCAGATTTAAACTGTATGATAGAGTAAACATTTGAAACCGAGAATGGATGAAGTATATAATTTTTCTGAATTACCGGACTGATTGGCTAAAGATGGTAACTCATTGGCGAAGCAAATATCAGTAACTATGCTATGATAAAAATGTCATGGTATTAAAAGACGAGATCATTGGAATGAAGTGTACGTGTACCTGCACACCAGTGAAATCGAACAAGAAATGAAAATTGAAAACTATCACCAATACCCAAATGTCAAGTATCCACTATCTTTAACTTTCTGGACAGATATTCAATGGAGTCATTTTGCTATGTGTTTACAAAAATTTAGAAATAAACAAAGCTTGCACTAATGATTTTACATACCATTATTTTGTCTTTATCAAAAGAGATTTAAAAGGTGCAAACCAGACCATATTCAAAACTTGTTTAAGTACTGATGTTTAGGGCGCATAGCCCATCGCATATAGCAACCTCTAATGTAACACCTTTTTTCTTTTGCAGCCTCTCCAAAGGTTGAGATACGTTCGTGTCACTTGAATTGTTACCATGTATTGTAATGTATAGTAACTTTATGTCTTAGAAATATCTCATTATTGGTGTTTGTATCAGGAACGGGAATAAAAAAGACTCACAGAATCGCTACGTTTAAGTCTGCAAACATTTAAGGGGCTTGAGGTGGGGTGGGGGTGGGGGGGGTAGCTTGGATTACTTTCAAGCCGGATGTATTTTGCTGGAGTTTTTTTGTTGTTGTTAATATTAAAGACATAATTTGTTTTTCACCAAATACCATTTTGCCTGTATAAGTAGACAGGGTGTGCAAATGTTTTTCAGCAGTGGCGAGACAGGAAATTTTAACACCAGTTCTCCCCCATCTATTTGGTCACTGCTGAATCATAGCTATTATTTCTGATGTTTGAAAGTTGTTGAAGAAAAACACAGAATCTTGATAGTATGACACTGACAAGATTTTAGTTATCGGGGAGCTTATTTCCTTTACGACACATTAACATTTAGCCTTTGTAAAAGAAATTAATCAAATTATCTACTCTTAGCTGCCGTTATGACGAACTGTGACCATTCACAGCTAGTAATCTATATTTCTAGAATTTTAATTTTGATATTGAAATACAGACATGCAATAACCATTCAAATCTATTATGCATGAAATGTTCCTTCAGAATATTATAATATTGAAAGGTCCGTAGAAACGAAGCATAGTTACATATATATTACACCAATCCTGCATTATAATTGTTTTGGCATAAATTATTAATCTAGAGCGAACCTTCCAATTTACAAGTCTTGAAAGAATATCGATTGTAGGAAAAAAAATGATTTTCATTTTGTTTTCTTTTTTTCTTCTCAAAACATTACATTTATTTATTATGTAAACAAGGCACAAAACTTTAAGCAAAAACAGACAAAATGTGTCAGATAACAACTGAGATGATATTTAGCATATAACTGAAATTCAAATTTCATATCCTGTCGAATATCTATAACGTATCATTATCATTTTTATTTGATCATGAATTCTATTATTCTAAAGTTTAAATTTAGAGAAAAGTTTTAGCACAGTAATTACATTCCTAGTGCATAACATCTACTTTTTTCCTCACAACCTCTAAATTTTTTTTTTAAAACATTTGAAAGAACAAATACATGGAATATAATTTGTCAGAAAATGTTTGATCTTATTAAGTGGTGTATACCTTATTATTTTGTTTGACTTTCGTAGTGATAATCCTGTCTTTAAAGTTTTGTTAGTATATTTCATTTTTGTGAAGGAACATTTAAAGAAATCGTTGTTTTCGATAAATTTGCCCAGTAAGAACAATTTTAAATGTATTGCTTCTGCTAATTATCCCATTGTCTGTTTAAAAGTAAATGCTATAGGTTAATATTCCAGCAATTTTTATAAGTATCGATTCCCCTTATGTTCAAGATACAATGGTGAAATTGTCTGAAATCAGGAAACAGAGACAATAAAATCTCAGAGAAAAGTTGGGAAGTGTTGTTTTTCTAAATCATTTGTAATCCAAAACTGCGGATAGATTTTAAAAAAAAAAGTTTCCAAAATATGTAATTCTCTGTAACTTTGGCATGACATTAGTCGATGGGGTTTAATAATATAATGTTATTCAGCTCAAATGAAATACATTCCTACAGCTGTAAAAGTCATTAATGATATAATTCCAGAGTTATGCATGCTTTTAAGTGTGTGGGGGTTCGTGATATGTTTGGGAGGTAAAGGAAGGAGGAAAGCTATGGCTGCACGGAAAATGTGTAAACCATTTTAATGATCATTTTCAATGAATATTGATATAATTCGGCATTGAATAACAGGAGTGTATGCGTGGGAGTGTAATGAAATATAACAATCAATTGGCAAGGCAAGACTGATTTTTTTTTTTACTTGCACATATCATTTATAAGTAGAATGTGTTAAAGCTGCATCCTTTGCATAATATTAAAAACTGAGATAATGGCATCACATGATATTTGTGGTCCTTCTACTGAATAGTAATGAAATTATTTTTATGATGAGTACACTTGAGTGAAAGAAAAAAACGGGGAATCCAAGCGGGACCTAAAACGTCGGGCAGATGATTTGCAATCCAAGCAAAAAAGTCCCCTACACACATTGATTATCGTTCAAAACAAGTTAGGCAAAAGTGATTATCGTTCAAAACAAGTTAGGCAAAAGTTCTGCGACAAAAGTTTTCAAAATATTTTATGCTATGGTCATATACGTGTTAAAATATGCCTATGAGATTTGGGGGAACGGATATTGATACACAGTTCAAAAGGTATATGATAGGTTCTGTACTAGATTTTTTAACCTTCTGAGACAGACGTACACGCTCTTAACTCACCGAGAATGTGGAAAATTACCTCTGTGGACAGGTATTCCAGCGGATTTATATTTTCTTAACTTAGCTTTCCATAGTTTATTAGTACTACAGTCCAAGACACTCTAATTAATATGCCGTCATGCTCACTTACAAATCTATACTATTACTACTACTACTAAAAATATCCGCCGATATTATGATGATGCTTACCACTTCTATCTGTATGAATAGTCAAGTCAAACTATTTTCAGTAAGAATTGTTCCTGGCTTTCGGTATACACTACAGTTTCAACCTAAATTAGCAGGCATTTCGACCCGACCCGAAAACCCATACAAGATTTTTCTTGACCTTTTGTAATTCAGGGAAATACAATAAAACTCTACGCCAATTAAAATAATGATGTGCCAGCCGCCATACACAATACTTTTCACTATAAACCTCCCCCACCTCCCCAAGCAAAAAAAAAAAAAAAAAGAAAGGACAAGACGGTCCTGTAGGCATTGAACTCCCATCCAGGTCATCACGGTTAGGTCCACACACCTTTGAAAGGGTTATAATACACAATTATCTACATTCTTGAAAACTTCGCATTAGGCTTAATACTTGAATAGTCAGGAAACGTAAAGGGTAGGAAGAGCTATATTAATAATAATAATAATAATAATAATAATAATAATAATAATAATAACTAGTTCACCTCTTCTTGTTCATGTAAAATCATTTTAACAGCAACTTTTTATTATACATTGCATTCCGAACCAAAGCTAACACGCATCGTTTGCGCTTTCACTTTTGAAAATGTAACTTGTATTCTATTTGCTTGCTTGGAATAGGCAAGGCTAAGGTTATGCATGAACTTTCTTAATCCGTGAAACATTCTGTCCAATACAATCTTCCTTGAACTAGTTTATGAATTAACAGAAATAATCGAACACTTGGTTTGGTTATATGAAGTAAATTCTTTCCAAAACAAAAAGTTTCGTTCTTTTAATTATATGTGGCTCGGGTTTTTCATTACGAGTTACTTAATTTGTCCGTTGTTTTGTCCGATTAATATCTCGCGCTGCTCCTTTTCTTCAAGCGTTGGAGTCACACCATATATTTGGATTCATACTGAGTAATGAACAATGATCAGTGTGTGCATGAGTTTTATTAGATCATATTAGTTTCTTAATTTTGTTTACCACAAGTATCGTATGTGAATGATTAATAGATAGGAAATTTTTATATTCTGCTTTCGTTTAAGTTAGAATTCAGATAGTGTTTGCTATCTTTCCCAGGCTAAATGATATTTGAAAGTAGATGCCAGACTAATGTCTGATGTACCTAAATTATTCATTGTTTCTGTTAGAATTCACATTGTGTTTGCTATCTTTCCCAGGCTAAATGCTATTTGAAATTAGATGCCAGACTAATGTCTGATGTACCTAATTTATTCATAGTTTCAGTTAGAATTCAGATAGTATTTGCTATCTTTCCCAGGCTAAATGATATTTGAAAGTAGATGCCAGGCTAATGTCTGATGTACCTAAATTATTCATAGTTTCAGTTAGAATTCAGATAGTGTTTGCTGTCTTTCCCAGGCTAAATGCTATTTGAAAGTAGATGCCAAACTAATGTCTGATGTACCTAAATTATTCATAGTTTCAGTTAGAATTCAGATAGTATTTGCTATCTTTCCCAGGCTAAATGGTATTTGAAATTAGATGCCAAACTAATGTCTGATGTATCTAAATTATTCATAGTTTCAGTTAGAATTCAGATAGCGTTTGCTGTCTTTCCCAGGCTAAATGCTATTTGAAATTAAATGCCAAACTAATGTCTGATGTATCTAAATTATTCATAGTTTCGGTTAGAATTCAGATAGTGTTTGCTATCTTTCCCATGCTAAATACTATTTGAAATCAGATGCCATACTTAAGTCTGATGCACCTAAATTATTCACAGTTTCTGTTTATTTTTTTTAGTTTCTTTAGGATTATGATATGTTTTATTGATATGCTAAATTATATTTAATGATGGCTGGCAGATAAATGACTTTTCTACCAAAAAATCAAAGATTTCAATTAATTTTGTTAAAAAAATTCCAGATAGATTATATGCAACGATTCTGTTAGGAAATGCTTCACTCTTAGTTTTTTCACCGATTTTCTTCTACGGTTTTGCATATATTTATACTTTGAATTAAGGTTCATCATTTTCTATGCATATTTATGCAGTTAATTCGGTGTTTATATTTTACTTTCTTTCCTTATGTTGTGTGTTCTTCATATTTTCTTGCTGGTCGCTATAGGTTTTAATTTGAATTGTTTATGTCTATTTTTTCGTCACCAGATAGTTATAACAGAGAAGGATAATCCACGTTTGCTTGCATTATAAGAAGGATTACAATATTGTATGCTATCTTTGCCAGTCTCAGAGACATTTGACTGTGGACTCCAGATTATGTCTGATATACCCCAAAATATCAATATTTTCAGTTTGTTTTTCAATAGTATCTCAAGAAAAAAGCCTGCTGTATTTCTTAGGTTATATTATATTTGAAGGTGGATGTCAAATTATGCCTGATCTACCAGATATTTCCATCTTTTTAGTTGGTTTTTCAATAGTATCTCAAAGAAAAAAAGTCTGATCTACCTGATATTTTCATAGTTTGAGTTTGTTTTAAATCGTATTAGAAGAAAAGTGCCTGCTATATTCTTTGGTTATATGATATTCGACAGTGGATGCTTGATTATGTCTGATGTGCCCAATAAACCAGTATCCATATTTTCAGTTGGTTTTTCAATAGTATCTCAAAGAAAAAAGCGTGATCTATCAGATATTTCCATAGTTTCAGTTTGTTTTAAATCGTATTAGAAGAAAAGTGCCTGCTATATTCTTTGGTTATATGATATTCAACAGTGGATGTTTGATTATGTCTGATGTACCCAATAAACCAGTATCCAAAGTGTCAGCTTGTTTTCAGATAGGATCAAAAACAAAGTAGCTGTTATGTTTTTGTTATGTTGCATTACACTTGAGGGTAGATTTCAGATTATATTTTATCTACCCGATATTTCATTTAGTTTCAGCTTAGTTTAAATAGTATCTTAAGATAAACACAAGTTATATTTCTTAGGTTACATTATATTTGACAATGCGTGTCAGATTATGTCTGATCTACCCATAGTTCCAACTCTTTTTTTTAATAGTATCTCAAGAAAAAAAATGCTTTATTTTCTTTTGGTTACAGGATATCTACTGCTGGATCTCAGATTATGTCCGATCTACCCAAATATTTCAGAGTTTCAGCGTTGTTTTAATAATATTTATGGAGTAATGTGTTCAGTATTTCCTTGGTTAAATGATATATGACGGTGGAAGTTCTTCATCTCAAATTAATTAGTATGCAGTGTTAAAAATGCGTTCTATGCTTGTCTACGTGCCCTATGTGACAGTATATTTTCAATCATTTATTACAACATCATATCTTCTGATTGTATATACTTGTAAGTTTGGCATCAATTCCTTTTAATCAACCTTGAGTGAGGAGATGATTTTGTCCATAATGCATGGACAAACCATCATGTGCCCTAATTATCCCCCACCTGCGTAATGGGAGTAGAAAGCTCCTCATTATTTGTGATCATGACCATTAGTATTTGCCTGTACATTTAGCATTCTATGTTTTTTGTTTTGATTTCAAGACCTTTTTTTTTTTTTTTTAAATTATTCGTGTGAAATGGCCTTGAACTGAGCAGAAAGTCATTTTAAATAAATGACCTTAACATACTATAGCAGTTTCTCGTAAGTATCCCACTACTGTCAAGCAAGGCTGTGAGAAGGAATTGTTACCTCTTTAGTTAAGTTTTAATCCCGGTTTCATTACATGATTGGACATGCAGGATATTCAATCATAAATCTTGCAAGTTAGAATGCGGAAATTTGACTGGAACGGGATCTCGGAGAGAAGTTACTGCTGTAAGAAGTAAAAAATAAAAGAAATTTAAAGGCAGTAAGTAGGGCCTTATGTTGACTGTTTAACATCAAGCAGCCAACAGAAATGCAATTCAAATCACTTTAATTCCGGCGTTGAAAGACATAATTTACTTTTCGACAAACTAATGCTCAGTTTAACACCTTGCATCTATGCAGAGAAATCGATCAGGTTTTTCATGCATCGCCACGGCCATTGTTATTTATAACAATTTGCTACAGTAGCTCCATATTTCAAGCATTATCCATTCATGTCTGGAAAATGTCACACGATAAACAATCAATTGCCATTATGTTAGCCTCAGTATTTGAAAATCAATATCTAGCCACTTAAATGACATATCGAACATTTTAATCCAAACCAAATATCTAAATGCCTTTAACGAAACATAGCTGGTAATTTTATAAGGTGAATAGTCTTGAAAGGCCCATTTTGACATTTAATATAAGGTTATTACAAATCTGACATCACATGTACTTATTTTGATTGTAATAATTTATGGTACAGAAATCTGGCATTAATGTCCTCCCTTATTTATGCTCATAAATTTGTCGCGTTTTTACAATAATCGTCGGAACTAAATTTGTAGATTGAGGTGGGGTCCTATATTTTCACAGAAGGATAATGTTCGTTTGGTCTTTTAAATTCGTGGTTTGTAGCCCCAGCGAGATTGACTTCGCAGGATTATGATCAATATGATGAAAGAAGTAAAATGAAATTATGGCTATGTGACCATTGCATAAAATGTTGAATTCGAGGTCTGGAGGAACCGAAAGGTGATCTGCAAATAGGCTGAACGTGCGATCAGTCTTTTAATATTATACACATGTCTAGATGTTTGAATCATTTTGAGTCAACAAGGCCTGTATTTTTCTCCAGTCATGTGCTGGTTTGGTTCAGAACGTCACGGTGTCCGACTAAACAAATAGTAGGACTGATTGACAAATTTACGGGACTCCAGGAACCAAAAATAAAGTTAATAAATAAAATAGACTCCAATCGAAAGCTTATTGACTCTGCTGTCGATTGAGGAATGTATTACGCAGTCAAAATATCGAGACACTGGCTGTTGACTGAGATCCAATCGCTAAGTGTAGCGCCGATTGTCATCGTTGGTCGGCCTGTGAAAGGACTCACTTTAGTTTCTGTTTTTGATGTTGAATGCTTAAATTGGGAGGAAAAAGATTTTGTTTTTAGCACGTTCATCTCCACTTTTCTAAATATGCAGGAATGCGAGTTAAAAGTGTCCATTTATACATCGGGAGTCAGTCACTGGTACATGTTTAAACAAACATTAGCGTTTACGAGCTGTGGGAACAAATGTTAGTCGCCTGCCAGTGTGGTGATATAAAGTTTACGTCAGGCATTGCTTGTTGGCGCTAAAGTGGCGTTTTATTTAAATCAGTCAACACATACAACCAACATGTAGTCCTAAAGGTATTGACTAATATTTATTTCCGTTTTCTTATGTCTCATATCACCGGTGCATTTTGCCATTAATTTTACATCCTGTGGTGCATTTTTCTAGATTTCGTTTTTTTATATTATATGCAAATGTGTAATTTTATTATGGCGTGATATGTATGTTTCAATAACCATGATGTTGACTTAACCACTTCCACTATATTGTATCTACTGCAGTTCCAGATGTTTGGTTTCGCTTCTGATAGATACTGGAGGTTAGCAATCATTTTAACTCGAAAATGCTCTTTTGGCGATCTGCTTAAACTATATATGCATAGCTGAAGATTGCACTTCCATTTCCAATGTCGAAAAGTTTTCTGTTTTGAATATGTTGATAAAATGCATATTTTTCAAACAAACGTAAAGTCACTTTTCGCTCTTTAAACTTTGTTTGGGCTTTGATCGATAAATTTCATACTTGTATTAATTCTTATACGTGTATGTAATATACCGATATAAACTTTATTTAGTGACCTTCAATATTATCTGAACATAGTGACATTTAATGCGATTAATTTTCTCTTTTTATTTATTTTCAGGTACATAGTGCACAATGTTAGTATATGGTAAACCCAACAGTTTTGTCAGTCTCCGGTTTGGTCGGACTCTTGTGTCTTCTTTGGTCTACAATACAAATAATTCCATGATAGTATAATCTAAGCTATTAAAACAATGATTCCGTTACAAAGTTCACTTTTGAAAGTTGCGACAGAAGGTATATTGTGAACATAAATCATTGGGCAAGAAGTTGTATTTATTTATTTAAATATTTTGTTGCTATTGAGAAATTACACAGATCCCAAATACATCGTTTCGTCAATTGGAAGTTCATTTATTTTGATACTTTATACCGCCCAAAGTTTTCTTTCCTTTATACCGTTGATTAGTTTCTCACTTACTCTATTCCAGATGTTAAAAAACAAGCACCTGTACATTGTCTTCCAAAATCGGAAAGATGAAGCTCACTTCAAAACCTTTAAGATGATGAATTTACATTAGATCATTGGCTTGACATGCAAACGAACCTAAAGATCGTGCGATTTCGTTTGTTCATCCTTTCCTTTTTATTTTCATGTATTGCTTTGCATTTTCTACAGATAAATTTGCAGTTTCAAGTGTGTGGCGAAGTTATTTTGAACTGATTTTCCTTGTTGTATATAGTGGTTCCCCAAGGATCTAAAAGAGGTTTGGTAATTATCCACCAAAAAGGGCACTTTAAACTCGTATCTCTTGTTCAAAAGGGCGCCTTATTTGATCGTGAATTATTGTTGCTATTATTGTTATTATTATTGTTGTTGCTGTTGTTGTAAAATAGGACATCTGCCAGAGCTGTGATCTCCCTGGAATTGATCAGCATCAATTTGCAAGAAAAGTGTAGCAGATACAGTTAAATTGAATTTATTTTAAGTGGCCCCCCTATATTACCAATTGAAATGTGATATTTGTTTTGTTTCAAAAGCAATATTGAGAGGTACTCGATCAATCAATTTTCTTGGTGGATCTTTAAATTTTCAAATGGTTTTTTGTTTTTCTTACTTTTGCATTACTTAAAACTTGTTGTTACTTTCTGCAATCTTGAACTTTCCCAGCTAATCTGGGATTACAGATATTCTCAAAAATGTGTCAAAGTTTCATTTCATTGGGCGAAAAAGTACGGTAGTGTGTGTGTGTGTTATATCTATAGAAGAAGTCCATCAGATAAATCATTCCATCAGTTTAAAACAAACAGATTAAATTTGTTACGACTCTAGGTATTAAAATAATGTAACAGAAAGAAAGTGAAATCAACAATGTAAGTAAAATCAACAAGCAATGTATTTATTGGCAATAAAAGTGATTCAACAAGTAGAGGATGCTGAACACTTTTCATCCCAGGCTCCAATGACTGTCGGAGTGGCCAATCTCTCTTGATGTAGTGGGAACCTCTCGCACGACTCTCCCATTCGCACACAGAAAACAGCAGTACTTTGTGTATCCAGTCTGCAGACCAAGAACCTTGAAATCGCCACAAAGCTGCCACTGATGTTGGTCATAGTTTATGCACCTCAAAAGTTGTTTCATGTTTTCATAAGTTTCCTTCATATGGAATACCAGCTTCAGATTGCATCATTCATTGTTTTGCCTAAAAGGCAAGTACTGTCCAAACCCAGTCATAGATTTATTCATAGATCCAGTCAAAGATGTATTTTAGTCATTTCTGGTTTAAACTGAGATCCCTTCCCTTTATAAATCACTTATCCTTCGCCATTATCAAGTGAAGGGTCGTATATACTGACCCAGTATAATATCTTTAAAACAAGAGCCAATCAACAATTTTAAGCATCATTTTCATTCTCAGTGACCCAGACTTAGTAAAGTTTGACAACATTTATTGCGGAAGCATTTTGGCTGTAGACCTACATAATTAGATTCATAATCACTGATGCTTATTTGTGTATTGATTCTACATATAATTAGATTCATAATCACTGATTCTTATTTGAGTATTGATTCTATACATAATTAGATTCATAATCACTGATTCTTATTTGAGTATTGATTCTATATATAATTAGATTCATAATCACTGATTCTTATTTGAGTATTGATTCTATACATAATTAGATTCATAATCCCTGATTCTTATTTGAGTATTGATTCTATATATAATTAGATTCATAATCACTGATTCTTATTTGAGTATTGATTCTATGAATAATTAGATTCATAATCACTGATTCTTATTTGAGTATTGATTCTATATATAATTAGATTCATAATCACTGATTCTTATTTGAGTATTGATTCTATACATAATTAGATTCATAATCACTGATGCTTATTTGAGTATTGATTCTATATATAATTAGATTCGTAATCACTGATGCTTATTTGAGTATTGATTCTATATATAATTAGATTCATAATCACTGATGCTTATTTGAGTATTGATTCTATATATAATTAGATTCATAATATTTGAGTATTGATCTTTTAAGATTACCCTTTATTCCACACGTAATGTACCTCCCCTGAGCAATACGGCATGAGTGCATACATGACAGGGTTTTATACTACATCACTTCTCGTATAAACGGATTCGAACTCGCACCCTTCTGCTCGCGAGTCCAACACGCTGACCACCCAGCCCCTATTTAGTTTTTCAAAAGTGGTGTTGGTCAATCTCTGGTAAAGGTTTCTTTATACAAATATTTCACACTTTTTTTTAAAAGCGGGAACGAGCTTATCATCAAGCACGGGCTTATCCTGAGAGATTGAGCGACGGTACTTTGGCACGAGATTAACAATTCCTATCTATCGTTCAGCTGAAGATATTGACATTTTTATTTACCATATATTTGTTTGCTCAAAAGATAACAGCTGTTAATTATAAAATGAATTTAACTATAGAATTGAACACTTTGAACGTAATATAAAAGAGAATACGAGATTGATACTTTATTTTCATTGCTTAGGCAATCATGCATGCAAAAGAAAAGAACATCTATATCATCAGGTCATTTACATATACACATAGGCACGTTTGCCAATTTTCGTTGGCTTAGGTCAAGTTATTTTTGAGTGTTTGTGCCAAGAATATTAAGGTGTAGACTCAAAAAGTCTTAGTAAAAAAGAAGTACAAAAATCCTTTCCAAACATACATCAAAAGTACCGTGAACGACACGTTATAAGCAATGCCTGTAGTTTAATAGTCCTCTAATTAGGCACTAGTAGGGCATAGTTGACTCAGGAGATTATTGACCAACGGTCTTAGTGACCTGGACCTTTGGTCAAGGTATGCGGTCTTGAACCAAACTTGCAGTGCAGAAACCATTATTTTCTTATTAGACTTCCCATGGCCGTGAGCTCCACTTAGTTTGGTCAAAGAACTTAGTCTAGAACAAGAGGTATTCTGCAAAACCAATTTTTCTTTGACTCAAAACGACGTTGACCTTTGAACTCTTGACTCCAAAATCAACAGCCCTCTTCCATACCTTAAGTACAAGTCCACCATAAACTTTGGTCAAAGAATGGGTATAGAACTAAGTTATTATGCAAAATAACATTTTTCTTCTTGCCATCACCGCGACTTTGACCTTAGACCTTTTGATTCCAAAATCAAAAGGCTTCTTTCTTACCGAACTTGTAAGTGATCCACAAACTTCGATGAAGGTACATAGTCGTTAACTGAAATGTTTGTGCAAAAACCGTTTTTATTCTTTCAGCCACAGTGACCCTGACATTTGATATTTTGACCCTAAGATCAATAAGCTTGTTCCTTACCCCAAGTAAGAGCTATCCACAAAGCTTGGTAACTGTAGATGGTGGAACACTTAAAAGTGATTGTGCAAAAACCATTCGTATTCTTGCAGTCACAGAGACCTAGACCTTTGACCTCTTGAACCGAGAATCGATAGGATTTGTCCCTACCCCAAATAAAAGCTATCTACAAAGCTGTTGACCACTAAATCGACAGAATTCTTCCTTAGCCCAAGTGCAAGCCATCCGCTACGTTTGATAACTGAAGTGGTGGACAACTCTAGTTATTGTGCGGAAACGAAATTGGTAACAGACGGACAAGCTCATAACATAATACGCTCCTCCATATGGCAGGCGTATAAAAATCGCTTACAAGGCCTGAGAAGCGAATATAGTCCTTTACACACACACACACACACACACACACATATATATATATATATATATATATATATATATATGCTTTCCATTTTTTACCGCTTTCATCCCTTCTATGTAATCGATCTAAAGGGAATTCGGAACGTACGTGCAGACGTACGGAAAGTATCTGCATGACGATCACAATAGAACTTTTCTCAGTAATATTTCTTTCTGAGCTTTTATCAATGTGTATGTTTTATTACAAACAACAAAACAGCAGCACTTTTTATCTCGATTTTCTTTATATCTGCCTCTCTGGTGGTTTGTCTCTTATGCGCTGTATGTTTGCAGATTGATATATCTTTCTTTCTTTCATTTTCTGTGTTCTTTCTCTTTCCCTCTCCATACCCTGACATAACTGTTAGACGACGCGTTGACATTTTAAGTAAGCCTTTTCGATCTGCTGTCGATCTTGTGTGACATTAAGCCATTCGAGAAAATCGGGAGTGTTACTTGTATCAAGAAGAATGAAGTGGCCCAAAGTACCACTGGAGGATTGATTGTACATGAAGTCGTTGTTGGTATAAGACAACATCAAATAAACTACAGGCCATATTTAGATGCAAATCTCTTCCGTTTTTCCGTATTTCGCAATCGGCGAGAATGCAGTAATATACACACTTCAGTACACAGGGAAACTTTAAGATTTTTCAAGGGGATGCAATTTTATCGTCCTGCCAATCACGTACGGATGATGATGATGATGATGATGATGACGCCGAAATCGATGTAATACTGTCATTTCTACCCTTTATCACTCCCAACACATTAAACAACTTCTACCGAATAAAATGGTTCTTCATTTATTCGCTGATACGCACTCACATACACACAAACATTAGAATATCCGGCTCCTCTATGACAGGCGGGGCGGGGTATCCAGATCGGTGCACGGTTTCATAGGGATTTACATACTCTCTCACTCCATGCACTTTCTGAAATTTCTCTCTTACTCTATTCCCTTTGTTTTAAAGTTTACGAGTCAATCAACTCACTGGCTTGTCTATTACCTAGCAGTGTTATGCAATTCATCGAGTGGTACTTCTACAACCGCCATGAAATTAATACTCTGCCATCGTCTATGAAATCGGAGTGCGAGCACAACGATCGTGTTAAGTTGGGGACTTGAAGAAGCTAACTGGTAATTGGTACATGAAGTCATATCAGAAGACGAAAGCATATTTAAGTGCCGATGCCATGGGAGAAAATTGCCTTACCCAGAGACATACGACTGCAGTGGACTTGGATTAGTCTGGGCAGGATTCTAACTCGCATCCCACTGATTGTGAATCCGGCACTTTAACTGCCGAGTCATCGTGGTGAAAGGGCGCCTAAAGAGATCTTTAGCGGTAAAAGAAACATTCAGATTCTTTATCGGCGAAACATTGCAAGGTGACTGAATAAGGGGAATGAGTATATGAGTAAGCAGACTTGGGTAAGCTCAGTACTTCCCTTTAATAAAAAAAGAAAAAAAAGCATACTCAAAGGCATAAATATCTTGGTAAGATTCCAACTTCCATCAGTGTTGTTGTTCAATGCGTTCAGTTTATCTGAAAATGGATTTAATTTTCATAGCCTGTTCCCATGAGATCTGATTCACTCTCATCGACTTCATTTTTACTTTCTTAATCAACGTTTGAAGTGAAACTTTTCCAAATTAAACCGAATCTCTATATGCTAGAGTACTTCAGGAAGTAATCATAACATGGAATATGAGGTTGCCTCATGGATGTAGTCTTTAAGTATATCCATCTTACATTTCTGCAGAGATACAAACAGAAGTCTTCAGGTTTTGTCCAGAAATGGAAAATCGGGAAAGGTGTGAATGAGTGACTAAAGAACCGACTGATTAAAGAGGTGATTGACTATTGACCAAAGAAAACAATCAAAAATTGTCCTAAGGTATCTGGTGTCTGTGAAATCTTCGACAAAACAAAGATTCATGTTGAGGTGAGTTGTTCTTCAAGACACGTTACTGTGATCCTTGCACAACATCGTGTACGCGATCAGATGTTTACATGTTTATGAGGCAACAACACAAATGACTTTGCCGATTAGCGAACACGCCCAAAAACATGAATCATTCCGTATAAATACAAAATGTCATATCCCCTTACTTAGAGTGAGTCAATTAAGTTGGAAGATAAAATCAGAACCCGTCTCTAGGTAGATATGTGCTGAGAGGATTTGAATAAGTCGAACAAGACATCCTATTTAAATGGCATTTGGAGTGCCCAGTCCAAAGTGGAAAGTGTTTCAAAAGAACAAAGTGAAGAAGGTTTATGAAAACGGAAATGTGCTTGGTCGGAAAATCTCTGAATACTGGATCATTCAGGCATGATCTCCAACGCAAATGATTTGGATTATTACAGCATAAATCGATCTAAGGGCTAAAATATCAATATGTTCAAAAGAGCAATGTTTGCTTCGAATAACACCTTTCATACATTTGCATGAATATTGATTTACATAAATCTATATAAAGGATGAGATTATTCCCGTGTAAACAATATACATGCATTAGAAGATTTCCGAGCCCTCGTGCCACTAATATACGGTCATATCCGCTATGAATTGTGGAACAAGTTCATTCAAGGTTAAAGACCATATTAAGTACCGGTAAGTCAAGAAGACTGCCTGATAATAATTACCATATATATTCGCGTATAAACTCATACCAACTGCAAACTGCATAGACCCAGATCTGCCGTCGCATAATGCGCCGGCAGATCTGGGTCTATGCAGTTTGTAAGGACTAATCAATAGAACAAACAACATAGACCCTGATCTGCCGGCGCATTATGCGACTGCAGATCAGGGTCTATGGTGTTTGCATTTGGACCCTGATTATACGCGAGTTTATACTGTAGGCTCTCTGAGTGTCAAAGTTCAGGACGATGTCCATCATCGCGACGGGCTATCTAGCAAAATTATGTCATGCTGATTTATGCCGTATTAAATGGGACACTGACAAATGGATCACCGAGTGGTCTAAGGCGCTCGCCTTTACCGATCACTGCCATCTCACCTCTGTCTGCGTGGGTTCGAGTCTCGGGCTCGGCCAATGTGGATAAGTGAGAAAGCTTGCCAGTAGCTTCCTGTGGGTCGGTGGTTCTTCCCTGGGTTTGCCCGGGTTCTTCCTCCACTAGATAAAACTGGCCGGCTTGTATAGCCTATCATGTGCTGAAAAATGGCGTTAAACCCACAACAACAACAACAAATGGATTACTGTGTCTATGAAAAATATATAAAATATGGAGGCTGTTCCCATTTGTTGTCATCACTTTATAATATTTAAAGTATAAACTCCCAATTTTTTTTTCTCATAAAAGCCCAAATAAAAGACAAGTCATCGAAAGGAAAGTTTGTGCACGAGATCAACCGATTTAACTCTCTAAACCATTAATGCAAAGATCTAAAACATAACTATTTAGTAACGAAGCACTGGTCAGTTAATTGTTTCGTCTTCTTTTTGTGAAACAAAGGAAAGATGCTAGTTTTTTGGAATCTAAATGTACATTTTTTTGCCAATTGTCATAGAAAGACAATAAATAACTAAGTGTATTTAATAAGTATTTGAAAACAGGCATCGTTTAATGTCAGACACATTGCTTCATGTTTCGGAACCGGCATGTTGTTGTGTAGAACTTCTGTAGCTAGATAAATTTTCATTTACTGCCCTCTTGTAAACCTATATCGCGTCTACCTATGTAAATTGCATCCACAGTTTTTTTTTAATGAAAACGTAAATATTGTTGGTATGATCTTTTTTTTCAAACAATGTCTCATTTCTGAGAAATAAGTCTTTATCAATAGAGATTATTGCGGCCTGGCTTGAATAGCGCTTCAATAAAGCACTACTTTAAAAACGAAAAATAAAGCTCACATTATAAATAAAATAGGTATGTTTTTCTCACATGAAATCATTACATCTAAGTATAAGAGTAATTACTAAAACGAAAAATAAAGCTCACATTGTAAATAAAATAGGTATGTTTTTCTCACATGAAATCATTACATCTAAGTATAAGAGTAATTACTAAAACAAAAAATTTGAATGCCTCTTAAGACTCTTAAGTAAACCTTCCATTCACATCAGTCACTGTGTAGTTATTGATGCAATAGTCACCATTCACATCAGTCACTGTGTAGTTATTGATGCAATAGTCACCATTCACATCAGTCACTGTGTAGTTATTGATGCAATAGTCACATACGAGTGTTCCATTCACATCAGTCACTGTGTAGTTATTGATGCAATAGTCACATACGAGTGTTCCATTCACATCAGTCACTGTGTAGTTATTGATGCAATAGTCACATACGAGTGTTCCATTCACATCAGTCACTGTGTAGTTATTGATGCAATAGTCACATACGAGTGTTCCATTCACATCAGTCACTGTGTAGTTATTGATGCAATAGTCACATACGAGTGTTCCATTCACATCAGTCACTGTGTAGTTATTGATGCAATAGTCACATACGAGTGTTCCATTCACATCAGTCACTGTGTAGTTATTGATGCAATAGTCACATACGAGTGTTCCATTCACATCAGTCACTGTGTAGTTATTGATGCAATAGTCACATACGAGTGTTCCATTCACATCAGTCACTGTGTAGTTATTGATGCAATAGTCACATACGAGTGTTCCATTCACATCAGTCACTGTGTAGTTATTGATGCAATAGTCACATACGAGTGTTCCATTCACATCAGTCACTGTGTAGTTATTGATGCAATAGTCACATACGAGTGTTCCATTCACATCAGTCACTGTGTAGTTATTGATGCAATAGTCACATACGAGTGTTCCATTCACATCAGTCACTGTGTAGTTATTGATGCAATAGTCACATACGAGTGTTCCATTCACATCAGTCACTGTGTAGTTATTGATGCAATAGTCACATACGAGTGTTCCATTCACATCAGTCACTGTGTAGTTATTGATGCAATAGTCACATACGAGCGGAAAGGATCGGATAGTTATTGATGCAATAGTCACATACGAGTGGAAAGGATCGGATATCAGAAGTGAACAGATCCTTAATTTGGTATTAAAATCTCAGGTCACACGCAGGCGGCATATGAGAACAACGTAATGCTTATATATATATATATATATATATATATATATATATATATATATATATATATATATATATATATATATAAAGTGGTAGTTTGTGAGAGTAGTTATTAGGCGTTTTAGGGTACAAACATATATATGACAAAATGGGGTGTACATTACTATAGTGTAATGTAAAACAACGTAAACAGTACATTATGAAAAGCAATTTTTGTAACGTATTATGTATATACTTATACACACGAACACACACGCACATGTACGTATACATACACAGTGCATCATACATGCCTATACTTGTATAATTATGTATACCTATGTATACACTTACACACATGCACATAATTATGCACCTGCATACACGCATGCACGTATATGGAAATACCTATACATACACATATACATATACGTATACAGACCCATACATACACATAAAGATACATATGTATACGTATATACAAGTAACACACACCCACACATGTATATATATATATATATATATATATATATATATATATATATATATATATATATATATATATATATACACACACATATATATATATATTTATATATATATATATATATATATATATATATATATATATATATATATATATAAGTGCACTATCAGTCGGCGATGCATTTTGTATGTTGCTGGCAGTTACATAATTTTTTTCAGAATTAGTTCAACAAATTTAGCAAGACTTATTAATGCTGATCAGTTTCTGGAGAATTTTTTTATCAACCTTTCTTACATTCAGATTAGTACAATAATAAGATGGTAAGAATTTACATCTTTCTCTTGACAAAAAAGGACAGACAAACAAATATTGAAATTCATCACCTTTGTCATCCTTATCGCACACGGTGCATTTTCTGTCTTGGTATGTTTTTCCAACGCCCTGACTCTACTAAAAGTTTGTGGTTTCTAGTTCTAAATCTTGGGAAAGGCAAATAAACATTTATTTCTAAAGATATCAAGTACTACTCAAAGTTTAAGTCTCGTTTGAATAATTGGTAAGTCATACCTTCTGATGTAGCTTCGAATCTTGCACTCCATTCCTGTGTAAATAAATTATGTAAAGATTGTGCAACGCTTGCTTTCAGAGCTTGAGGGTTACGTATTGGTGCTTGGTAGAACAGATCAATTTTTACAACTGAAATCAATATGTTTCTAATATATTTAAACCATTTGTAAATAAAACCGGAATGTATATCACTCAACATGATATTGTATAATTTTTTGGAAATTTTGCGATCATTATTGAGATTCCAAATCCAATCATGCGACATTTAATATAAATGTAAATTGGTTTCCTACCAAGTTCTGAATACAGAAAAGTAATTGGTGTGCTCTTTTGCTATATATCTTAGAAATTCAAGGTGAACATTGTCAATAAGCTGGGTATTTTGGAGCCCCCTTATTATCCATACAGCAAAATGTGTAAAATTGTGAGGTCGAACAGTTGTAACTATAAATCGATTGGAATGTGCAGATTGTTTATTCATCAATAGAGAAGACGCATGGCTTCCTTTGCTTGTTCAACATTGTGATTTATAGCTTTTAAAAATGGCAGCCTTTTGGAGAAAGTAACACCTAGGTATTTAAATTCTTCACAAGTAGAAATGGTATTTCCACCCAGTTTAAATTCAAACGGAGTGCAATTACGTGATCCAAAAATTAATATTTTTGTTTTTGTTAAATTTAAATTTAGTTTTCAAAGTTTCGTGTGCTCAAAGAAAAAACATTAGGATTTTATTGGAAAGAGTCTACATCAGTTATTACAGTGTCATCTGCATAAAGTAAAATCAAAATTTTCAAGTACATTTCGGTGTCAGAACCTTCTGTTTCTAGTGCAATTTCTGTACAATCATTATCTTGCAGAAAATATTCCAGGTCGTTGAGAAATAGTGAAAATAGTATCGGCGAGAGATATTCACCATGCCTTACTTCGTCAAGTAATGTATTATGGGTGATTTCAGCACGGCAAACACAGGAATAATAAATGGAGAATGGTTAAATTTTGAAGCCACTGTAAATAAAAATAACGATTGTGGATAAAACCAATGCACAGTTAAATAGTGATTTACATAATTGCATACCATTTTACATGTAAACGGTCTTATTAATTCCAGAGCCTATATCTGATCTTGCACCATGATGTGATGTCATACGGAGCATTTTTATGTCGTCTACGTCAGTTCGTGTAATAAGGTCAACCTTCCTACCCGTCAATAAAAATAGAATCGGAATTTCCACGGTACTGTCCAACTTCTAAAATACACTCTAAACATAGAATCATAATTCGGAATTTCCACTGTTTTTCCCAGTTTTAAAAAACAGTGTTTTGTGTCATTAAGTGCATTTCTCTATCTCTCCATCATGTTCCATTCCCATAGAAGACCATACCGTCCCAAACGTAATGTTAAATTCCCATAACCCCCATACCAGCCCAAACATAATGTTAAATTCCCATAACCCCCATACCAGCCCAAACATAATGTTAAATTCCAATAACCCCCATACCAGCCCAAACATAATGTTATATTCCCATAGATTCCCATAGTGACATTTGTACGGTTAAATTAATAATAGAGAGTATAGCTATCGCGAGGGATCTGCAGGGCTTAGGATATAATTAGATTTTGTATCAATCAAAGTCTTTTCATAATAAATGAAGTACGAATGACAACATTACCGCTTTTAAAACATATAACAAAGAAAGGTTATCTAGTCAATTTGCGCTACACATTAGCGGCTGTAATTCTACGCTAATTCAGAGAATAAATTTGATTTAATTTCTGCTAAAATGTCATTAGCTGACTGGATGAGATTTAATGGACTTAATGTATGTACTCTCCTTTCCGTTCAATAGTACATAGGAGAAGAAAAAAACAATACCTAGTGATCACATTAATATGGTATACAACTCGGCTTAAAGGATACACCAAGCATCCAAGATCTATCACACATTTATGTTAGAGAAACACAAAATGTAAAGTTATTTTATATTATAATGCCAAAAATGTGTCTAGGTATTTTTTTTAATCCTCGTATACCCTAGAGTACGACCTGCTCCATTGTTTGTGGTAAGTCACATCAGCGTGGATCTAAAAGTGGTTAACATGCAATTAATTATTGGAACAACTTAAAATCAGCAAAAGCAATGCGTTTTAGTAAGTTCAAGGCGATGAAATCGTTTTACACAATGTATAAAATACTGTCTTCACAGTCTCTTACCTTTTGTACTTTGTTTGGAATAATGTTAGAATTCAATATACTAATAAATAAGTCTCTTTTTTGTTCTCACAACTTAAACTTATTTCAGGTGCTTAATCTCGATTTATAATAATATTTGCTAAATAAATCTTAAATATTGACGAACTGGTGACACAACTATTTCTGTAATACGCCAAGATAGCTTGCAGAAAAACATTTAACGCCAATCTTTGATGGGATATCGTAAATTAGATCTTATTATTTATAGAGCATATACAATATGTCTTTGGAAAGGATTAAAATCTGTTTAATTTTTCGGACGTATGCTTTTCCGAACTTTCTTCAAAGAGCATGCAAAACATTCTAAATCGAAAAAATTAAAACTGCGTTCGTATTAATGATCGTTCATTGATCAATGTTTATAAACTGGAGTTATGCTCTGATTAGACAGCACTGTCCAGAGACCATATATATATATATATGACAGCACTGTCCAGAGACCATATATATATATGACAGCACTGTCCAGAGACCATATATATATATGACAGCACTGTCCAGAGGACCATATATATATATGACAGCACTGTCCAGAGACCATATATATATATATATATATATATATATATATATATATATATATATATATATATATATATATATATACTTCCCTTTCTTTGTGACACGCAAAGAAATGAATTAATCTAAAATAAGATAATAGTGGTCTTGAAAAAAGTGTCCATTTTCTCCTAATTGTCACAGAAAGAAAATGCTGCACTGAGGTAAACATTAGAGGTATTGAAGAAGTCTTCTCATCGCAGCATTTCTAGGGCTCAAATTGTCGTGCCATAAACGTTTTATATCAACTTCTAGTTATACATTAACTGTTTGCTTGTGAACCTTACTTGTATCTATTTTGGAACTTCCTGATCAACAGAGGCCATATAGTCCTAAATAGCAAAAGGCCTCTCTCTCTCTGTCTCTGTCTCTTCTGTATATATATATATATATATATATATATATATATATATATATATATATATATATATATATATATATATATATATATATATATATATATATAAGTAAATAAACATAAAACATTTTGAATGATTATGTTGGCACAACGTTTACATTTATGAAACCCAAGCCAACCAACTGTTCTTTGAAGTACTCTGTATCACACTTTGCATAGCGATGAATTGTATGTACACATCCTTTCTCATCTTACCGATAAAATTGGTTGAAGTTCTGATAGGTAATAACTTCTCTAGTTTTCACTCTGCCCTCTAGGGAAATATGCAATAATACTCCGCACAACTGGAGATCATCGATATTGGTGGGAAAAAGTATGATGTTTATTAATGTATCAGTCTAATTCAAAGTGAAATATAATTACTAATATCTGGAACTTGATTGATTATATTCTCCAATATACATCATTTTCACATAATTAAATTGACACTTATAGTGCATTGGAATCAGAAAATAGGACTCGATGAACTTACTGTGATCAGAAATTCAATTTGTATAGTCAGTGATGTTTATATTAATAATTAATAACGTTGGACGTTAACTATACATATAATTAAAATTTATCCAAATATATAAATATTTGCAAACCAGTCAATGGCCAAAGCACTGTATTTTTAAATTCATTGTAAACACAGTAATTCTTTGGATAAATACGATAGCTAAAAAAAATAATAATATATTTTTAGGTTCATTGAAGTATGAACCGAAGAAACGTTGTGCAAACTGTATGGAGTCTGCGCAGCGGTTTTTCGGTTGATACTTCTGTGAATGTAAAGAAATAAACTGCTCAATCCTTATAATTATATTATACATCTAATAAAGACGAAATAAGGACAATTCTTTTAAAAAGTGTGCTAAATAGACCATTTAAACCTTGTCTAACAGTGCATAAATACATGCAAAATAGCAATCAATATCCGTAATGTGCATGCAGCCAATCAGAATGCGGCAATCAGTTGCCTGACAACATGGCACAAACTTACCCTCGGTCATTAAATCATTACATGATCAGCCTCCATTGGACATATAGTCCAAGCACCCAAAGTGAAATCCATGATGGATAAATACACATATGATTAAACATCAACATTAATTTAGATTTGTTTAATTAATTTTACCCTTATTTCCCATGTCGAAATTTGGGAGTAGCGCCTACTTGGCCTTGCCAGTGTACAACATTCGCTATTTAAAGAAATGAGGTTTTATTCCCTAGCTTTTGCAATATAATTTACAGTTAACTGGAAATGGCAAATATAGCTACTTAACAAGAGAGAGAGAGAGAGATGAGAGAGACACACACACAGACACAGAGGCAGAGAGTCGCCATTGTTTATGGACCTCATCAATGCACACATGATAAATAAACCCTATAAATTAAATCAATTGGGGTTGATAAAAGTTGATAGTAAATCAATGAAGAATCTTTTTTTTTAGACAAAATCTGAAGCAATTGCTGTTTAAAGAAAATAGTAAAAAAATATCAAGCACGAGTCTGCATCTATGGTAATGTGCGTTTGTGTGAATGTAGCCTCATGTGTGTGTGTTTGTGTGTGTGTGTGTGTGTGTGTGTGAGAGAGAGAGAGAGAGAGAGAGAGAGAGAGAGAGAGAGAGAGAGAGAGAGATGAGATTACACTCAAAAAGAGCATGACTTGACTTGTTTTTTGAAACATCTGGTATATAACTCATTAGTTCGATTCACCCAGTTTATGTTTTACTTCTCTTTTGTATCAGGGTCTATCCATATTAAATTCATTCGGAAAACACGCTTACCAACTCTATAAATTCCGACAATAGCTTTAGTTTCAGCTGACACCCCCCCCCCCAACCCCGCCACTTTTTTTTACGACAGTCAAGGACAGCTTCACTGTTTACATGGATGAGTATGCTAAAGTGCTAACTATCAAAATCTGAAACAAGTTTTTGATTTAAATTGGAATTACAACCGAACAGAATGGTAACTTCTTTCAGTTTTTCGTTGAGGCCCCAATTTTTCATTTAGTACTTGAAAATACGACTATAGACCATGATCCAAAGCTTGTCTAATCGCGAGGCGAAATCAACTGGTGAAGTCCCGTCCGAATAATCGACTCATCTTGGCCTTACTAGATGTAACAATGTTAAAATGTCAGAATGTAACTTGGATTAACATCTGGAATACCAGGCCTGCGACTCTCTCTCTCTCTCTCTCTCTCTCTCTCTCTCTCTCTCTCTCTCTCTCTCTCTCTCTCTCTCTGCTGGTTATCTACATATTTGATCGATCCAACTTTCAGCTTTATATTCTCAGTCTTAAAAAGTCATTTTTTTGTTCTTGTTATTCTTTTTTTCAATTCACATCATTATTTATTATACACCGTAAGCATGATATGATCCCATTGCCCTCGGTGCAGATCATCACGTTAGCTGGCAAATATTTTACACATAATTCTATGCGAATGTCGGACAAAGTAGTGCCAGCGGGAGGGGTTCAATTATTATATTTTTTTCGGTTCATACAGGTATGAACAAAATTAGTTTAAAAGGACCTGGCCAATCAGATGGAGAATAAAACAAATAATTATCAAAATTGAAACAATTTCATATCACTTAATTTTATGTTTCACACTTTAAAAGATAATCGTCTATATCTTAATTGTCGACTAATAATACATCGATATTATAACTATCGGACTAACACTACATCGATATTATAACTATCGGACTAACAATACATCGATGTTACAACTATCGGACTAATAATACATCGATATTATAACTATCGGACTAATACTAATACATCGATATTATAAATATAGGACTAATACTAATACATCGATATTACAACTATCGGACTAATAATACATCGATATTATAACTATCGGACTAATAATACATAGATATTATAACTATCGGACTAATACTAATACATCGATATTGTAACTATCGGACTAACAATACATCGATATTATAACTATCGGACTAATAATACATCGATATTGTAACTATCGGACTAATAATACATCGATATTATAACTATCGGACTAATAATAATACATCGATATTATAACTATCGGACTAATAATACATCGATATTATAACTATCGGACTAATAATACATCGATATTATAACTATGGGACTAATAATAATACATCGATATTATAACTATCGGACTAATAATAATACATCGATATTTTAACTATCGGACTAATACTAATACATCGATATTATAACTATCGGACTAATACTAATACATCGATATTATAACTATCGGACAAATAATACATCGATATTATAACTATTGGACTAATAATACATCGATATTATAACTATCGGACTAATACATCAAGGTATTGCTGTGCTTCAAAGATTATGAAATATCTGTAAGTCGAGAGTCTCAGAGCTGAAATAAATCCATACTTAGTATGTCCAATCTCTTTCCAGGTATTTTGTATGAAAGTGAAGCCGTCATGCTTTCTATATTTTTCATTTCGTTTCACGTGGCGATTGTCCCCTCAGCGTAATTGTAGGACAAGAAACCTGTGCTTTCCTGATATATTGGCAAGCAGTCGATTTTCGTGCCATCTGGCACTATCATTCGTTTTATCCAACGAATTCCGACGTCGCTGTGATTATTAAATTGTGTTGGTCAATAAGGTGGCATATTGAACCCAATAGCTGAGAATGGATATATACAATTGATATAATCCTTTCTGTCCATCGAAATTACCCATGGGGGTTAGATTAGAAAAGTATTTGACTGTGCATAAAGCTATATTATAAGACCACGAATCAATGGGATCACTGTTTGCTTATTTGCCTTTAATCAGACGGTAGCTTTATACAAATTACCATTACAAAACTTCTGACTTTACTACCGCTGCCACTAACATTATCACTGCATTACCACTCAATCCGATTAAAATCCAGGTGTCCGACATAACAAAGATATGACCGACACCGATACTATGTCATGTTCTGTTGACCTTTCAATTCACCAATCGAATTACAACTTTTACATTTATGAATGTGAAAAAGTCATTCGGAACATATAGTTTGTACCGATAACTCTCACAAACATGAAATGCATTACTTTATCTATGTAAGTTGACACATAATAAAACTTGCCTATCTCATCGATAAGAATTTTTAAATGATGAATCAAAAAATTATACATGAAATATTAAGACATTTACTTTATTTTCTCGGAAATTTGTACTTCAAATGACGTTGTCGTTATTTGAAATGAGGAATATTCGACGTTTCTTCTAATGACCTCAAGGACACACATTGCGTGAAGTTGAGAAGCTTAAATATGTGATTGATGCTTGATTACAATTGTGAAGCAAACATTGACAAAATATTACCAGATTGGCGGTAGAAACAGAGGCAGATCTGAAATCTCATCTCAAGAATTACCTACTGTTTACTCTATCTCACGTCAGGATGGTCCTTATGAAGTCTTGTATTGATATGTCTAGTATTGAGCTCTGCCACCTGGCACGTACTAAATTCAATGTTCACCATTCGAATGCCTGAATGCTAGATTGTCAGCGTTTCGTGAAACAAATTTGATCAAATAACTCACAAGTTTTTCTCATGTGTTAATGATAAATGTTGAAAATAATCGACCGAATGTATTGTGGCATTGAAACGCAGCGAGGGGAGAATAAATACACTGCAGTAAGAGTAAGAACTTGTGGGAAAAAAATTACAATTTTTAAACACAATTATCGGTCGATTTATCTCCTTGCACATTTATACCTGTAATGTCCAAATCATTCGTTATGATTGCAGGAATCCGTTATCTATGTTGACTATTTGCCCATCAAACGGATGTGAGATTCACGTTATCCGGTAGTGACTGTAATTACATATATAATGGAGAGCTGGAAGATAGTCTGATGTTTGGTATTTCCCGCTTCCAAACCAACAGTCTTTATACAGGCTTGTCTGGCTGGGGTACTGATTTCCCGCTTCCAAACCAGCTGTTTTTATACAGGCTTGTCTGGCTGGGGCTGTGATCCTCGATGAACATCAAAAGCCTGAAGTTCTCGAGGAAGAAACTTTAATATGTGGAGTACATTACAGATTTCTCATCACATTTACAAGTAGATATGTTATGTATTTTGTCTGTCTCTACCAGTAAGGTAAATTTTTGCAGTTCTTGTAGAAACTAGACCGTAAGGTAGCCGATTGTTTGTAATGTCCTGTAGCCGAATACGTGTCTGCTAACGGTACTATTTTATATCGAATGGAACCAAGTTGCGCCTTCTGTCATAGTATCTCCTACACGAAAAATTGGCGGGTGTAACTGCCTGCATATTAATTTGAGAGTTGAATGCCGGTACCTAAACGTGAAAGTCATCTCCCTTATAAAGAAATTTGTACAGGAAGAATTAAAGTTCAACAGGTGTAATCCACTGATATTAACTACTTTCTGAGATTGCAATCATTTTATATAGAAAATAAAACACACACCGACATTGATATTTTCTGATACAATAAAGACTTGATGGGTGATACCGTAAGCATGTACCGTATTGGTTCATCCCTTCCTTTGTTTGATAAAGAAGACAATATGTGCAAAATAGTTTGTTTTTTTGGTGGAATTACCATTTATAATTTACTCGTACGATTTGGAGCCTTTGGGAAATTAAATATGTAAAAAATCTGAAATTTTTTTTTTTTTTATCATTTGCCACAGACTAGTATGAAGTTCCATTGCCAAAAAGTCAAATTTACGGATGATAACTTTCCTTTCTGTGTTTTAAACACCCATACGGATGTTTTGTGACCGAGGACGGAAGTAATAATGGATTTATGTCGCATGACGGTGTGCACACATTAGGGTTGCAGCTGGAAAGTACTTTACTTTTAACTCGGAAGAGACTATTTCTTCATTTTCATACTAAATCATTTGAGCTGGCGTCAATAGCTTTCCTAAAGTCTCCGAAATGTCTTAAATGATAAACTTATCTTATGTGAAACTGTCATCAGTCATACCCAACTGCATAAGCAACAATGATTAATGACATATTCACAGCAATGGATAAGTTGCACAAACTAATTTCCAAATCTATGCTGTTTGACTTAATGCACTCCTATCACACGCTATATCGTAATCCTTAATGAATTTCTGCATTAATATGTCCAATATTCAATTTAGCATAATACGGAAAGTGATAGATTTGACACTTCCAATGTCCACACATTTGATTTGCAACGTTTTTATAGAAAACGTTTTCTTGTTTGGACACGAAGAGGAAAATGTTATGAACATTAAGCTGTACTTTTGGTTTCTGAATACATTGTTTCTTTTTAAATACAATATAAAGCTAAGAATTATGCCATTTTCTATTACCTAATGAGAAATTGTACGAATTATTTATTTTTATTTTAGAAATTATCAAATTAAACAATTTTTCCTAGCATTACTCTTATCAAATAAAGAACAACTCTAATAAATCTGATTGATTTCCATATTATTTGCTCTGTTTAACATAAACCGATGTCCCTAACAAATCTAGTATTAGGGATTCGTATCTTATTTTGATGTCAAAAATGAGCAATTTTTTTTGTCTTCTACTAGACCTCCGTCTTAATTTAGAAAGAAAAATCTAAAAATTTAATTTCTTTCTTAGATCGTTTGGACTATGTTTGCGAAAAATGCTATTAAAACATTTGTTTAAAATATTAGTGATTTCGGCTCTGAATTCATTTCTACCATTAGATAAATGGGTTTTAAAGATCAGACGACACAGCCAGTTAATGTAAAACTGGAGAAATTCCGTACATAAAGAAGGTACATATCAGACAACCAGTTGATCTAACCGATGCAATATTTCATAGAAAAAATTAACCGTACAATTATTATAGCACTTATTTTATTTAATTAAGAGAGACATACATACATACATACATACATACATACATACATATAGAGGCAGATAGACAGACAGAGTCTATAGCATAAACGTTCACTGGCAGCACTCTGAGATGACTCACACGAGCCCAGTACAAAATAATTGACTTCCTTTATCTGTTGCTTTAAAATAGCGAATAAAACATGCTTTACTCCTGGGAGAACTCATTACTTTACATTAAAACTACTTCATCTTGTCATGACAGCAGTAAACATTATTTTATTATCACATAAAATATTGTGAAAGCATCAACATACGCCAGCACGAGGTTGAACGGACTTTTGAGGGTTAGAACTACCACTTCGAGGAGACATGAGACCAAACTGAGAGCTTTGGAGCTTTATTTTTAGATCAGGAAACTCCTACGTACACCAAATTTCAAGCTTCTTGTGCAGTGAGGATTTCAAAATTTTTCTACATTTTGAATCTGACAGAAAAACACATACAAAGTAACATTTATGAACTTTTCTGGAGTAATGCTCCTAAGCCAATTGGTCCTGTCCACATCAATACTTCTGAATTTCTTGCATCGAAACTGGACATCGACTGTATGATACAATTTTCTTGGAGATCATCTTGGTAAAAAATGTTAAAGGTGTTTTTTTCCCCTTGAAATATCAGAACAGAAAAGCAAAAGATTTACTTAAACTGTTAACTTTTCATGTATCAACGATTGATACCTTCTATTTGTTTTCTATTAACTCAGGGTCAATGTTGAAATGTTTCAAGGATGACTGGAGGGAATCTTTGAAGCGTTTCTTCTGACCACCCTGAAGTCGCTTTTCCTCCTTCAGCTTACCGTAGAATGTATTCTTTGGTAGTCGCTCTTCTGACATCCTAGTGACGTGGCCTGCTCATCTCATCTGTGATTTCATCAGAAGAGTGTGCATGCTTAGAATGTCTGTCCGTGTGAGAACCTCAGAGTCTGGGACCCTGTCCTGAAATCTTATCCTCATCAGTTTCCTCAGGCAGCCGATGTGAAAATGGTTCAGCTTATTTGGCATGGCGTCTGTACACCGTCCAGGTTTCGCATGCATACAGCAGGATTGGCACACAATGGCTCTATAGACCTTCAGTTTTGTTTGTAGACTGATGCCTCTGCGCTCCCACATATTTGCGCGTAGTCTGTCAAATGCCACACTTGCTTTAGCATATATACATAAATTTATAACGTCGCAAATACGAAACAGTTTTCCAACGTATCAAGCTAAACAAGCTCTTCCTCAGAGAAAAACACTATTTACATCCACAATACAAACAGTAAACAGTGACTCCTACATGTTTAAATGACAGGGAAATGTACAAACAGAGGATAAAAATAGAAAGAAGACAAAATTGATAAACGGCCATAAAACGGGTAAACCACATATCTGTTTTATGCTGCCATCAGCACAACAAAGTTATATAATGAAAATTAAAGAAGGGATTATCGTACCTATTACGCAGAGAATCAAATATGTTCTGACCTAATTCCAGGCTGGGAACAAAGATCGGACATCATGCAGGGATAAAAAATCACCGCCATCTACAAAATGTGCAATAGAAATTATATCCCGGTAAAGTTATGCAAGGAGGTACTAAGGAAATATGTCAAGAGCGTGGTGTAGCGGGATACTGGGCGAGAATTAAAATAATAAAAATAATACATGAAAAGAGTTACGGAATATTTACTGGGGTATATATTATCGCAAAAATTGCGTACGTCTGATAATCTGATGTCTGGCCGTTTTCAGTTGTAGTATCCAGTATCATTCCTTACGTGTGCGTTCTATATCTGTCCACCCCAGGTTAGATTCAATCAGTAGCATCTAGAAGGACTCGACTGGATGCCTAGTCAAGTTGTAGTGGTTGGCGAGTTTCGCGTTGATTTTGTTGCGAATGTCGTTCTTGTGGTTTTTAGTTGTTTATAAGATAAGATAAGATAAGAATTCTTTATTTCAGACTGCATGGTCCATACATCTAAATTAAAATATAAAATACAAAATATAGAAGTATTTTAAGACATAAAAGTTCATAGGTGTCTTATGTACTAATATACAGACCCATCTACAACTACAGAATGTGTCTGTCATTGTTAGGAATAAAATTATGTAAGATATTTAAATAGTAATTTGTTCCATCTATCTATAATCTGGGAACTTAAATGAATATCTTAGTTGCACAAAGATTTCAAGATACAATTCTTACTATTAGATATTCGTGTCATTATTGAAAACACATACTTTCTCATTAGTTCTTCAAAACTAAATACATTATAGTTTACAAACATGGTAGAGGCACTATTCCATCTTGGAAGGCTTAGTAGTAAACGAAGACTATTATTACAGACAATAACCTGTTTTCTTTTCACACATTCACTAAAGTTTGTCCACAGAGGAGCACAGTATATTGTGCAACAATAAGATTTGAATAATCTAATCTTGATATTCACAGAACAATTTCTGAATTTGCGTAAAAGCATGTTTGTTCTAGTACACAGAAATCTGTAATGTCTCATCATATCTTCATCACGTGACCGGTTGGATATTAGCATGTAACCTAAATATGTATAACTGTCGACATATGCAAGAGCATGGCCGTTAAGAAGTACAGAGGGAGGAGCTGGTAATTTGAAAGAAGTTGACTGAAAAACCATGCAGACCGAGTTTTGTGTATTATATATGATATCATTCTCCAATGCGTAATGTTCACATATCTTTAATAATTTCCTTAAACCTGCGATAGAAGGACTTATCAATGACATATCATCAGCAAAACTAAAATTGTTAAGAAATTACGCATTTTGTGTCAAATTTATCCCCACGTGACACTGTCCCAGCTTACGATCTATATCCTCGTGTTAGCTGTAGTAGTTACAGTTTCTATACTATTACTGCTGCTGCTGCTGCTGCTACTTCTGCTACAATTAACTACCACTAATACTTGTAGTAGTATTAGTGTTACTGTAACTCCAGCTACCACAACCACAATTATGACTCTCGAACAAATTTGTCGGTTTTGAGCACTTGTCTTCTTCTGTTATTCACAGTAAGTCAGTAAGTTTCAATATTATTTGCTGACCTTTGTTTCCCAGAAGACGATTCCTGCATTTTTTCTGCTTTCCCCTCCACCGGGATGATTTGGTAATTAGGTATAGTCGACAAATGTTCTAAAGCTGCTTGGATTCCTGTTTGAAAACTTGCCCATTATCCTGGAGAAAAACTGCTTCTTCCCTAAACACGTGACTTAAAACAGTTTTAATTATAAACTAGTGAAACGATTGTTCAATTGTGAATTGTAAAGTTTTTTAAAATACTTATTCTCAAAATAAAGTAATTTGTTTTAATTATGCATCTTTTTCTTGACTTTTTTCCTCCTGGAGATTTGCTGCACAGCGAGGAATCTTAGTTGTTTACAATAGAAAACAGCATTAAAGCACAAACAGAATTTGAAAAAAAGTTTATTAAATTGAGACTCTTGGCTTTTGCATAAGTTGACAAAGCAAACAGGCGTGATTTCGGCTAGTCTGGAATGTTCAGCTACACAAAAATCCGGTTATTTCATTCAAATGCAATTGTTTCTAGAAAATAGAACATAACCTATGCTGATTTTTGATCCTCTCGCCAATTTTGGACCATATTTCACATACAATCAAAACTGGTAACTCAACCAAAAACTAGGTCATTGTGACCCAATTCTCACATTTGATTGGCTTTTGTCCTTTCATCTATCTGTCTGTTACACCCTTAATATCTTGGACCATATTTCGCCTATACTCTTGAAAACTGGTATGTGGATTAATCTCGACAAAAGTCAGATTCAGCCATATCAAAACGATGCCAGTGTATCCCAATTTTCATACTAAAGTGAATTTTGCATTTTCATCTAGCTGTTTGTTACGCTCTCAATATTTTGAACCCTATCTCACCTGCTCTCAAGAAAATTGGTATATGACTGCATCTAAAAAACTTACCGACTATTCCAAAACTAGGGTCGTGTGACTATTTTTCAGGCTTGAATGACTTTTGAATTTTCACCAATCCGTTCGTTCCATCTCTTCTATCTTGGATCATATTTTTACTTACACTCATGAAAATTTGGTATGTGGATAAATCTTAACAGAGTAACTCAGCCATACCAACATTAGATCAATGTGTCCATAATTGTAAGCTTAGGTGACTTTATATTTTTAGCTATCTGTTCGTTACAGCTTCAGTATTTTAGACCTTATTAAACTTACACGTAAGAAAAATTGCAATGTGTATGTATATCAAAGTGAGTAATCACACCATAAGAAAACTAGGTAATGTGGACCTAATTATCACGCTTGAGTGACTTTTGTGTTGTCAGCTATCTATATCTTACACTCTCAATATCTTCGACCTTGTTTCACCTACTCTCGGCATATGGAGGCATTTCAAAGATGGTAACTCAGCCATATAAAATTGAGGTCACTTTGTCCTAATTTTCATGCTTGTGAGACTTTTGCATTTTAATCTAACTGTTCTTTACACTCTCAATATCTCTGACCCTACTTCACCTACACTCATGAAACTTGGGATGTGAAGGCATCTCAAGAAGTGTAAATCAGCATACAAAAACTATGTCACTGTGATATAAATTTCAGGCTTGAGTGACTCTGGTACTTTTTCTATACTAGTCTTTATATTGTACGCTACTCCCAACATGTTTCTTCTGGCAAAAGGATCAATGTTTGCGAGTAAACACCTTGTCTATATGTTGTGCCCCCGTTTGAGTCTACTATAATAAGTATGGTAGTCTTGGTGTAGTTGAACCTGTTATAAGTAATGCACAAAATTTCATTTAAAATCCTAAAAAATAAAGAACAAGTGTAAGGAACTTAATTATTCATGTGATGCCTGCAACAAAATATTTTTGTAGACGATTGGAAAAAGCTTGAGTTACCCCCCCCCCATCCCCCTTTTAAGTCAGGAGACGATTCGACTGCCAATAATTATAGACCTGTATCTGTCCAGTGGCAGCGCGAGGGGGGTTGGGGGGTATTTGCCCCCGGGCGGCGGGCGAGGGTGGGGGCGCCATCGGGAGCTTTTTCAGGGCTTAGATGGGGGTGGGGGTTGGGGCATTGGGGGTGTCGCAACTGACATACAAAACTGTTCTCTGGAGCAAAGTAGAGGGCGCCACTAAAGTATATTGCCCCCGGGCACCTCGGTAGAGGGGTGGCATTAAAGAACATTGCCCCCGGGTGCCTCAAACCCTCGCGCCGCCACTGATCTCTTCTACCTATTGTTAGCAAAATTCTAGAAAGACATGTTTTCAATTCATTTTATGACTTTTTATTAACAAAAATAATTTGATTACCCCGTGTCAATCAGACTTCCGTGCAAACCACTGGTTAAAGAGTATTAATGACAGAAAAGTAACTGGTAATTCTTAGACCTACGTAACGCTTTTGATCTTGTTTATCATAAAGTTCTACTGCATAAATTATCAGCATATATTGTTGCGAAAAACTCATTGCAATGGTGTTTATCCCATCTCAGTAGTAGATTACAAGCTGTGAGCTGGAGAGGTACTGTTTCGGATTTTAAGGAAATTTCCAATTGGGGTACCACAGGGATCAGTTCTAAGCCCTCCCTTTTTCATTATATATATATATACACGATTTTCGAAAATGTTTGAAGAATTCTTCTGCTTGTATGTATGCCGATGATACATCACAATATGTTGAGAGCAGACTAAATGAAGATTTACAATGTGCTATTAAATGGATGTATGACAATAAACTTAGCTTAAATTTACAGAAAACCCAGTTAATGCTTATATGCTCAACACAATGAACAGCCAAATGTTGCGTATTGTACATAGCAGTAAATGGTACAAAAATTGAAACTGTTAAATGTGACAAACTTTAAGGTATTCTTATTGATCATACTTTATCCTGGTCCAACCACTTTGAAACACTCTTTATAAAATTATATAAAATATGAATTATAAAAAGGATTAGAGGTTTTATGCCGGTTCAGTTGATCCTAAAAGTATACAATATAGTTGTTGTTTTTATCCTCCATATTTTATCTACTGCTGTACTGTGTGGGGAGAATCCCGTAACTCTGCTTACATCCAAAGACTATGCAGGTTACATAAAAGAGTAGCCATGGTGATTTAAAATGCTAAAGATATGTTAACATCTACATCATCTCTTTTCAACCCTCTTTGATGGATGTCAATTAAGGATTATATTATTTTGTAGAAAAACTATCTTTTACTTTCAAGGTACTAAATAATTTAGCGCCAGAGTATCTTAATGTTTTCAAGTTTGCAAGGAACAGTTGCACATGGAGTACATGATAGAGTGACAACAGATATATATATATATATATATATATATATATATATATATATATATATATATAAAAGTTTGGACAGAGTCTTTTAAGAAATCTTTTGCTTACACCGGTACAATTTTATAGAACAGCTTGCATCATGATATTAAACAAGCACATAATGTTTCTGCTTTTAAGAAATTATACCTCTTCAAATTTTTATTTGAGCAATCCTGATTTTATGACCGCATGGCATTTGCGAGTGGTAGCTGTGATATATTTATGTGATAATCGTATGTTAGCCTTGGAAAACTGGCATTACCTTCTATTGTAGTTGTACTCTTGTATGCAGTATATGCTAACCTTGTAGATTCTTTACTAATTATAAGTATATTTGTTTTAATTGCAGAGTCATAATGTAAACTAGCTGTTATTTAATTATGTCACCCTGGATAAATAAAAACTATCATTATTATTATTATCTTATTTCAATACTCTGCACATCAGATGATCATCAACATACTCTAAGAGATGGAGGGGGTGGGGAATAATGAATCTACTCTTCTAATTCGATTTGAATAATGATTTTCACTAAGATCTGTAACCTGACCAATACTTTCGCTTTGGTGCGTAATTTTCTCACCTATATGAAAGTCAGTTAACACATGTAGTGCTATGTATTTAGAAATGTGGATTCGATGGAAGTGTTATACTAATTGATGGGGAGCAAAATTTACATCGTACCTGCATTAGACCCATATTATGCATACAATTCTAAATTGACTCAGTTTTCGAAATAAAACTAGTTTATAATATGGCATAGCCATGACAAAGATTCATGTATTTATTTTTAACTCAGGAAACTAAAGAATTATGGAAGCATTTTATATTTCTAATAAAAGATCCTTAACCAAAATTGATATGCGCGATTTATTAATTTATTGATGACTATTGTATTCATCTGAAACTGTCCTTAAACTTGATTTTATTACCTACCCATTTAAAACTACATGGTTGATCTGATGTTCAATCCGTATTTCCGCATAGCACGCCGAGACTGGAAATAGTTTAAGGTTTTCAATGACGTCCGCGCGTCGATATGCTTCAATATATCGAACCTAACTTTTATAAATCTCAATTTGTATTGAACCCCATTCACATTGTATTGCGTCAACTATTTGGAAAACGTACAAGTGGGGGTATTAATAAATACAAAACCGCATTCGTGTTTTGTTCTGAGTCTGCGAAGGACCTCATTTGATATGGCGTATGAATACATCTCGGCCTAATGGCCTCGACGGATTCCAAAGCCCTATCAAACTCGTTCTTTTCGCCAACTCCGAACAGAACATGTAAGTAGTTTTGTATATGTATTAGTAACAAAATATATAAATAACTGAATGTCATTTTATTGAATATCTTACATTGAAAAATATATTTATCGACTCTTTTGTCTTCAGACTGGTAAATCAAAGTATAGACGCAATTCATAGGTTTATGACCTGTTTTTTGTTCAAGAGTTTGAGAGTTGCATTATTTATATTGATCTGTTCAATATCTTTTCCCTGGATTATAGCTTCAAAGCTTTGCTGTCATGCTTCTTATATTTAAATTACGTTCCATATAGAGAATGTACTTTAAGCATAGTTATGGGAAAGGGGACCATTTCCAGCCCGACATATTATCAAGTAGTCGATTTCACCGTCATCTGGACCTATTATAAACTCAATTTTATACAATTATTGAATGCCGACGTCGCTTGTCATTATTGAATTTCCATCGCAAATTAAATGGCATTTCAACCCGCTAGCTGCGCATGGATGTATGCGAAATGTATGCGGAATATATACTATCCGTTCTGTCCACAGAAATTAGCCATGGTGGTTGGAATATATTAGTATTTGGTTTGTGCATGTAAGTACATTATAAAAAAATAATAATAAAAAAACGAACAAATGAAATACACTCTCGCTTGTCTGCCATTATTCAGCTTGATACAAATTACCATCACAAGTTTGACTCTGATACTGCCACCGCCATGAACATTATTACCGCTTGACCGCTATATAACTGCAGTCTCCCTTCTGATGCCACCACCACTACGACTACTACTGCTACTAAGCTGACTACGACAACAATGACGTGACTGCATGACTCTTCTGTACCTGTTCAGTTGATATTTTGGTTATATTAGGGGCTTGGACAAGGAAAAAGAACCATTATTCATCTTCATAGGTCGATGACGTGAGTGAACATAGAGAGGAGTCTATATCTGGTTGTATCTATTAGCACATATTGCATATTATGTCTGGTTGTAACTATTAGCACATATTTCATATTATGTCTGGTTGTATCTATTAGCACATATTGCATATTATGCCTGGTTGTATCTATGAGCACATATTGCATATTATGTCTGGTTGTATCTATTTGCACATATTGCATATTATGTCTGGCTGTATCTATTTGCACATATTGCATATTATGTCTGGCTGTATCTATTTGCACATATTGCATATTATGTCTGGCTGTATCTTTTATTTTTCCTGTATGATCTGATGTGCTTTTATTTTCATGAAAACTAGTTCCTACCGTAGACTAACGTACCATGAAGACATGATGGTACTATAAAAAATAATTTTCCTTTTTTGCTTAAAATTATAATTTAATGCAAGTTATTTTACTCGCCATCTGATACTAAACACATGTATTATGAAAATGATGAAGCAAAATCATTTAAATTAAGTAATAATGAATTATAACGTTTAATGTTATGTTCACTACTTTTAATTAAACATATTTGTTTCATGTGACAAAAATATTCAGTATTCTCCATATGATCCCCCCCCCCACCCCGTAAAAAAAAGAAGAAAACAACAAACAGTTGGAGCTTGAATGACAATCTTATGTGTAAGGGAAGCTTCATGGTAATTTAAGTGTCGATGTAATTATGACAAGATTAACAAAATAAATCCATGAAACTCCACAAACTCGTCTCAGAAATTCATACCGTTACCTCATGTTGATCACACGTTTGGTAATAGTTATTGACTTTTTCATTGATGTACTCAATATTTGATCTTGAATCCAAAAGCGAACTGATGGAGCTGGCAGTTTATGTTTCAAGACGTTTGAATTGCAAAGTTTCATAGCTCTAAACTAATAATTTACGGCTGCTTTTGCTTCGAAAGTAACACACAGAATACTATAAACATAGAGCTATCATTTATAGTCTAAAATAAATTATGTTTCTTTACTGTGTGCAATATTACGCTGATAACTGAGCTTTCTTCTTTCACCAATTTGTCAGATTCGCACCAACATTTAAAAGACTTTAGCATCGAAACGGGGATTTGTATTAAAAATGTGCTTTGTGAGATATGAGTTCTTGAAAGAATGTGTTTTCTTTACAAATCCATTAAGAGCACTAAAGCTAGGAAGTTGTACGATTAACACATTTGGTATTTCTGACTAACATTTTTATTCAGAGGAAAATAAGGTACGGAAAGTTCCTACATTTTCATTTTATTCAGGTGTTATCAATACCAACTAAGTATGTCCTTTTCAGAGACCCCATCATGCTCCGCTATCCACAGTAAGTTTCATAATTATTTGCTGACTCTTTTTTCTTCCAAACACTATCGCGACATACACTTTCTTAAAACTCTTCTCAAAGGTGTTTTGGAAAAAAAAGGCTATGGATCTTTTTATATGTACTACGATTCATAAAATTTAACAAATTGTTGGCCATCTCGTGTGTTTTTGAACAAAAAACCATACAACCTCCTTATGTGTGTGACTTCCAAATAACTCTGTCGGTAACCCATACAAAATTCCAATGTGAATGTTCAGAGCTCTTACCATAAAAAGTTGCATAATGTTTTAAAAAAAAAATATTATTATTAAAGATTGAAGCCTGTTTTTTTTTTTTTTTTTTTTTTTCTGTAGCAAGATTATTTAGGATCAATTTGAACAATCAAAACTGGACTTCCGTATTTGCTTCACTGATTATCTTTCTCTATGTCTCAATGTAGTATGATTTATTTTCTTGCAAAAATGTATGTTTTGTTTTGAAGATAATTACCTGAAATTAATAATATTGTTACTATGAATGCCAAGTAAACATCACTTTTCTTAAAATGCAACGAAACTCCCCTTCTTCAGACACTATTGCATACGTCTGCGTGAAAATGGTAGAGCCATGTCATCAAATCTCTACAGATTTTTATATTTTAAATATTTCACCTTGCAATCATTGAAAAGAAAAATCACAATAAATAATCAGACTAAGGTATTTAACTTGTATAAGAATGACCCACAGCATATATAACACCGTTAATTACGCTGACGGAACTTTTCACAACATAGATTTGCTTGGAAGATAATGTGTGTTAATCTGTTGTAATTAGTATTCCTAAGACGTTCAGCAAAGGTCTTGGATACAAAGGCATTCGCAACCAGTTGATGGAAATATATTTATTAAGTAATTTCGTTTGGCTGATGTTTATTTTGCAATAGTATCGTCTCCTTTCAGCTTATAAAGCAAGATATTCTATGTCAGATTTCGAAATTCAGTTCTTACAATACTTCTGCTAGAAATATTGACATGATAAAATGAGGCACCGACATCCATACTTTTGGTTACGTGGATCTGAAAACGTTCCATAGTTCTTTGCAATAATCAGCAAACTCACTTTTTTACCCTTTTGATAAAACCCTGACAAAGTATAGGGCTATGTTATGTAATGGAGGATCGATATTTTCTAGGGATACATTGTTTTTCTTTTATAAACTTAAGTGACACACACACACACACACACACACACACACACACACGCATATATAAAAAATGTAAACTCTGGTAGAGATTAGTGTGTTGCTTGGACAGTTGCGTAGTTGATAAGTATATGCCTCAGAATTTCCTTTATAGAAGAATATGGTTGAATGGCTTGTGTCATAAAATAAATTGTCGAACCAAATATATTAAAAATAAAATATATAAATTTTAATTAAATAATAATTTGAAATTGAAGGAACGATATGAATCTGTGCAGTTATAGCATCCACGACCGATATGAAAACTTCAATTAGCATATGTTCTGTTATTGTTAGAACAGTTTGCATTTATTTATTTTAAAATCTTGTCCTAAAGAAACTTTGGACCCTCTCACACCACAGAAGAACACATCTGATATGAAAATTATTCTGAAGATAATACTGGCGAGTGTTGTTTGTAAAATACATTTACCTTTTCTTAATTATTGTTAGAATTCTTTGTAAATATTATGTAGTAATGTAAAAACTCAGATGGAGCCCGGTTTTAAAGAAGAGGGAAAGAAAATCAAAATTGACCAAAACATACTGATGACAGCAAAAGACAAATGTACCCTGAATATTGATAGCAACTACTACTACTACAACTACTACTAATAAAGCAGCTTTGGTATTTCAAAATTACATTGGGATAGGATTAGAGTTAATACGGATAATATAGATCAGCTTTTCCCGTGGCGACATTTAATCGGTAGATAAGGTTTCTTTCTTTTTATGTCTGACTAATGAAGACCATTGTAATCAAATTAGGAAATGATATTCTTCTGCTGTTAATCTTTCTTCACAAAGAATGCACTGTGTATTCTATTATTATCTGTTGTATCACTTATCTACTGTAATCAAGGCGACGTCCAGTGTATGTGATGAATGTGTTCCAGTCAAAAGACATATTTGTTTCGCCAGATAATATCTTAATTAACATTGACTTAAAAATGCATCTCAGCGGTTCTGTATTCCTTGCAACATATAAATGCCAAATTTTGAAAGTGTTCCAGTCAAAAGGCATATTCATTTCGCGATTGAATGACTCAGTTAACATTGACTTGAACAGACGTCTCAGCGGTTCGGTGTTCTTTGTAACCTATAAATGCCAAGGTTATTATTTTGTTTTTGTTATTGGAAGTAATGTATTTGCATAAAAAGCTTATTATCCGATAATAGTATTTTCAAGAGGAAACTGACCTCGTACAAAGTTTCCTGTGGGGATTTGGTGCTATAGTCAAACAACACTATTGGGAAACAGTTTCTGAGTAAGAAACTATTTGCACATACTGCTAGCCAAATTTATATTTTATTTCAAACAATCTGTGATAAAGAAAAATGTATATGTTATACATAATTTGGCCATCAGCCAAAGGTTCATCGCCTTGTTGTAAAAAGGCAGAAGAGAAACAATTAAATGACTGCTTGAAATGTAACATGTAATATGAACATTTCATCTGGCAATTTTCCTGCAATTTGTAACAAGCATCTGAACATTATAGATCTAAGTGCTAAATCGGTTTTCAATATTTCACCATTTGGAAACATGGACATCTGAAACAAAGCACCAGTCTACTATAAATCTGAGAAAAGGTGACTATGTATTTTTTAGAAAAAAAACCCAGATACTCATGTCAAATTAAATTGAAAAATGATACAAAACTTTAAATTTCTTATTTCATATACTCACCGAATTTCTTAAATAGTAACTCTCTGTTCATTAAATAAATTACAAGCAAGCAGAAAGACTCCAAAACAGCTAAAGAAATAGATCAAAATTACAAAGAAATAGTGCTTTTAAACAATTTTGAACTACTGTTTATTGCTTTCTAAAATTGAATTATTATCGAACGTGATCTTATTTTCACGTGTTCATCTGTACGGCACAATTTGGTACGATGCCCCTCGAATGCGTATCTATTTTTGTCTCGCATTTCTTTGCCATTACTATGCCACATTTTTCAGTATTGTCTCGCATTTCTTTGCCATTACTATGCCACATTTTTCAGTATTGTCTCGCATTTCTTTGCCATTACTATGCCACATTTTCCAGTATTGTCTCGCATTTCTTTGCCATTACTATGCCACATTTTTCAGTATTGTCTCGCATTTCTTTGCCATTACTATGCCACATTTTCCAGTATTGTCTCGCATTTCTTTGCCATTACTATTTTATTTTCCAGTATTGCTGTGGCATCAGAACTATAAATATAACGCCAGTATCATGTTGATCGGTAAGCATGCATAGTTTGAGTGAAACATGGCTACCTTTGGTGTACAGTACTCCTCGCGAAGTTTAGTCTCTCAACTGTCCGAGGTAGAAGTATTCTGGCTCGGAAAACAAAATTCCTTCACTTACCCTCATTTAATCGAACTTTGATCATAAGATATGTTTAATATGTTTTTGCTAAACTTACTGTATACATTGTATTTTTATTGCTGTTCTAGATAAAATATTTAAGATTAAAATTTTAACATAAATTAAAATTATATATTCAAGATTAAAATGTTTACATACATTAAAATTATATATTCAAGATTAAAAATTTAGCTGAAATTAAGATTATATATTCAAGAATAAAATTTTTACATGAATTATATGGCCTAATAAATTTTTTTATAAAATAAGTTAACATTTTGTTTTGAACATTTCATACAAGAGTATAACATTAATGCTTGAGCTCTTCGTTCAGTAATTCTAACGTGGAGATTTGAACTTCATTGTCCTTTGGGTAAGGTTCGTAAAATCTTACTTTATTGATTAATATTTAAACATGATATTGGGAAAGGAAATAAAGAGTTGATAGTTTTCCAGATAAGAAGAAAATTATTGGATATTACAAGATTAATAAGGTTATAAACAACCAAAACAACAAACAAATATGCGTGGTATTGATTCATTCCATTCTCTTGTCTGTGATAATTAATAAATAATTATTATCAACTTAATTTTAATATGAATACATTAGCATTTGCTATTTCCTTTCATTATGTAGCGTCCTTGAGATTTTTAAAAGAAAAGTATAAATGCATGTATTTCTTTTTCCATGGACGGTTCATGAGTTACTTCGACGGAAATAGTTCTGATGACCCGGTGATGAATGCCCTTTCCATTTAAATAGTACAATTTGTTTCTGTGCTTACTGCGAAAAGAAATAGTTAATAAATAACCCTTGAATAATGCGATAAAAGTTTGGCGTCGACTACAAATATAATAGTTTAAACCTCATGTATGTATGTGTATGTATGTGGGGTTGTTTGGGGATCCCATCCAGCATGTTCCCCTTACGATTCGTTCGTGAGCGGAAATACTCAAAATTACCTCCCTCCCCCCCCCCCAAAAAAAAAAAAAAATGAAAGAGTCCGGGGGACGGCCAACACCCTCGCCGGCCCTGGGGCTAAACTGCGGTAAAATATATTAGTAGCTTTTTTTAAATCCAGAAATACCCTCCATAGGTAGATAAACGTTTATATTAACAGGTATGGTATGCCCTTTGCAATGTTTGCGGCAGCAAACAAGTGTGGTTGGCTTAAACATGGGTCCGCCGAGTGTTGTGGGCACGGGTCACTTGTCTATGGTGATAGCTCTTGTTGTAGCGGAGGGTCGGGCAGAGTACCACAATGTATTCGAAATAGCAAGGGTTCTCCTTTTTGATAACGTTGAGTATGAAAACGGCTTCCCACAGCCTGCCTGCTCGCAGACCATGGCGGCATGAGGGTATTTACGAAATATGTTTGCCATTTTGTAAAACAACGCCGAGGTAAACCGCCCGACATTGATGTTTAGTTGGGCGCTGTAGCAGTGTAGAGCTACTGCGGCTTCTGCGATCTCCATGGAAGCTTTCGTTGTCAGTAGTACAAAAATCCAGGCGCAGGGCAAACTTGGTCGTTAGATACTGCGACAGCGAGACGTCAGTCAGGTGAAAACCTTTGGCTGCCATGCCTACCCGAGCGTGGCGGAGATGACCAGAGCCGAAATGCTTACAGATCCTGCCAGATTGCTGATAGGGCACCATTCCCCTAGCAAACAGCTGGTTGTGATTGCCTTCTACCAGGGCTTCGAACTGTTTAATCCTGGGATTGTAAAATCTCTTGGGCTTACGGCGGTAAGCAGCACCCGCGTTCGCAGATGTCTCGTAGAGCAACAACTGACCCTTAATCGAGCGGGTTAGAACGTTCAGGTTGACGTTCCACATATTTTAGCTCTTGTCAAGCACTATTCGCCAATGGGGGAGAACTCTGTTGTAGAGGATGAGCACGCGCCCGGTGTACTGTTTGCGCACCATGCGCTTTAGTTCGGAGTTTGACACCATCTCGCACTCAAGTCATATACCGCAGATGGCATTGGCGTTGTCAGCGGCCTGGATCACACAGGAGTAGTCATTAAAGGTGAGTTCGCATTACAAACGGTTTGCCAGCCCTGCCTGATAGAATGCCAATGGCCTCTCGAGAAGCTCAAAGTCCATCGGAACGGAGAATCCATCTCCATATGCGTTGGAGACTGCCTGATCTGCTCCGCGATTTGCTGTGGTATCGGTGTTTCTGGTGTTGACACGAAGAGCTGGGGTGTTTGCTGAGGGGCTATACTCTGTTCGTTGTAGCAGCCACAAACGTCGGTGTGATCAATACTTAGGACCTCGTTGCCCTCTATTTTGACGACCGTCTTCTTGACGATTTGGGCCAACGTTATTTACAATCGTTGTATTGGAATCGGTTGAGACCACGTCGATATGAAAGGCCAAACGAACTGAGCCGGGAATGATAAAATCATAGGAGCCTAAGTTTGAAAAACGCTCAAGCAGGTTCTGGTTTTGGTCAATGTTCCTGGGCTTATTGGTGATGACAACTGAGTGTCGTTGATCCTGTACACCTAGCTGCTTGCGGATCCCCCTTTGTGGGTTTAGTTGTCTACCGTATTGAGAGGCCATGTTTGTTGCTTACGCAAGCGTATCGAATGAACAGAAACTCCTCCTTCACCTCAACATAACGATGAGAGAAGGAGAATCTGACTTTGATATGGGCGACTCTGGTCACCCGAACAATGCTGATGAGGAGACATATTTAAGCATGTCGGATATCCCGATGGACAACGCTGACCAGATGTCAATCGTCAAAGGCGTGTCTAGGATAAACCACAAGGAGAATTACGGGATTCGGAGCAAAAGTCCCGGCTCAGAAGGGTGGTGGACGCGTTTTGGGCAGCTGTAGGTTAGTCACGAATGTCTAACCCACACAAAGGTCGATTACAACCGATTTCAGCTTAGTACTGGCAACCAAAGGCTAGGACGTTCAGTTAATGAGGAGAAACACTCCTCGTCTTTTTAATTCGCTCAGCTGGGACCACATGGGCCTTGAAAAGTACAGCATCAGAAAAAGGACTACCTCACCAAAGATACAAGTTGCGGCTCGGAAGGCCGCAAAAAGGATCCAGACCAGCCAGGTATCGGACAAAGGATATCGAAACTCAGATAACTGGGCAGAACATAATCGATCCACAACATCTGGCGCTGCAAGATTTATAAGTAAGTGGCGTTGCTTTTCGACTCCGGCAAGAACGCGTCGTGAGGGCTGCTGTCTACAAAAAGTATTGTCGCGGCGTGAATGTTATTGATGGCGTTGACACTTCTCTTATTAGAGACGGCCTTGGCACGAGAGCTTGTGGTGTAGGCCTACCCTCTACCATTATTGCCACCCCCGTTGTTGTAGGGCTTTAGGTTGCCGCTCTAACCTGCGTACTGGGTGAGATTGCAGGCAAGTTTATTAGCTAGTTCCTCCAGGTAAAAGCCAAACTGCACGAACAGATCTACGTGCTAGCCGAGGTCAAGCTGAATACTATCTCATAGCACACTTTAGGGTATGAAAAGATGGACATGAGTTCTGGCTAATCATGGATGAGACTGAAAAATACTATCGTATGGAAAATGAAATTCGCTCAGGGACCCACAAAGTGCTTGCTACTGTGACAATCGATGAAGAGGAGGGGGGGGGGAAACGCTCTCATCCAGCCCAATCGCAAGAAGGTCTGCGCTGCTTCCCCCCCCCCAAAAAAAAAAAAAAATTGCTAAAAAAAAAAAAAAATTAAAGGAAAATTCATAGTTGAATTTCGGCGCTTTCATGATGCACTGCCGCCGTATGATGATGCAAAAATCCATAACGCTCCCCTTTATGAATGTAGGTAGGCTTTGACCAAGAACTACCATTGTCTATACTACTATTGATTTCGTCTGAGGGAAAGAATGCAACATGAAGAAAAAAATTAGAACACGACAATAAAATCAAATAATTAAATTTGTTCAAATGCTTAAACAAAAATGAGGAAAACGGTGGACGTATTGAGATATGAACCCCAACATGGCGCCGACAAATTACAACTTTAACTTTATTTTCCTAAATTTCTTAAAGACATTAAGTTACAACAAACTACAAAATCATATAAATCTCTCTCTCTCTCTCTCTCTCTCTCTCTCTCTCTCTCTCTCTCTCTCTCTCTCTCTCTCTCTCTCACACACACACACACACACACACACACACACACACAAACACACACACACTTTCTCTCTCTCACACACACACTTTCTCTCTCTCAAGCTACAAAATAGTTTAATACAAATTGGGGAATATAAACGCTTAAATGAAAAATGCATTACTATAAAAAATGTATGTTTGAGCACAAGCTCGAAATCCATATGCTGTCTTTTCGTCACTTTTATTTTTCTTTCTTGTTTAAACAGTTCACCTTCAATGATCTAAATGTTGAATCCAATAAAGCATAACATTTTTCTTTGTATCACATTGCGTCAGCTTTCTTTATCTTTCGTTTTGTCGCCTTTCTTTTTTTGTCTTTCTATCACATTTTCTCTCTTTCGCTTTCCAGGTTGATGTTTTAAAATTTCAACCATTCTGTCTTTCTTCTTTGAGCATTTCGCCTTAAATGATCTACATGTTCATATCTGTTGTCATTATGTGCGTCGACCACTAAACATGAAAGAAACAATATTGGTTAAATTTTTTCTTGTTTATTACAAGGATGTGAAAACGAGATCAATCCAATACAATGCATTATATGCGATCTTAAATAAAAGATACTTAAAACGGTTAAGGTAAAAATGCCGCAGAAATATGCAATTTTCTCTTAGATCAAAAGTATCTGGTCAGATTGTTTCGCACTGAGAATTACGGTATTTATACATACTTACACATAGCACAGGAGAGGTGATTCATACAAACGAGAAGGTTCGAGATGCGTGATAGTTAGTTTATCGCTAAAGCTTAGTAAAGCATTGCCTGGCTCAATTTTCTTTACTCTAAAGTTGCATCAATAATGCATGATCGCCGCAATCCTCAGTATCCTAAGTTCAGCCATTACCTTAGCAAAACATTTCCTGGCACACATTTCTTTTTTTCTAAGTCGCTACAGCAATGCATGACTACTGCAAGCCGTACAAAGACGATAATCGGCCGTACAGCCCCTCCCACAACCCCAACACAGTTAGGGTTGAGACCCTTCTGGGCGCAACTGCGCAATATTATCATACAAACCTGCGGCCGCACATAACGGCTTACCCCATCAACCAAAACTGATATGTATTCTGTCTGACACACATTGTACCCCCATCAACCAACACTGACATGTATTCGGTGCGACAAACATTTTAACTAATGTAAAGCTCAAGCTATATCACTCATCAAACGTATATCTAATAGGTAAAAAGCAAACATTGCAAACTTCTTGGGTTTACGGGTTAAGCTACGACAGCTCCAGGGGGTAGAGGTGGGGCCCGTCCTCTGGGCTCTACCTTTTTTGGGATGTTTCTACTTTTGGGTATTTACGCGCGCGAAAGGTAGCTATGAGCCGCGGCGGAAACATGATGGGTGGGCTCACTAAAAAGCCCCGCGCCTCCTCCCATTCCCATGAACACGGGCAGAAAAATTAACCTCAGCCTTAGAGACGATATATATATATATATATATATATATATATGTATGTATATATATATATATATATATATATATATATATATATATATATATATATATATATATATATATATATATATATATAGTTACAACTCAATGGCCTAACAATACAAAATATGTAACAGAAAGAAAGTGAAACCAACAATATATGTAAAAAAGTAAAATCAACAAGGAATTTATTTCAAGACAATTAAAGTGAAAATTCAAAAGACACTTACAATATCGTGAATTAAGAATCCAAATAATCTAATAATCATAAGTGTCCTAATCACAAGTCCAAAATATAGAATTTCTGAATTAATTCCAGTAGCCTTGAGCGTCATGATGTGCCATTAGTCTTAATTTTCCTGATGTACCAGGAGTCTAGAATGTTCTGATGTACCACAATGCTGTAATCCAGAATGTCTTTAAATGATTTTACAAAAATCCTAAAGTCATATATTAATCGCAAAATGAGAGTGATCTCTCTGAATTTGCTCTGATTTTTACATAACAACTATAAACATCTGATTATTAAACCAAATTCCTTAAAGACTGATAATTAGCATAGGAATGAAATACTGCTTAACAAACTTCCTATATATAACACAGGTCACCTGAAAGAATATTCTAGATTTTTATATGGCTTACCTAACAAATATCAGTAATTCTAGTGGAAAAACCAGTATAATTGTAAACAAAAGCAACCCTGACCTCGAATTCTAAGTAAACATCTTGTTTACATCCTATAACCAAGGAGAAAGTTAAATATGTAGGACAATAGTTAAATATGTAAACATTATACATAGCAATACATACATACATATACATATACATATATATATATATATATATATATATATATATATATATATATATATATATATATATATATATATATATATATATATATATACTCAGCACTTCATGGCGAAGATACTGGAAGATAGTTTTTCAATATTTGATACTATAATTCAGAAATAGTCCATTTATTTTCTAATATCGTCCTAATAAAGCTATATCTCATTCTGTTAATGTTTTCTTTGAAAGAAAACCCATAACAGACATTCTGACAAATGATTAAGCAGTCCATTTCCACGTTATCTAGCACAAATGTAGACTCAGTTTTTGATGTAATCTACGCCGACGCTGTCAAGATTGATTTTCGTTGTTCAATAAGAGTATACAGCAAACCAAATAGAAGGGCATTCATAAATACCACAGACAGTGTTAAGCCTTTTTAAACAGTTTACACTTGGCATGGTCTAGGCCACCCAGTTCGCTTTGGCTTTCATCTCAAAGCCACGAAAACCAAACCAGGGTCTTGGAAAAAATGAAGTGAAAAAAAAGAGCGGTACGTTTTGGGACTCCAAACGGTGCTGTGAAAATTTTGCAAATATCACCAATGATAGAAATTTGAAAGAAATGCATCAAATCTTACCTTTTTGGCAGAAAATAATAATACTTATACTTTCAGAAAGATTGTTGTAAGAACAATTTTGTTGCAAGTAATCTGACGTCATGAGTGATGTAGCGCCCGGTGGAACGTCATAATTTTGATGCTAACGCCACTGCCACTACAAGCTGAAATGTTCTAGAAACTTGCAGAAAGGCTTATTCTCTAAATAATTTGTCAAAAGTAATGAATTCAATAGGCGCTATCATAATAAATTTATTGATATTTGCCCCAAAACTTCATTGCTAAAATCACAGAAATGACGTTTCAAAACGAGGCTGACTCCGGAGTGCAGAAAGTGGCGTGCTTTATGGCGTTATCTGGGAAGAAGTTCGAGCTTATCCAATCGATGTAATCAAACCTCATGGAGATGGGATATATTTTGTTTTTCTCTCAGACTGATATGTGCAGATTATCTAGGCAGATACATGCTGAGCAGGCCAAAACTATTTTGGGGTTACATATAGTGTTTCTGTTAGTATCTAGTGAATTGGTGTTCGCAGTTTGTAAGACCAATGACAAATTGGACATATGCTGCTGTTCTCCCTTATTCAGGTAAAGCTTGGATGCTTTATTCTTTTATTTTAATAATCTGGTGCGCTTTGGTTGCTCGACATTTAAATAATTCCAGATAAGCTTGAAACTTATATTGTAAGGAATATAAGAATCGCATTGATAAGGACCGTGGGTTTTCTCAAAGTGATCAAGCAAAATAAAGTATAGTAATTGATAAACGGATCCTTCATTTAAAATTCATTTTTTTAATTTGACTAATATTCAATATTCCTTTAATGATCATTGGGACCTAGTTGCTTTTCGAACATTTGGAGAATTAGATTCGACACGTTTTGTTATATGCAATTGACGCTTGATTGCAACTTTGGAGGCAAATTTTGATGAAAAGGAAGTAGGGATTGGTCGTTGACTTTGATGAAGTTCTGAAATTGTATTTACTATGTACGCTCATTATAGCACATGTTAATCTGTTTTAAGAGGGTTTTTTTGTCGATTTGTTCAATATTGAATTTTGCCATCTGTGGCTTTTTTTTTATACCTCTGACCCTTTGAAAGGTAAGATTCTTGTTCATCAGCGTTTGTGTCCTTCATTCTTTACTCTTGTTTGAACACTAAATGGGTGTTTCAATGAACATTCAGCTATCTGTTTGTTTCTCAACTGATTTTTCGTTCTTTTTACTGCAATATATCATTAATGTTGAAGTCTTCACCTTAGACAATTTTGTCTGGAGGATGCATGCAAACTGGAGATCCTAGCATTAAAACTGGAACTGACATTAATATTTATTTCTCTATGTATATATTTAAATTCCTGATAAAACAGGACTACGACACTTATTTCTCTTGAAATGTCAGAAAAAATAGGTTAAAGATTTACTTAAACTTTTTACATTCTTGCTATGCTAATATAATGCCTTTCACTTTTTCATTTATTTCCTTTTATTTAATTACATTCATTAAGAGAGTCAAATTATTACAAGACGATTCAATACATTTGATCCTAACGCTTTTATAAATCTTGATATATTTTTAAATGATAACTATCGAATTCTTTACTCTTTATTCCCCTCCTCTTCTTCTTGCTCCTTCTTCTACCACTATTACTACTAATGCTGCTGCTGCAGCTACTACTGCTACTAGTACAGCCACTACCAGCACCACCATTTTAGCTCTATATATGATAAATAAGAAAAATACCTGAAGTTTCATTTTTTACATTTTGTAGAGATTGTGCATCATTTCAGAGCCCTCATTTTGCTTCTTTACTCACGTTAGGTTTAGAGAAAGTTTGATTCTTTGTCTTCGAAGATCGTTACAAGGCTTTAACTCCCCTTTCCCCCTTCCCCGCCACCCCCGGTCCAACTTTTTCCACCTCAACCGTGGCATGTTTTGGTTCAGAGGAAAGCAGATTTTTACGTTTTCAATGACAATTTCAGTTAAAAAGTTGCATATTAAATATATAGAAAAATACTAGTTTCCTCGCAGCAGGACTTCCAACAAATTTATTAGTTCCAACGTAGTAAGTAGATTGTTTTCGTTACGAGAAGAATTTAAGCTTGTAAATGTGTGATCCTTTATCGTTGTAGTTTGCAACGTGATTTAGTGTTTTATTTTGAGCTTTCCCTTTTCTAGACAACTGAATAATAAAGAAAAAGAGGGAACAATATTTTTTTTTATTCCAACTCCTATCAATTCTATAAAAATCTTTTTTTTTTTCTTTTTTCTTGTAAATGTGTAATTCGGATTTTGTGTATTGATATTATTTGTAATTGCTGACTCGAAAGATTTTTCTTTACTTGGTCTACTGACTATTTTATTTCCAGACTTATGACAGTATGACTGCTCGTTTTAATACAAGACATGCCGACATTCCAGTATTTGTTTTTGACAAATATATAATACGCAAATATTATGTCTCGAAAGTTTTAGCTTTACTATTAAGTCAGAAGGAAGAATGTGGAGCTCAGATCTTCTCGAAAAAAAACAAAATAACAAAAAAAAAACAACAAAATTTAGAAAGTTTTACCGATAATAATTTGTTCCCTTGAATTCTGTCTGTTGAAGAAACTCAAGAATCAAGCATAATGCATCGGAAAAAATTCTCGAATTTATTGGACGGAATAAGAGATTGGAGCGCTGCAAAAACATTAAGCCTCATGCTATTAGATGATACTTTGCCTGGTCAAACGGCTAATAAACATCCTTAACAAATAATTTTAATCTATGCTCACGAAAAGTTATCTTGCTACTATGCTGTGAGAGGGACAAAATATTTTATTAGAAAAAATGAAAATTGACAAAGTAACTTTGCTCAGTATTATATAAAACTACACATTTATACAAAATACAAACACTTTTTTTGCTCACTTTGTCGTCTGCTTAAAATTACGTTTAAAACTAAAAAGGGAAGGATGGATTTAATGAGGATTTGTACTTGCTGCAGGTCCTGACTCCTTACGTGACTGGTCGCATGAGCTAACAATACATGACGTGGATGCTAAATTTTAGCCTTATTTACATATTTTAGGAATCACCTGCACGTATATGATAAGTCTTGACAGATATTGCTTTTACAGACAATAAAACTAAATGGCCACTGTACCATTTGCAGTCTTATTGATCTAATTTTGTTCGGAAAAAAGAGAAAAATACACAGAAATACATAGAAGATATTAGCTTGTATCGAGTGAATAACTGATATATTTCATCGAGTGGGTGAAAAACTCAGTATTTTTAAAGTCAGTATTTTCACAAGTGGCGAAGCCACGAGTGAAAATACTAGAGTTTTTCATCCACGAGATGAAAGATAACCATTGTCCACTCAGAACAAGCAAATTTTCTTTTTATTTTATGCTCAAACATATTGTTTAGCTAGTGTAGCAGATTTATTAGGGTAATGTCGACTGTTTATCGTTTATGTTCTGCCGTGTTGTGTGTATATTCGCATAGAAAATATGAGTTGTAACATCATTAATTTTTCCTAATCCAGGGGAAGAAAGCACATTAAAATATTTTTTGACAAATATTTAATTTCTTAAAAAGGACATTTTTTTTATACCTGATACTCCTACGTTTCAGGTCACCATGCTTACCACTAGACCTAGCAATTGAGAACATGGCGGATGAAAATATTTGGCCATAATGTTATCGATGTCTTTTGGCTGCAGTGAAAGAATAATTTTGATAATTCAAAATTATTTGTCTTGGAAAATCCACTAGCATAAAACAAAACTGGCTATTCATTCAATAGCAAAACAAGATACAAAAATTCAAGTGTTGATTTACTGTGACAGGTTAGAAGAGAAAGAAAACGAACTTCGACAGGATTCGAACTCGATACCTCTGCCATATTGTCCACTCACTCTCTCGCCTGAGTCAATTTGACCACATGGCGCAACGTGGAAAAATTGATAAATTATTTAAAAATTAAGTTAACAGCAGAGTTTTTTTTTACTTATTTAAAAAGTAACTTTTCTTGTAGAGCACAGCGCTGTACGTCCGTAATTTATTCTGAAGATACACGTGTTTTATTATAAGATTTTGTGAAGTAAACAGTGTGGAGGTTCTCACTTGCGCTTTATGGTAAGTATTATTTTAAAGTTGGGAAAACTCTTCTGTAGAAACGAAAATAAAAAACAGAAATGCTTATTTGATGATTGATTGGAGTTCAATTCAAAACTGCAATTTCACTTTATTGGGCATATTTCCAACATTCAGAAGCAATTTATTTAGAATATCCGAAAAGATTTTGACTTCTTCAAATACAATTTTTTGTTTTAAAAATCGGCCATCTTAGAGACAAATGCCCATTAAGTTCGGTCTTGTTCTTTATCAAATATATATGGGATGCATGGCCTGTAGCTTTTTTGTAATTTTACAGGTGGTGCTAAAGCCGATAGTATAGTAATTTTACAGGTGGTGCTAAAGCCAATAGTACAGCCTCTTCCGACTTTCCCAGACCTGCCCGCAGTATCAAAACGAGGACAGAGTGCTTATAGTTCTGAAAAATGCAGAATTTAAATTAAAAGATTCTTAACACTAAACATAAATAGCTAAAGAGATTTTCCATTATTAAGTTTTAAAAAAGCGATGGAAATAGGAAACCACCATCCCTCGTGGCATTCTGTTTAAGGTTATTGTAACAATAGTTCTTCCTTACGACTGGGCACCTATATGTATCCTTCATTCTCTTTTACCATGAAGTAAGTCATTCTCGCCATGTCGATCTTAACTTTATGTCATTGGCGAGCAGAATTAATCGTTGTCGTTTTATGTTGTGATAGGCCACGTTCAGCTGGGCAGGGTAATGTGCATATCTGACTTAGTTACAATGGGATGTAACTCCCTCGATTCCGATACACTTAATCCATATGGTGCAGACCACCAATAATTTTTCTATATATTGCATAGATTTCTCCAAGTCGAGCTTAGAGCAATGTTCCAATCACACTAGGGTTCCTAGGGATGACAGTTGCATTATTGATCACTACATCCACCAAGACTTGACAGCAGTTGTTCAGCATATTTACATTTATCAACTGACCGAACCGGGATCTAGTGTTCTGTTTCCGGGCCAATCAAAAAATAGTCTGTGACCATATAACACACCGCATTTGATGTTCGCTTCCTCCACACGTCTTTTACAGCGATAATGAAATGTATCTCAATATACAGAATGATTCTTTCCCAGTTATTTCATTGTAAAAAAAAATCAGTTCCATTCATAAATATTTCACGATGATAAGTATAGCCAAACAAAACATCTCAATTTAGATATGAATTTCTTAGCTGAGTACTGACCTGGAAGCATTTTCTTCTGGTTTAACCCCATATTGAAACTGTCTTCGTGTTATAGGTTTTGGCCAGTTCCTCTTTTATCCCTTATGGAAAATATTCAGCTTGCAATCAAATACAACGAAAATCGCTATAAATAATCACACTCATGTGTCCAATTTCCACAATTTAGTCCTAAGTTTCCCTTTGCAACATTTATGGTTTAGTTAATTGATGAGACGGAAATATTTATTCAGACGATTTCCTTACAGCACGACTTTGGAAAAGAATTCATGAATTCATCTGTTGCGACTATGATTGCTGCTATAATGAGATTTAGCCAGGATCTTGAAAGCCTGGATATTTGTAATGAAGCTGACGGAAATACAATTTTGCTTTGATTGATGTTTATTTTGCAATACTCCCTTCTCTCAAAGAGTCAAATAATATATGCCAAAATTGAATTTGTATCCTTACTACATTGGCCAAAAATATTGACCATAGTAAATGAGCATACGACATCGTGCCATGTGGCATACTCGTCTATTTTTTTTATTGCGTTTGAGAATTTAAAATGTCAATGATTTTTCTTTCCTTGTACTGCGGGTTATTAGTGGGACCCTCAATGGTACTTAAAGCTCAAATGCCAGGTTCGTCACTGTTCACTTTGTTTGGATGTTTATTGACTTATGATATAAATAAATAGTACATAGTTTTGCGCTAATATTCCCAAAACAATAGGACAACACTTAAGAATTAGAATAACTCTTCTCAGACATAATTATTCACACTCGTATTTCATCTCTAATGTATCTGATCTTGACATCCCACGATGATAACAATATTCCTGTTTTCTCAAAACATTCCTTTCTTTTTTCCGGTGTCAACACAGTATACCCTTCGTTGTCAATTATGTCATCATCAGCAAACTCCTTGTAAATCATTATATTGTCACACAATATATCTGAAATCGGTTCAAATTTAGGATCTGAACGAGTATGTCACGTCCATACCCGATATGTCGCACAAAACACTTTGACAAGTGAGATTCTTTAGAATGTATCTTTTAATGTTTCTACTCTCCAAGTTAAATTCTTTTGTCAGTACTAATCGGCACTTGTCTATTTTATTTTATTGCCTAAATTTCAATATATTCTACCAATAATTTAAAATATGCATTGAAATATTTGAGTACTAATATTTAGTAATGTAAGAGATGCATAAATATAAATAAATGGGGGGGGGGGGGTAGATCAAATCTGTTTGAGCTAGTAATTTTTTATGTGGATTTTTCAATGATGATAAAAATGTTTTAAAAATGAGTGGATTTTTAGTGATTTTCAAAACACCTCCAAGTCCACTTATTTTGTTTTGTCCCTCTGGCAACTACTCGGCGACTTCTTGCTGGTCTAGTGATTTTTATTTTATTATCAATGTTTTCTTACCCCTTTACCAGATTTAAAAACAAAACTACTGTGCAACGACATGTATACACTATGTATGTATGTATGTATGTATGTATGTATGTATGTATGTATGTATGTATGTATGTATGTATGTATGTATGTATGTATGTATGTATGTATGTATGTATGTATGTATGTATGCATGCATGTATGTATGTATGTAAGCATGCGTGTATGTATCTATGTATGTAAGCATGCGTATATGTATGTATGTATGTTTTTATGTATGTATGTATATAGGCATGCATGTATGTATGTATGTATGTATGTATGTATGTATGTATGTATGTATGTATGTATGTATGTAAGCATGCTTGTATGTATGTATGTATGTATGTATGTATGTATGTATGGATGGATGGATGTATGTATGTATGTATGTATTTATGTAAGCATGCATATATGTATGTATGTAAGCATGCATGTATGTATGTATGTATGTATGTATGTATGTATGTAAGCATTCATGTATGTATGTAAGCATGCATGTATGTATGTATGTATGTATGTATGTATGTATGTATGTATGTATGTATGTATGTATGTATGTATGTATGTATGTATGTATGTATGTATGTATGTATGTATGTATGTAAGCATGCATGCATGTATGTATGTATGTATTTATGTATGTATGCGTAGCAGCAAATACACCCTGATCACTAATAGTAGTAGAAGTAGAAGCATATATACAGCCCAACCAGCACTGCTTAATGTTAATATTGATGCAACTATTAATTTTACTCTAGCGTCATGCTAGCATTAAATTCGGAAATACAGAAATTGCGAGAGAGAGAGAGAGAGAGAGAGAGAGAGAGAGAGAGAGAGAGAGAGAGAGAGAGAGAGAGAGAGTAAAACATGGAGAACAAAGTCAATTTTATAACATCTAGCAATTAATTTTACGAAAACAGGAAAAGGGAACAAATTCACAAAATGTGCTAAACAGGTAGTAGTTATTATTTATTAACATTTAAAAAAATATCCATGTATACAAAATTGATGAATTTGACTCACTATCGTATATGTAATTACAAGAGACACAGAGATAGGACCACTAACTATCAAGGCCACAGACGTCCCAAGGGTCCTGATTTGACATCTTGATTTACGTAATACCAGTACCAATAACCAGTCGATATCACATTGGATGCTAAATTACTTGTTCCCTCTCTCTAGCTCACTCGGGAAAAAGGAAACAGGCAAGGAACGTTCAATTGTTTTCTCGACCACTGAAGAGGAGAATTTCTTATTCAAACTTTGTGTGAGAATAAATAATCTTAACCATACAACAACTGAATGATAGTTGATTCAATATTACTAAAGAAAACAATGCTAAAATTGTAGAGAAGGCAAGGCATTTAGATGCTGAGGTCACATACACATCAAACGATATTAATGAAAGTGAAACGTCATTTACTTGCATGTGACATGAGAGAACATGTTCTGTTGCGGTTGGAGTTGTTAAAATATCTCTTTTCATAACGATGCATACTGCGCTTATCTAAAGTTTAATTTTACAACCACTTAATGAAATGTGATCTGTGAACAGGAACCGTATTTTAATTTAGGGGCTTTATATCGAGGGAGTGCTATACTGTTTTATGTTTAATTAGGTCATATTCTATAGGAGCTAATCTCTGATCTGTGTTCGCATTTTGTTACGTACAAGATTCTATCATGGTATTATATGACTCATCAGGCAAACGGAACCATATCCTCTGTGCTCCGTCGCCATTGGTAAAAAAAACTTGATGTTGTTTGGAAACTCAGTCACGTATTCATGTATCATAATCATGTCTAGTATAATAATGAGGTTCACAAAAATATAGTATAAGGGGAAAATCGCATAATTGTTTATCGATCCTGTTCCATTGATCTTTATCTTGTGATAGTGTCTGTTATTGGAGCCGAATAATCTATAATAAAGATTAAATTTTCCATCCTTATCACTGCCATGAACAGAGTATGGCCATGTTAACATGAAAATAATATTACCATTTATTGATTGACTGTCCAATCCCCATATCATGCCCGACTCCACTGAAAGGTCTTGTTGTGTGATGAACAGACCAGTTTCCATCAGAGGTCTTGTTAAATCTCCGGGCGGCTGGTTGTTTTCTAGGAGTCTCCCCTCAATGACATTGATTGTGCCCCACCTGGAAAGTCAAGTGGGATCATTTCAGAAAATGTTTCAAGCTCTATTTTGCGTTTTGCTGCAACATCATCTAGAAGCAACTGAGACAAGTCTGTCACATAGCTGTCCCACAGAACAAATGTTTCAGAGCACTGTCGCCCATGCTCCGTAATGTTGTCCATGACGATATGTATTGGATGGAAATCCTAGATGAACTTTCTGATCTCATCTTGAACGTCTCTTTCGTTCTCATGGTACACTTTACCAATGTCAACAAGAAGTTGAAAATATCTTGTTGTATGCTTTGAAATCTCAACTCGCTCCTCTTCATTTACAGGGGCATATTCCTTTGCAAGCTAGTCACCGAGGGCCATTCACTTTAGCCTCTGCATGGGACTCGTTTATCATCTTGTGTATTCGAATACCCCTGTTGTAAGTTTTGGCTTTTATTGCATGAGACATAGAAGATGAGCCGTAGATCTCATTCTCAACAGGTATGTTCTCAAAATCACTTTCTTGTATCGCAACTTCAATGTCACACATGATGTTCATCGCTCTGTGCATGCCACCCATTTTCAGCTCATCCCTCCTGAACTCTTCAGGGTTTCAAGACGTAATGATGTGTGCTTTGCTGTAAATTTTTTCATTGCAGGTGACAAGGGTCCAATCTTGGTCCAACGTATAGAACATTATTTGAAACTGTTTCATCATTGTGTCAACAGTGTTAAAATCTATCACTGATACTGGCACCATTGGACAGTCCTCAATATTTGTTTTGCTGATCACAGCTTTGATGCTGAGGACTGCATGATACACAGTCCATCCTGGTATTGCTGTATGTCTAAGTTAAAACATATTCATGGGAATCATTCTGAGCACAATGAGTGCTTGATCAATGGTTTTCATATCTTTATGATGAGATGTATATTCAATAAACCGTTCCATCTTCCTCTGCCTGTTGTGGAGCAATATTTTTCCCACCGATTTTAGCATACACACATATGTTTGATGAATCACAACTGTTTTTTTTTTCTCACTGTCCTTAATGAGATTTTGGGCGCAGGTTCCCATTGACCAAATACCCCTGGTGTCCCGGCATATCCCTATTTGGTTTGATATAGCACCATGTTCACAACATCACAGTGCGTACCTTGTACTGACTCTGTAAAATTGTCACCAACCACACGCGTGGTCCTACTATAAACCATATTTTGTGGCACACCTGGTATTTCTGAGAACATCTGAATATTTTTCCAGCAAGTGTCAATGTGCTGCATTTCGTCATAACGTATTCCATGGCCAAGCTTGTTGACCGATATCACAAGCTCTATTGACTGAGTCATTTGATGCAAGGTGACAATACTCCCCACATGCTTTGTGTTATGTATGATATTTATATAATATTATAAATATTTCAGGACATTAAAAATGTTTCTTGACTTTAATATTTGATCAAACCTTAATGTTCTATATCAGGTTTACATGTTTTGCTATTGTCCTTAAATTAGGTTGTTTACTTAGTATTTGAGTTAAAGGACGGTTTTGGTAAACAAGTTGTTGATTCAATTTGAAGTCAGGGTTGATTTGTTTACAGATAGAACTAGAATTACTTTAGAATTATGTGTTAAAAGTCACATACACCATACAATTTTCTAGAACATTCTGTCATGTGACCTATCTTTACATGTACCATGTTTAGTGGACCGTTTTTAGTTTCGACCTACCATCAGTCTGTAAAGAGTCATTACAGTTGTGAAAAATCATTCCAAATTCAGATAGAGAGGAATTATTTAAAATATTCATTGGATTATAAAAGTGCTTAAAGACTTTTGGATTTTTGATTTTTAATTGATGATTTTGGGATTTATGTCAACTTATTCAATGATATTCTGGAGTACTTCATTTTGGTACATCAGCACATTCAAGGATACAGTAATTCATTCGGAACACTATATTTAGGACTTGTGAGTAGGACACTTAGGATTATTGCATTATTTGGATTTAATTCACATTACTGTAAGTGTATTTTAATTTTCATTTTAATTACCTAGAAATAAATTGCTGATTTTTACTTGATTTGTTGGTTTCACTTTCTTTCTGTTACATTTTTCTTAGACCATAGAGTCGTAACACTTTGGTATTCTAAATTTGCTCCAGGACTGCGTGTAGGCTAGATCCTGTCGAAGGGAAAGGATGTATCTGTGAAGCACCGGGTCCTTCTCAGGCATCCGCTCAACAATATCCACATAATTTGTCAATTGCCTGCACATGATCAAGAAGAAAAAGGTGTAGAGTTCATCAGGCACTTTACAATCACAGCTCTTTATTGTTAAGTCCTAGGGTCGAAGTGATTGATGCTGGATTCCTTCACATGATTTGATAATGGACCAAAGGATGAGTGCTGCATGGAACAAAATCAATATAGTGGATGATTCCAGCTCCATGACATCAGGGGAAAAATCTTCCTTAACCTGAATGTTTCATAGTATTTCATTTATATTGGCTGCAGTGTTGATTACATCTTGAAGATGAAGATTCTTGTTGACCAAAATGTCTGGCTTGGTCTGAGAAACAGGATCAACCGGTATGCTGTTGAAAAAGCTTTTATCAAGATTTGCATTGAGCTTATGCTTTGTACAGTACTGCGTATCCTCCTCACTCACGCACTTTGTCAGACATTCCTTATATTTAAACAGCATTTGGTTCATGCCAACTGGTTTCCCATTTTCCAAAGTTGACATAATGAGGGCCATAAAATCATCAAATGCCTTATCAGATGTATTTTCTGATGACACAACAGTGGATGTCTTCTTCTGTAAAATGTATCAACTGTGGCAAGCCTTGCCATACTAAGCCCCTACTGCAATCAGTTTTGAGAAATCACTTATCCTGCATTGAAGGACATGATCACACTTCTCCTGTACCCTAATTTCCAATGTCCTCCAGAACTCAAATGTATTCACCCTGATGAGAGTTCTGCATTTGTTTTTTGTGACGTTTGTTCTCTCATCACGTTCTTTCTGGCAGATGAGATATCTGCTAGATTTAAATGACAGTTTTGGTTTCTTGGATCGAAGAGTAAGATTTAAAGGATTGGAATCTAGATGAAGGAAGGTGAAATGCAAACTATGATGTAATAACCTTCATGATATTTAATCATGATATTACTTATCAATCATTCTGTGATGTAAATTATTTAATAGTCCTAAGGACTTAAAATTTCGTTTTCTTTGTTATATTTTACAACAGTAACAGTATCAACAGCAAAGCATGAATGTTACATTGAACAAAACAACTGTAGATTTTATTATCAATCACCATGAATCAGATGCTATGATTTGCAAAATACTAGGCAAATTCCAACTGGGAGAGGTTTATGTGATTTCTTGCAGCTTGTGAAAGCTTAGCATTTGCCAATGTTTATTTTTATTATTTACTATCATTAGATGGTATATGAGACTATACACTATTGAAACAACCAATTCTTTATAGGTGACCGTTTTGCGGTACCAAGTCAGTCTCTCAGCAAACCGCTCTGCAGAAAACACTGCACCACTTCAGAAGTCCACACTCCCCTAGGGGTTTCCCACAAGGGTCATACAAATGCATGGCACCATCAGAAAGTGTCTACCGTTCGGAGTGAACCTTTCAAAACGTTTTGGTCCTAGCTGCTAGACTAAACGTCATGGGTATAACGAGGGAAACTGTAATATCGTAACTAATGAAGAGGGTCTCAGACAAATAAGCTAATCGGGAAATAATACAAAAATTATCTATTTTTCTTTCTTCTTTTTAGACATAATGTACGGGTATTTCTAAGTCAGGTCCTATTTCTTAATGTGTCAGATGTCAGTGTTGAAAATGTTTTCATGGTAAGAATGTAAAATTAGCTTTATCAAATAGGAACTTCATTAATAATAATCGACAAAAGCTTTTAAGCGATACAATGTTCTTTACAACATACTCTACGCCAGGGTATACTAGTATTATTATGTAAAATGAATGTGTTCGCCTGTAAAACCCGAAGATCTCCTCACACATGTTTATGGTGAAGCGAATAATGTACGCGTAGTTCAGCCTTGATACTGTGAAAGATTTCAATTTACCAGTAATACTCATACACAAACTATATTGCTTTCGTAAAATGAAGCAAAGTAACAGTATAGATTTGATTGTAAGAGAAAAGCAACGAGGATAATAACACCAGCAGTTACCATCATCATTGGAAAGAAATCTTTTTTTAATTTTTATAAATATAAAGAACGATTGTATCAATATCCCGCGCACAGTCAAGGCAAGACTGGGATTGCGTAATATTTTCTAGCTCCATTCAAACCAAAAGCCTGTTCTATACAACACAATAGGCTCTTCTTGTAAGAAACTAATGTGTCTCGTTATCCACTTTTCTTGGCATTCATATTTCTTTCACTTCTAAAATCCTATCATTTTTTCTTGCTGTTGTATCAGTTTTTATTTTCAAATCGAATCTCTAACTAACGTCACTTATCAAGTAGAGTCTCTCATAAATTTCATAAAAAATCTTCACTTGTAATTTGCGATCAAAATTTCTCCTGAAATTGTACATGATTCAATATCTATTCATTGCCAATTGTTTCTGTTTAAACCATGGACAAAGCTATTTGAAAGTGTTAGATGATGAAACAAATTTGTAGTATCTAGATATAATGTGATGTTCACGTGTAAGTAAAAGTATTTCATCCATTGATGAAAAAGTGAACATTCATGAAGCCATACCAAAGGTATACATATAACAAAAATAGTTATTTTTCAAAAAAATATTCTTTACGGTGTTCTTGGTAACGCATGATTAAAAACGCTTAAGTATAGATCAACGAGGAAACCTAAGAATATTAGCGGCATAGATTTATAAAGTTCGGAATACCGATGTTCTTTACATAAAGAAAGTAATCCGTCGCCTTGGAGTCAACTTAAACAAAGTTTGTTTAGTTTTGCATCGAAGTTTTATTGACAAATTAACCGAGAAAGACTGAACAGAATTTACGTCATCATTTCTCAATGTATACTACACAAAATACTGATGCAACAAATATTTAACTGAAATGCACTTTTTACATGGTAAAACATAAATATTTGCTGCAGATAAATTCACAATAAACAGTCCGAAAGTTTGGACGTTATTGTAACGTCAGGACGTTTAGTGTGAAATAATGTGCAGGAAGATTATATTCGCGTAGCTTTTCTCCACAAATTTTCTAAAATATGTAAACATGGGTATCCAAATACTTTACTTGAGGATTTAACAAGGCTTATTAACGTTTCCTGTCTCAAATATTTGCTTTACTAACAACGTGTCGGCAATTTGTAACAGTAAAGTAACCATAAAAGACCTTAAATCCTAACACGCAGTTCGTTATAAACAAAATATCACAATGTTGCATATTAAATTACTGTAAGAACTATGAAGGGGAAAGGTTTTGAGTAGCAGATTATTGTTCAAAACTACTTTCATATTTTTCAGAATCATTCGAACATAAGAAAGTATTGATTTTTGTGTGTATTTTAAAGTTAAAACCATAAGTTTATCAAACAGAATTGGAGATAAGACTGGATGATTTGCGTTAATTCATATAATCATAATAATGTAATAAAGGATTAGTTTAATTAGTTAAAATTAATTAATTAGTTAATGCAATTTACTTTTTAGGTCAGAAGGGTGGCTAACATTCTTTCTTTATTTCGTGAAATTATGTCAGTAAAATTGCAAAAGGTGAACTAATAGGAACAGAATAGTCCTAAAAGCATGGTATGCCTCAAGTATAAAGGAATTAGGTCTGTCTATTTATTTTCAATATACAAACCTTGTAAATATATGACTTGAAAGTTGATGACTATTTTTTATATGCTGCCTTAATCCTGTGGAAAGTAAGCTTTGTCCCTTTATTATCAATTTCATGTTCTCACAATAACTCGAGTTCTCCACTATCTACAGTTACCAATCTTTATGGGTGGTTTGCACTTAGTGCGTGAAAGAAGTCTATACATATGGGGGTCAAAAGGTCAATGTCACTGTGACAGAGAGAAATTAGTACTGCATCACATACCTCGACCAAACTTTGTGGATGACTTGCCCTTGGAGTAAAAAAGAAGTCTATTGATTATGGGGTCAAAATGTCGAAGATCAAGATCACTGTGACTGAAAGAATAAAGATTGGTTTGCATATCTTTTGTTCTGGACCACATACATTTACCAAAGCTTATGAAGGGCTTGCACTTAAGACATGGAAAAAGCATGTTGACTTTGGGGTCAAAAGGTCAAAAGTCAAGGTCATTGTTGCTCAAAACAAAATGGGTTTTGCAGCATAACTTTTTTTCTAGATCAAGTCCCTTGACCAAACTTTGTGGATGGCTTGCACTTCAGCAGTAAAGAGACTTATACATTTTTAGGTCTAAAGGTCAGAGGTCACGGTCATGATAAGTCTAATAAAAAATAATTGTTTCTGCATATTAAGTTTAATTCAAGACCTTGACAACAGGTCGAGGTCATTGAAATCCTTTGGTCAATAATCTCCAGAGTCAACCGTGTCCTATTAGTGCCTACATAGAAGACTATTAAACATGGGACGTGCATATAATGTACAGTACTCTTGCTAAACATTTATTCTAAATGTTTTTCACTGTTTTTCTTCTTTTTTTAAAAGCATGTTTAACACGGCATAGTGTAAAATACAGAGTGGAGTGTTGGAGCGGAGTCTGGAGTGTATTAATCTAAACGAAGTTATAGTGTTTGTTTGTTGTCATTTGCGTGTGTTTATGTCTGAGTCTGTGATTATAACACTGTCACAGTAGCCAAAAATCCTAACAAAACACCAAAAAGAAAGAAAAAATGCCTCTCACAGGTAGAATTTTATCAAGGATTCTTCACATTTTCGTTGTGAAAACATAACTAATGATTCAACCGATAATATCTTCAAGGTCATCTTTGCCATATTCCACCAGTGTCAAATAAAAAATCAGTGGCAATAACAAAAGTTGAAATTATCAAAACGTTGAAGTAGATTCCATGAATATTTTGAATACTTTATTGAATTCTCAAAGTTACATCACTTCAATACCATTTTATTATTGTACTAAGATTTGTGTACTGTAGTATATGAAGGAATACTCGAGCATGTTTTGAAATTATGTCAGCATATTTAAAGTAGCACAATAGGGGCAAGATTAAAGATATTCGAAAGATTCTATTCAAGTCAGATGTGTAACATTTCAATAAATAAATAAATAACTGGACACAAGGTTGTTTATATCTTGGTGTTGTTATTGTTAATATCAAGACAGAAGAACTAATTGTTGGAGACTTGACGTAATATACAAACTTGGAACTGTACTTCCAGACTTAACTCGCATTATATTATATTATATTATATATATATATATATATATATATATATATATATATATATATATATATATATATATATATATATATATATATATATAAATAAATTAATATAAAAAATAAACAGTTACCATACATGATGCCAGTGGTTAATAAAACCTAATCATAAAAAGTAGGACTTCCCCTCTAAATTAATCCTATTAAAAAAAAAACGGCAAACTTATTTTGTATCCAAAAAAAGTGAGCACATTTTAACATTGTGCACAAAATCGATATCTAACCAAAAGGCGATGGATTCTGACCTTTCTTGTATAAAGACGAGCGAAAAAAATATTTGTAGCTATGCAGTATGTGTGTCCTGTATATAATGTATGTTACTGTATATTAAAACATGTTAAGAAGTGTTCTACTCCTCTGATTTACCTTTACAAATTGGAATAAGGACACCCACCCCTTCTCTCATGTTTAGACGCCTTTTTAATAGAATAAAATGAACATTGCATTTTAGTCTCCTAATTTTTTTATGTATATTGTCAATTGTCCATGGAATGTACGTAAAAAAATTCTTAAATTCTTATCAAATTGACAATATCATATGAAAGTTTTATGTAATTATATGTGTAAGTTAAAGGCATTCGGGTATCTCTCCCTGTCGAGTGTGGCAATACAAACAATACTCAAATTCTTCTGTTTATTAAAACCTTTTTTATTTTAACATATTTAGAACTTTGAGATATCTCACCAGTAAATGTAAGCATTGGTCCGATATTGCTATTAACCATTTATACATCGAAATTTAACACTTTAAAAAAATACTGTAGTGCTTTCTAGGGGTGAAACGATACACCTGTGCCGCGTATCGATACGATTCACGATACACAGCTTACGATACGATACATTATCGATTCTCAGTTTTATAAAATAAAAAGACAAACGACTAATAATTATTCATGACTGCTGCAGATTAAAGTAACTTATATAGGGTAGGTGTCATTTTGTATCGATTCTTCATCTCTTGTATCGAGACGTGTATCAATATGGCAAAAGTATCGAAGCATTGATATATCGATGAATCGTTTCACCCCTAGTTCTTTCTGAAGTTTATTTCAATAGTCTTTAGTATGATAATGACCAAAACTTTTTCTGCTAACAGTTTAAATTTCAACTGCATACATTTAATATCACTGGAGATATTGTGTGAAATAACTGGTGACCCATTATATTTACAGTTAACTTCATTTATAAAAGACTCGGATGTAATAAAATATAGGATATTGCGAAGCACATCAAAAGGTCCCTTTCGGCGTTTTATATCCAATTTTACCTCGGCTACAACGAAATTCGATAAAAACGTCGGAAAATATAGCCTTCCTCTACATATTGCCTTTTGGGGATCATCAATAAGTTTTAAGTACGTATATTATCAATGAGTTTCTATATTATGGTAAAGATTTCCTATTGAACATATTTCTTTGCTTGAGGGCCTGGTGATTATATTGCATAAAAGAGGTAGATTGAATGACTTTTAGTTACAGAGGTATGACTTTATTAAGTTAAGCATTGGTAAGTTGTTAACTGGGCCGAAAACAATCACGTAGTTATCAAAGCGTGGTTAGAATTTAGAAATAATATGAGTATGTTGATAATATTTTCATTTTGCATTGATCTTATTTTACATACAATTAACCAAGGAAAACAACAGTATTTGCTTTTAACGATTTTACTAAGGCATTTGATTACCGTATATACTCGCGTATAACTAGCATCCAAATGCAAACAACATAGACCCTGATCTGCTGGCGCATAATGCACCGGCAGATCAGGGTCTATGTTGTTTGTTCTACTGATTAGTCCTTGCAAACTGCATAGACCCAGATCTGCCGGCGCATTATGCGACGGCAGATCTGCGTCTATGCAGTTTGCAGTTGGTGTCCGGTTATACGTGAGTAAATACGGTATGTGGTAAGAGTAAATTTGTGGCATAATCGTATTAAATTGGGTCTTAGGGGAAATATTTTGGATATTTATTAAATCGATGTATGATACTGTTATATCCAGAATTAGGTACACTAACATTGTTGGTAATAAATTTTCATGTTTCATTGGAGTAGGACAAGGTAAATGTCTGTCACCTTTTTATTTTCCATGTTTTCAAACGATCTAGAAGATCACAGAGTGCATTATTTGCGTATTATTCTATACCAACTTAAAACTGCATAGACCCAGATCTGTCGTCGCATAATGCGCCGGCAGATCAGAGTCTACGTTGTTTGTTCCACTGATTAGTCCTAACAAACTGCATAGACCCTGATCTGCCGGCGCATTATGCGACGGCAGGTTTGGGTCTATCCAGTTTAAAGTTGGTATCAACTTATACGCGAGTACATACGGTATATATTCCAGATGCAATACATTGGAAGATGAGTGTCATTTTACTTTATAGTGTTAGTTATACACAGATTAGGGATTAAGTATATAGATAGGTATTACTGAAAAAAACCCAATATATTTTATTTTATTGAACTTTAAATTCAGAAAATAGTATAATTATACGCAACTTAGATGTTTATATATTTAAGGCTTTTGAACTGATAAATAATATCCCATATCTAGACAACTTGTGCGTGATGAAAATGATGATGACGATGATGAGTGCTATTAATAGTATTATTATTGTTGTTGTTATTATTAGTAATAGTATTACCTAGATGAACCTTTCTACCAAATTCGTTTCGATAGAAGAATGTGTGCGTGCACATGTGTGTGTGTGTATGTTGGGTTGAGTAAAAGTGTGTGTATGTGAGTCACAGTGTGTGTATGTGTATGCGTGTGCGAATGAAAGTATTATTGATGTATCATTGTGACACTTTAGATACTAATATGGATTTTGCTTTCGAAGTTGTCTCTATTTTCAACGTATATCATTATAATTCACTATCTCTATTTATGTGCTGGGTCTGTATCCTCACAGTCCAATTGGGCTAATGTAGGTAAATAAAGTCTTGTCCTGCCTTATATATATATATATATATATATATATATCAGTGGCGTAGCAACCGTCCAAGCAACCCCGCAACAATTTCGAGGGAGGGGTGCAGGTAAAGTGGGGGTGCAAAATTTCCATCAAACAACATTTTATTTCGCGGGGGAAAGGGGGGGGGGGCCATAATTAAGTTTTGCGGGGGAAGGGGCCCATATTTTCTTGCTACGCTACATAATTATATATATATATATATATATATATATATATATATATATATAAACGGGATTCAGGTTTGTTTGATTCCTCTTTTTATTTGGCATCTATAAATACAATATCACAAGCAGGTTGATTCTACATTTTATTTTTTATCAATACTGATTCTTGTCTTCCTTTCTCCTTTTCTCCATTCCAACATACTATTACGTCCAATAATAATAATAATAATAATAATAATAATAATAATAATAATAATAATACTTCGTTCGTTAGTTGGATTAACGACGTGTGCGGCCATTCGGCCATTTACGTCGATATACTACTACTACTAATAATAATAATAATGAACGTATCAAACAACAATACTGCTACTGCTAATAAAAACTTTATTATTGTTATCAACACTTATCTGCTGTCGCTGTTGTTATTGCTGTTATTACTAATAGCACAAGTGCTAGTGATAGTAATGCCATAACTGTTACGGCCATTATTATACCACCGCTTTTCTTTTAATTCTACAGCTACTGTTACAGCAACAACAACAACAACACCTATTTCTACTACTACTGATGCCTCCGATATTAATGCTGTTGCCACTTATAATGATATTACTACTAAACCAAACACCACAACTACCACCTTAAACACCACTACTATCACCATAAAAATATCACGAACACCTCCATTACTACTACTGCTACTACATGAAGACTTCGTTTCCACTTACTTCTATTTGTGACGAGTGATGTTAAATGTCACGCGAAATAAAACCACAACGGCACTAATATCAACTTTATAAGTCAGATTATTTTTGGTGCTTTTTTTTCACAAAAGAAATTGTTTGTGAATTACTGTCAAGATTGTACCGATTTAAACAAAAAAATAAAAAACAAAAATAATAATTTAAAGTTGTTAATACCTACCGCACGTTCTACAAGTACACATATGTAGCCTCAAAAAGTAGTCTGTATACAGATTACTGGGCAGACCTAGTACGTTCGTTATGCAAATATTTATCAGTAGTCTGGTATCATGTCTTATTCCCTACGTTACGACCTTAATGAAGAATGCAGGGTACCAGACTATACATTTATGGTGAATTACGTACAATCTGGCGGATGGGCCGCGATAGTCTCGTTCAGTCTGTGAGATATAGACAGTCTGCTCACAGACTACCACTCTTGTAGGTTCAATCTCCTATTTCTAATTTAGGTAAAAACATTTTGGCATTCATAAATTTCAGTTTTGAACGTCCATCGTTGTCATAGCCGCTAAGACACTAACAAATACAATCACGTCTGTTTCGTCAAATGTTTCTCTAGAAAAAAAGAAATTCAAGGGCTAGAGACAATGTGGGCAGATTTCCTGTTGGCATTTTAAGCTCTTCTCTACTAAATGAAAGCCCTGCCTCAAGAAAAAAAATTTTTGCTCTTCGATTCTCTTTGAAATATGTCAATAGGCACAACTGTAGAAAAATAGACAAGATCTACTGAGAAAAGTGTTTTGAAGAGTATAAAATTTATATTAGATAACGTATCTACTTTCAGTTTTGAAATTTAGTAAGATACTTTGTTCGTGCAAGATCTCAAAGAATTATCGTCTTAAACAATGTCAACTCTCACTCCGAGAACGCCAGTTGTTTTTGTTTTGCGAGATACTTGAAATCTTGTTTTGGTCGATTTCCTAATTTCCTGTTACACGGATTTTATCAATAAACTTATTATGCAGAAGGACAATGCTCTCCATCGTTGTGCCCACAGCACCCATATTTTAAAGTATCAACAATTTATTCGGCTCCAATTTTGATTGTTGCGAAAATTAAATTCAGTCAAGGTCTTGTATACGACGAGTCATTGGTAATAATGACAATGGATATACGACTGTTTGGCGATATAATTGATTCCTGTTTATTCTGCATTATTAATTTTTATTTCTGAGCCAAATAATCTCGAGTTTTAATTGAATTTCTGTTTATATCACCTCATGTCCCAAATATTGACCATTATAAACTGAAGAATCGGGATCCGACATTTTTTTTTCATCAAGCTTGTGCGTATTAGTTTTTTGCAATTACGAACAATCTGCCTGAATATGTATTCTGGTATCATGTGCCATGAGCGATGTTATGAAATGATATTACACATGTATTATATCGAACATTTGAAATTGGTTTATAAAACTCAATTACGACATGTAACAAAAAGAAAATAAAGGATAGATAGATAGGTATATATATATATATATATATATATATATATATATATATATATATATATATATATATATATAAATTTTTTTTTTACCTTGCATCATTTTGCGCCAATGTATTCAATTAGCTCCTCAAAGAGGCATATTTACTTTCAAACGAGTATGTATTTACACACAAAAACAAAGAACAAATATACTGAAATTCCGTTACAGTATAAATATTCCAACCAATGTATACTGAAGAATTGTCATTTAATACAGAATTTATTCGAGTTTCAAGGGTGGGATTTTAGGTAAATTTCTTCTCTTCAGGGAAAGACTCTTGAACAGTGACTTAAAAAGTCATCTGAACACTGCAGTATTCCATCACATGCAACCATAGTTTTACCTTCGACCATTCAGGTCTGTGAGATTCAAGTCGTTTGTACTTTTTTAATTTTTTTTTGTGAATCTCAATTTTTCAAAAAGGCTTTGATAATAATTTCATATCCTTGTCTGGAATTGAACCCAATTAGAGGTATGCGTTGTAGTCCAAATTTATAGACCACAATACCAAAGATTTATACATTGTGCCTGGAAGAAATTAAATAGTTTTATTCTGACTGAATGCGCTTAATACTCTGTGTGTGCATTTTATTCTTGATTTATTATCTGATGTGAATTTTCTGAATGTAAAAGTTAGTATTATGTTGTCCCTCCCCCTCCCAACTGGTCTCTTAGTTCGTTGTTTAGTTATATGCACTAGCATCTTAGACCGAAGACAATTTGAAAACACCACATGTCAACTGCCACATTTACGATGAAGACCCAGACAAATTCGTACATTATGATAATTTTGTCCATGAAAATGAAGAATTCAAAAATAAATTTCCTTTAAATAATTATCTGTGCATGTTTGAAGCCTTTTGTCATAAACAAGTTCATTATTTCATCACATTAACGTGTGATATTTTGTCGTGGGGGGATTTCTTTCATACCGGTGTCTGGCAATATGTTTTAAATTTTTTAACTGTCGGTACATCAATAGGAATGTTTATAATAAAGTACAGGTACACAATTTGGTCCTATCGCTTAGTACATGCACATGAATAGGTCCATTTTAAGTGACTTTAAGTAAATTTGGAGACATAAGAAAGTTTTCTTTATAATTAAACCCACAGGCGAGTTACCTCATTAAGGGACATAACTCTACACATAGAATGGAATATCATGAATAGATAAGTCTTTAAAAGTTGCTTACATTTTCAGATTTAAGTTGCTTTCATGTAATTTATTATGTAGCACTGGATTTTATCTCCTGATCAAGAAACCTTACACACTAAATAAATATAAACGAACACAACATGAGAAATGTAAACACACCACTCTGAGGGATATTTCTCCATGTAAGTTTCATATATCTGTATCTAGTTTATTGACTAGTACATGAATAGGTGTATGCTTTTAAAATTACTACAGCACACAACTGGAGATCTTTTATGACATGCCTATCCAAAGTACCATGTATCCTTCCCCCCACCTCCACCCCGACTTCGTTATTTCGTACAGAAGCCTGCTCAAATGTACATGTTCTTCCAAATTTACCAAGGCACGCCATTGTTTCCAGTTTTACAATTGCGCAAGGAATGTGAATATACTGTCAGTATTATGTCGTTCTTTAGAGGTACCGTACATGTACTGTTTCACCGAGGAACAACTACTGTTTGTTACGATGAAACCTGCGAGATGTGTTGTTCCTATACTCCCATCGAATCACGATATTCCTAAAGAGACCCTTTTGCTAATTTGGTTAAGTAAAATGATCTCTTGGAATATTATGATTCTATATATGGATCAAGCAAAGTTTTCTGTGCATACATCTGCCGAAACTCGAGAAAAATGGTTTCAGCCTGAGGACGAAACCCGAGGTTTCAATTCTTTCCAGAATGATCTGGAAAAGGTGCACATAGCAAACCGTATATGATCCTTATTTTTCATGATCGATTGATCGATTGCTAAGTAAATTATATATCAAAAACATAGATAATTTTTTTAAATAATTTTTTTTATATTTTTGTAAGTAAAATAAATTGTTTTCCATAAGGCATTGCAATTTTTTTTTTTTTTTTTTTTTTTTTTTTTTAGTACGGCTGACGTCACACAACATACGGGTCACGCAAGCATAAACCGGCTCGATCATGTAAGAATTTTTAATAATATGATGTAGGTCCATGCGATTAAAACAAAGTCTAAGATTTAATTTCAGACGTAACTTTTCTATTTTACATGTAATGATGTAGCACCATTAAAGGAATTCAGAAAGACGTATTTCATCCAGTTGCATAGAAAGTTTAAAAAAACCTAACTAAATAGTCGATTATAATTTAGGCATTCGTTGCTAATATATATATATATATATATATATATATATATATATATATATATATATATATATATATATATATATATATATATATATATATGCTATGTAATATTCATAAAATGACAAATGCAAAAGCATGAAATGTACTCTTTACGTCATAAGAAGACGTTTCCTTGACATGAACGGGTTTATGTCCCCCCAAAAATGTATGTGTCGTGTCATATTTTCCTCTTATTTGAGTGTATCAGAAAATATTGTTTTCAAAGAAACATTTATATAAATACATAACCATTTACCATTATATGTGTATTTGTGTACCCATAATCCTCTTAAACATTCAAATACACGAATTGCTGTTTTGTTTCTTGTTCTGTGTGGCTATTCACAGGTCCCTGGATGGAATTCAATGCTAAAATGTCCAGATGGTGACTGCCCTTTCTCTTTATGACACAAATAATGATTATAACATGACCGATATAGGAAGTGTAAAGTAAATTAGACTGATGTAATGCTAAAAACCTTTCAAATTGACGGATACTAGGTTTGGCTTTGACGTCAAAGGACAAGTTTAGACCCCTTTTTATACGAAATTTTTATTATAATACAAGCATATTTAACTTTCCTGAAATCGTCTCACCTAATGTCACGTCTCTGGAAAATGTCAACGACCTTTCAAGTGTGCAAAAAGTCTTATCAAACATAACCTCATGCTTGCAAAGCGAAAATTGATGGTAATTCGCTACAATGGATAATTACGCGCTGCTGCATTTATTGGGAACGGTGAAATTCAGTTTTATCACACAGTCAACACTTCTGATATCTAACTGTCAGTATTGATCGATAAATGTCAATTTTCATAAAATTGTGCCGGTGTATAAAATATTGATGATGATATTATTACCGTATTTCTCAGTATTACAATTCTTATTCTTACTCCGGTATATTTCACTTTTCTATTATAAGCATAGAGCATGCAAAGTACACGAAGCTCTCGTCAAAATTAAACATACGCATATCTGTATTTCATTCCAATGTCTTCTCTCTGAACATTATGAATGTCTTTTATTTTGCTTTGAAGAAAGCATTCTCCAAAATGCTGCATGAACACGGCTTCAAAACAGAGCAAAATGAGGAGCTGTTACATCAGTTACATCATTTTATGGACACTTGAATACGTACAGCGACCAATTTACATATGTGAGATAAAAGCTTGTTTTATAGTTACTATATCTGCTAGCTTTTTATTCATCGTAATTTAAAATACAACTGATAGGTAGAACACTTTTGAATTTTTTAAATTAATACTGCAGTAGCTTAATTTCAGTGAGAGTTGGGTCACTTTCTTGTAACATTTAAAAAATATCTTTTGATTCCTATTGCCCCATAAAGATGTTACGATGACAGAGATGAAGGACATCCACCTTGCTGTCAGTTTTCCTGAACTATTGTAATTGTATTGCCTGAAGTGTCAGTATCAACGTTATTTTAAAAACATAGTCGTCTTACTATTACAAGCTGATATATTTAAATGGTTAGTTGGCGATTTGATAGATAAATAGATAGATAAATATATGAAGTGTACAAACACGTGTGTGTGCGTGTGTTTACTTGTGCATTTATAATTAGCGTCAATCAGAAAAAAATCGCGTTACTACTTATTCTTGTGTATCCTGAAAAGTAATTGTTTTAAAATTCTTCAGAATCAGAACTATGAAAAGGAAAGATGTGTATCGGTTGTTCACCACCTGTGGCTGTTTTCTTCCAAAGGTCAGGGTCATCGTATAGATATGTATAGAAAAAAGTAAATATTGTAGCATATCTCAAAATAATTTGCTATACAAACATTTTAAACTCACCACATTTCTTACTGTTAGGTTAGGCGATTACATGTGCCTTTTGGTTGTATATATACTAACAATCCGCGAGAGGGATATAGATTTTGACCCACTACCCTGGAAGGAGGTCTGAGAACAAACGTACAAAAATTGCGATTCAATTTACATTTTAAAACTATTTTTAATCAAATTTTATCGGAGGACGTTCAATATATGTAACAGATTTTTGGTTACGACCCCTGGATCACGGTCCAGAAAGGGAGAGGTCCGGGTTCGGGGGATATGTAATGAAACGCATGGGGATTTTCCATAGCCAGCCTAAGAAGAAACTACAATTTGTTTTGTGTTATTTGCGAAATTGTTATAATATAAGCTAATAGTTTAAAATTCCACCGTTTCATTATCGGTCGATGTACAGCATTGAAAAAGTGTATTGAAGGTCAATTAGTCAACTATTTGCGTCCCACATTAGTTGTATTGATATTAACTATCCGTCCTTGAATCAATTGATATTCAGTACCGAACAGAAAAGCTTAAAAAAGCGGCAGAACAGGCCAACAAACTACCAACACATAAATATATTAGTAGGTGTATTCTATTCTTTGTGGAATGCAAAATATGTTCCTAACACGCCCCATCATATCAGTATACAAATCTGAAAACATTTTAAGTATGTACACATCTCAGTGATGTTGGACCCATTTATTGTCTTAGATCTAAACGAGCTTTTTCGAGCGGCGCGGAATACCTTGGAACACACGAGTGCCAAGTCCAGATATTATGTCAGGCTAAGTAAGATCCGGTGTCACTTAAATTCTATTTTGTTTCCTTCTAAATGATATTTCCTAGTACTTGACGACCGTTATAATAAAATTATTGGGACTTATCCAGGACATACATATATAAAAAAAGAAAACGACGAAAAAACACCATTTAACTCTTGATGTACAAAAATAGCCATTTTATTTCAAAAACAGAGTGAAGATATTAAAAATATTTAAGGAAGTCTTCAATGTTTATTCAACAACTAAGAAGACAAGAAAATAAATTAAAAATCATATTTGGATTTCTATGGTATGATTATTAATTTCCTATCCAAATTTGAACACATAAGACAAAGCAAAGAGAAATATCAACCCAAGGAAGACACACAAAAAAAACAACAAATAAGATCACTGGCCAAATGGGCATTGTATTCAAACATAATAACTCTATTGTCTGATTAAAACAAAATTTCTGTAATGCAGTGAGAACGGTAAATGTGCCGTCATGTCATTCCCTACATTGAATAATAAAGAAATTCTAAATTGCAGAGAAAATGCGCATGCGGTTATTATTTTTAATATTTACATCTGCATGTTGATGCTTCTGAGATTTTATAGTGTCTGTAGTCAAAATGTATTGATTGAATAGTTACTGGTATATATAGCCACATATAGGATCGAATTAGATCGAAATTATCCATCAATTTAAATGCGCGTTACAAAATGTAGGGTCTCTCTTCCAATTAGAAGAGATCGAGTGTGCGACGTCACCTTCAGTATATAGGCGCCACGGCGTTTTACGGTTTACCATTGCGACATAATTTAAGTATAACTGATAAAAAGAAGACAATGTACTGGAGTGTGCCTGCTACGGAGACCTCGTATACTCGGAGTGAGAGAACGACGACTACGAATGCAGTGGTTACTAGCGTTCTTCCAGAAGAGAATGACTTTATTGGGATTTCGTGGATTTTCTGTCTTCGCAAGAATTTGTGCCTGCGACGACGATAGTAGCGCCTTCATTACCTTTGGCGGATGATTTTAGAAAGAGGCAGAAGGAAGAGATGGAGACTTTTTTGCAAAGGCAGAAATAAACAGAGAGGTATTTCTTCTTCTTCTTCAACAACAACAACAACAACAACAAGAGGAAAGAAGAATACAAGAAGACGAAGAAGAGAAGCAGAAAACTTTGAAGTGTGAAGGACAGAACGAAGGAGGTTGTGAAAACAAAACGGTAAGTCTGCTAAAAGACATTTTGGTGGAGTTAAAGTATCTGAGACAAATGTATCAGACTTCTTTAACACAACCCAAGAGAAAGAGACCTTCACGGGCTAAACTTTCCAAGCCCACTGCATCATCCACTCTCACTACCCCTGAGATGCCACCACCTTTGACTACTACTACCAAAGCATCATCATCAACAACAACAACAGGAGTCGGACTTGTCATCATCATGTCAAGTTCATAAGTTTGTTAAAAAAAAAAAAAAAAAAAAAAACCAACGGTCCTTTTTTGGGCCACCTACATTTCTTAGAAAAGAAATCAAATTGCCTAATCACGTAAAACTTAAATCCCATCATTTGACTGCGTATGAGTGAGTGTGTGTTTCTTTATAAAACAAATCAAGACAAAGAGACACTTACTTTTTATTTTGGTATATTCTCTTTTAAAATCGCAATCAAAATTTCATAACAGATCACTAAAGTTCAAGGATTTAACAATCGGGACCAACACATTCATTGCGAAGCGAGATATCGGGGCTGTTTGGCCTCAAAACCATGCGTTGCTGAAGAACACATTCATTGCTCGACGTGTCAACGAACCTTTGTCAGTTCCTCTTGTTACGAACAACATCGTATGATACAAGTTCACCATGCAGAAAGGTGCTTGTGACTTAATGAGATTGTGCTCCACGTGTGGACAGCTTATTCGAACCAATAACCCCAAGGCACACGTTTCTCGTGGAAAGAATAGATGCCATTTGTGTGAGCACATCGTGGACTTTGAACATCAATGTTACATCCAAATATATGGCAATGAACTGGAGAAAGACATCAAAGAAGAGCAGCACAAGAAGAACAAGACACAAGTGGATTTTATCGTTTTTGACTTTGCATGTACGCAAGAGACGGGTATTCACATCCCTACTTTCTGCGTCGCTCATCGAGCTTGTGAGAATTGCATACAAGAACCTATCCATTTTCACTGTCCTCATTGTGGTAGGATTCCAGGAGGACGTGAAAAAATCTTTCGAGGACCCCGCACTCTTGCCAATTTTGCTGAATGGATTTTAGACCCTAACGACGACACTTGGAGCGAAGAAGATCTCGAGCTTTACGGGGACTGTCATCGATATGCTACAGTCATGGCTCACAATTTCTCGGGATACGATGGACAATTTCTTCTGAATATTATTCAGAACAAGGCACCGAATGCTCACAAGTCACAATGAACGGTGCCAAACTCATCTACATGAATGTGGGACAAGTACAATTCAAAGATTCCATGAGTTATTTGGCCATGCCTTTGAGTCGAATGCCTAGAAAGTTTGGAATGACAGAAATGGCCAAAGGGTATTTTTCCCGACTTTTTCAATACCGAAGCGAATCAACACACTGTGCTCCCGCATTTGCCTGACGTTCACAATTACGACCCCGATGATATTCATACCGAGAAGCCTTCTACGTTTGGTACCACACTCATGCTTCAGACTCGTTTGACTTTCAAGAAGAAATGCTAATGTATTGTCGATCCGATGTGGACATTTTATGCCGTTGCTGTGGAAAATTTCGACAATTATTTCTGGATCACGGAGGTATCGATCCTTTGAAGGAAGCTTGTACCATTGCCAAAGCGTGTGGATTTGTGTACCGAAGCAAGTTCATGCCCGAGAACCAACTAGCCATCATACCCCCTTAGTCTTACATGTCATTCAGTCGTCTGTGTGGATTTGTGTACCGAAGCAAGTTCATGCCCGAGAACCAGCTAGCCATCATACCCTCTCAGTCTTACATGTCATTCAGTCGTCCGTACTCTGCCAAAGCATTGCGTTGGCTGCATTACTTGTGTGAAAGGGAAGACAAATGGATACAACATGCGAGAAACGGGGGAGAAAAGAAAATTGGAAGTCTTTCTGTGGATGGCTGGGATTTTTAAAAAACCCAGACGGTGTACGAATTCCAGGGACTCTTATTTCCCGGATGCCCTACCTGTTTTCCTCAACGAGACCTGAAGAGTCCTTTCTCAGATTCCACCATGGAAGAGTTGTATGAACAAACATACCAACGGCAACTAAAGTTAGAAAGCCATAAATACCAAGTGGTAGACATGTGGGGGCACGAGTACGATTGATGTTTCAAAACCGATCCAGAATTAAAACGCATCGCCGAAATGTACGACGTGGTAGACATCGAACCTTTGAACTCACGTAACAGTTTGTTTGGAGGACGAACCAATGCCACACGCTTGCTGTACGACGTATACGAATCTCAAGGAGAAGAAATCAAATACATCGACGTGTGTTCGTTGTATCCTTCGGTGTACAAATATGCTCGATTCCATAATGGGCACCCTGAAATGATCACAGAACACATGGACGTGGAACACATTCGTCAGTACAAAGGATTGATCAAATGCAAAGTCTTACCCCCGACCAACTTGTGCCATCCTGTCTTACCTCATCATTGCTAAGGAAAACTGATGATTTCTTTATGCCGCACGCGTGCTGAAACATGTAATCAAGACCACCCTTGCAACCACATGGTAAAAGAGCGCGCTTGGACAGGAACGGGGGTGAGTGCCGAATTGTTTCGGGCTTTGGATCGGGGATTCTTCTTGTTAAAAGTATACGAAATTTGGCACTTTCCTACCACTGAACAATACTAAAAGGACGGCGCCTCGAATCCAGGAATTTTATCAGGCTACGTCAACGAATTTTTTAAACTGAAACAAGAAGCAAGTGGCTATCCCTGTTGATGTCAGACACCTGAAGACTAGGACAAATTCAAAGAACAGTACAGTTCTATTGAAGGCATCACTTTAGAAGACGTGGAAAAGAACGAATGAAGATGATCGTTTGCCAAAGTCATGCTCAATTGTTTGTGGGGAGAATAGGCACAACGTCTGAGATTGCCCAAGACGGAATACTTGGCAGATCAAAGTCACTAATTTCAACTGGTGGACGACAAAAGAAAACTCATGAAACACGTGGAAATCATCCGTGAAAAGTTGATCTTGGTCAATTACGAAGAAAAGCCAAAGTTTGTACTCCCCGACGACTTTAGCAACGTCGTCATTGCAGCTACGTGACAGCCAATGCTCGCTTAAAATTGTATGAGGCTTTGGAACTTTCGGGAGATCGAGTCATGTACTTTGACACCGACAGTTGTATGTACATCTATCGTCGAGATAGCCAACACCCAACCATCGAAGGGGATCGTTTAGGGGTATGGACGGACGAGCATCCACAAGATACGATTATTAGTTTTGCTAGCGGTGGCCCGAAAAAGCACGGTTACCAATACAGAGGCCGACAAGACAAACTTCATACCAAATGCAAAGTCAAAGGATTGACACTGAATTATCGAGCGAGTCAACGAGTCAACTTTGATGTCTTGAAAGAAGCTTTACAGTCCGGATAAGGTCAAGACTTTTGAGTGAAAACATTAGAGCCCCACAAAATTGTACTTTTACCAAACCACCAAATCGTCAGTCGCCCTTTAGAAACAGTCTATCAAATTGTCTACCAGAACGCATTTACAAAGAGCTTGTCGAGATTCAAGTGAAACGCAAAGCACAATTGCATCCTTTACGACATAGACGTTTTAACCATTGGTATCTGAATGCTATACAAATACTGATTCTTTTCAAAGTATTCAAATGGTCAGACATTCATGAACGACTACATGACACCTTAAGATTTTGGATGTCACGACTTCTATTTACAATGTGACACTGTTACGCAGAATTCCATAGAACGACATTCAGGAAAATGTCCATGACTTACAGGAATAAAAAAACTTTTAAAAGAAGTGTCAAGACGAAACTCCTTCACGCCGTCTGATGTGTATCAAGGTAATCACTGAATGTCTTGGATATTTTGTACCATCAGATTCCATTTGGCAAACGTGTAACAATTTCATCAAAATGAAAAACGTATCTGTGAATTACTAGTTTAGAAGATCACATTCAGAATCTGCCTTTGGAGCTTCGAGAACGCATTTACAGAGAGTTTGTCAAGATTCAAGTGAAACGCAAACTCAGAAAGTCATTTCTTAAGTTTTAAAGTATTATTATTTCCACAGTATAAGAAGACTGATTCTTGGGAAAGACTATCATAGATGCCTTGGGATAGACTACCACAAAAGACACAAAACCTGTCAACCTGGATATAAAAGTGGAATATGCCACGACCGTTGTCTTCAGTCTTGGAACGAATTCCGTGGAAGGAAGTCAATGACAGTGTTCGGGACTTAGAGGATTACAAACTACTGACTTTTGGACGTAGTGTGGTGTGTGTGTTAGTGATTACTTTTCTCGATTTCGTTTCCCAGAAAATACTTTGTAATTTTTATGAACAGTACATGCAACAAAGACATGATCATTCACACTTTATCGGTGCACAAAAGACAAATTGTGTTAAAAGTGTTGAGAATAGTGATGAAAACAAATTGTATACCTCCGTGTGAAGAAGACATTTGTCAAACTTTATCCACATTTTATGCTTACCAAGACGTGCTTATCGCTAGTTGGTTACACCAACAAATTGACGACTGGAAATATATACTTGACTATAAAAGTCTTGGTTTCAATGCTTGGTTACAAAAAGTGACACACTATGCCAAAGACCTTGCGTGTCACTAATCATCCAAGAAAATAAAAAGTGTACTTAGAACCAAAGTCAAAAGTGACATTAGAAACAATGTTAGAAACAGTGGAAGAAGAACCTGACACAGAGGAAGACCAAGTACAAGTTCACGAGAGTACCGTCGTACAAATCGATATGCCTGAAGAACAAAGAACCTTCCATCCGGAGAAATTAGAGACACTAAATTCCACAGCAGAGACTATGAATCGTGTACGACGATTTCGTGGGACACACATTCATTGAAACTATTGTTGTACACTCGCTTGTTTATACACATCTTTGGTTCTTTTAGTGTGTGCCTTAGGGATGTACCTAGCCATTTATCTCTTTTGTGTTTACGTGTTTAAATTCTGGACATGTAAATATATTTTGTTTGACACGTTTTGAAACAAAAACATTAATCGTGTATGAAATGTATAAAATGTCTTGTGTCTTTAACGATCCTCTCAAAATTCTCCATACCATAGTTATGGCTGCATCATCTTCCTCCTCTTCCTCTTCCTCTTCTGTTCTCAAAGTAATTGACGAAAAGTTAGATCGTCAAAGTTGGGAAGCTTTGTATCTTTGCCATCCTTTAAACATCTTGATTGCTGGACCGAGTGGTGTTGGGGAAAACCAAATTTGTCAAACGTTTGATCGAACACAAATCCCATTTGTTTGATCGTCCCCTTCAACGTATCGTGTGGTGTTACAAAGAGTGGCAATCGTCTTACATCTTATTACAAGAAAGTCAAGGAGAATCCATTTCGTTTGTAGAAGGCATTCCTCGCAAAGACGATGGGACTGTGTCTGACTTGAGTCAAACATATCTGGTCATCTTCGATGACATGTTAGGAGAAGACGAAGAAGAAATTAAACTTTGGTTTACACGAAAAGGACATCATCGTAATGCTAGTATCATTTACATTACTCAAAATTTATTTCAACAAAGTAAAGTCCATCGTGCCATTAGTCTGAATGCTCAGTATGTGGTGTTGTTGAAAAACTCCAGAGACAAATCTCAAGTGCAAGTGTTAGCCAAACAGCTGTGAACTCCTTGGCTAAATTGTGCGTACGACAATGCCACTCAAACACCTCATGCATATTTACTCATCGATTTAAAACCCACCAATCCCAATTATCTGAGATTTCTTACCAGTTTGTTTCACCGTTGGTGCCAAGATGGAGGTCCTGTCATTTACACGTCCCCTTTGGCAACTCTCTGAAAAAATAACCTATGCAAACATCCACCATGTCTTTTCTTTCCAACAATCTTCAAGATGACTTCCTTTCAATCTCATCCTCCTGTCAAATTTATTCGTGCCCTGTATGGTATCAGTCGCGAAAAAAATGCACAAGTCCGTGCCCATTTGCTAGAAGCTAGTCTCAAAGAAATCTTTCGATGGTTTACTTTCGCAGCACGTCAATTACTTCAAGGCATCATTTACATACCCCATCAAACCCAACGCTTTTTTGAAAAACATAAAAGTGCCTTGTCACAACTGGCAGATCCAAGAATCGATCCACGAACTAACAAACAAATCACTTTGAAACCTGGTGGCAGTGGTTCTTTAGGAGGTGTCAATATTCGTTCTCTTTTGAAATGGGATCACTAAATATAATCTTCCCATGCGAAAATAACTCATTCAAACAGCCCCGAAAGAAATCATCGATACCGTGTGTGAATGTTGTTTGAACGTGTTGAAAGGAACGGTACCTTTGTCCAAGATACAGAAACAGAAATCAGGAAAACATCGGAACGTTCTTCGCCAAATGGTCAAAAAGGAAATACCCCAGAGTCAAAAGAAACAAATGCTAGTGCAACTAGGAGGATTTCTACCCGTGCTGATAGATCTGTTGTTAAAAATAGCTGCTTCTTTGTTAGGATCGATTGCTGGCCCCCTTTTAGGAGGAGCCATGAGATAACGAGGTGAAGAAAAAGAAGATAAAAAGGACACCTTTCTCCGGAAAGACAGCATACTTGTACCTTTGGATCTTATGGAAGGACAAAACTGACTTTTGTGTTCACTACAAACGATGGATGGAACTCCATCGTTGGTACGAACAACGGATACCTTATTTACCTCCCAATCCTAATCTCAACGAGATGTCACAGTTACAACAAGAATTACAATCGTTAATGGATCGAAGTGATTTGTCAGAAGCAGAAAAATCGCAACGGTACGGCCAAGTATTGCAACGCCTTCAACTCTTTCAGCAGAAAGCTTAAGACGAAACAGCTAAGAAAGCTCTGAGAGATTTCAAGGCAGTGATGGAAAGCAAACATAAAACCACTAAAACAGACACCGCCACGGATAGAAGAAGATGACACACGCGAAGTGTTTCAAACTCCGTCTGCTCCCATATCGTGTAAGATTGCAGCTTCCTTGTTGACACTCTCCCCTATGCCACAACGAGAAGAAAAGAAAATCAAGACATCAAGAAAAAAAGTCACCACTTCATAACCGACTCTTTTTTCTCGTCGGACACGTCAAGCTTTGTCCAAATCCCTCAATACCAGATGAACCCAAAAGTAGTATCGAACAGTGGGTGACTTATTGAGGAGCAACATTGTCATATCATAGAGACACATTTAGCTAGCATTTGCTACAATCCTGCACATGCTGCTGGTTACGGAGGAGTAAAAAAAATTGTATCGGGCAGCTAAAACCAAACTGAAAAGTGTAAATTTGCCAGAAGTACGACAATGGTTACAAGAACAATCGACGTACACGTTACACAAAAAAATGCGACGAAAATTTTCCAGAAGTCAAACCAAAGTGGCTGGCATCGATCATAAATGTCAAGAAGATTTAGCTGATGTCTCTCATTTGGCAGCGCACAATCATGGTTACAAATATTTGTTTTGCGTCATTAACGTGTTTTCAAAATCCGCCTGGGTCGTTCCTTTGACTTCTAAAGCAGTGCCGAGTTAGTACGCGCTTTAAAACTGGTGTTGAAACAAAGTGGTCGTCACCCTTTACGATGGTAAACAGACAAAGGCACCTTGGGTTCGCATTGGAAAAACCAAACGCACTTTTGACAAAGGTTATTTAACTAACTGGACCACCGAATTGTTTCTTGTCACTGGACAAGTTCGTGGACGTGATCCGCCTGTCTATAAATTGGAAGACATGCACGGAGAAGTGTTAAAAGAAACATTTTACTTGCCTGAGTTACAACGAGTGACCAAAAAAGAAGACGACGTGTACGATATCGAAAGCATTCTCGATCGAAGAACACGTAAAGTGGGCAAACGTCGACTCGAAGAAGTCAAAGTGCGTTGAAAAGGATATCCCCCTAGTTTTGATTCTTGAATTGCCGCTTCCCAAGTCATCGACTATAAAAACAGAAGTAACCATCATACCTTTAAACACAACAGCTCCTTCACAGAGATTCTCTCTTCAAGAATTGCAAAAAAAAACCTTTGTGGGTGTGGTGTGGAGAACCTGTGCCTAAAAATCAAATCGTCTTTTTCTGCCAAATATTTGAGGTGTATTGTGTCATCGGAGCAGCGATTGCCAATTTCAGTTTGCAACAATGAGACAAACAATGGTGGACCATTTTACTCGGCAGTTGTATTGGTTATCTTCTACCCAGTTCTTCCTTGAAATATACGACGGACAGTAACAAGAACAACAGAGCGGCCAACGCCAGTCATCATTCTTCCAGTCACAACAACAGCAGCCCTCTTTTAGAACATTTAGAAAATCATTTTTCTTTGACCTCTAGTGACTCCTTGAACACCAGAACCATCGAACTATGAATAACCAATTATTTTTAACCTTACAGAGTTACAGTTCCATGGATGAGTTTCCCAACAACACCTTATGATGTTTCACAGCCAAATTAACTCAGTCCATACAATTGGATCACGAAGCTCACCAGGAAGTCGTTTTGGTAGAAATCATTCATCCTACGCAAGCCATGACTATCAACGAAGGTCAAAACACTTTCTTCGTGGATATCGTAAGCAAACAAGTGCAAGAACAATTGGACAAAAATGATGCTGGCATTACGAATCCAAAAATCATCATACACCAATCCTCCTGCATTGACTAGCTATACCATGAGAATTCCAGTGGAGTATTATTTTAATGCTCAACATTTGGTTTAAACAATTTCAGCTAGCTTTCAGGATCATTTTGGCAAAGCCTTGGAGAAAGCTCGCAAAACTGTCCTGATCGAGTACCATACAATTTCTCATCGTGTTATAATGCATTTTTCGGAAAGCAAAATATTGGCCATCACTTTTTCTCCTGGTTTGTTTTCTATTTTGGGTGGATACTCAAAACTAGCTCCTATGAAAGACGTTTACAACAACAACGATCGATTTTACAAGTATTTTAGTTACCCTGTCCGATTGAACGAAGGACTGAATTTATTGTTTGTGTACTCCGATCTGGTGGAGTACAACGTGGTGGGATACACAGCTGCTCCGTTACTGAGAGTCATTCCTTTCAAAGTGGATTCTACCATATCTGCTTCCGAAAAAGGTGGAAACACGTATCACGTTCACCGTGAATTTGTACATCCTCATTATCTTCCAGTCAGTAAATCGTATTTTGACTGTGACAACATTAATATAAAAGGAGATCTGGGACAAAATATTCTATTCTCCAAAGAAAAAGTCACGGTAAAACTACATTTTCGAAAACGTTTCTCCAGTGAATTGTAACACAAGATGTATCCTGTGTACCAAGGAGTGGCTCGACAACGAGGACATGGTTTAGGAGATATGTTAAAATCCGCTTTTCGTACGGTGGCCCCTATCTTAAAACCCATGGTGACTTGAGGATTGCATGCCTTAAAAGATGCCGCTTTGACGCAAGGAAAAGAACTTCTTCAAAACGTTCTCATCGACAAATAAAATCCTAAAGAAACCTGTGTGAGAGGAGGACAAAATGTGTTGCTGCAATCTGGAAAAGATATTTTGGGTCGCCTAGACACTCCCATAAATTTGCTTCAAACTTCTGTCACTGGCATTACTTCTTCTTTAACGTCACAGCAAGGAGAAGACAGAAAGAGACGTCGAAACCTATTCAGATCTCATAAACATGTTGTTCAGAAAAAGAATAAGAAAAGAAGAACTGTCAGAGAATTAGACGTAGATTACTAACTGAGAAAATGATGCACCGAGTTTCTTGCGAATGTACCGAGTCAGAACTAGATATGTTTACCATGCCACCTAACATGATAACGACGCAAGAATCCCAGTGGGTAGAATTTCATCCTGTATCGTCTTTGACTACCTCAGCCCCAATCGAATTTGAAATCAATGGACAAACCGAAGATTACATCGATCTGAATAATAATAGCTTGTGCCTGAAACTCAAACTGCTCAAAACGGACATCCAGGGGATGATGCTAGAGTAGCTCCCCTCAATAACTTCATGCATTCGTTGTTCAGTGAAGTGGATTTGTACTTGAATAACAAATTGGTCAGCAGCAGCATGGATACTTACCCTTACCGAGCGTACCTGGAAAATCTCTTTCTGTACGGGAAAAGAAGCCAAGAACACCCATTTAGATGCTTCCGTGAATTCGAAACCTGACATCTTGGATGCCTTCAACTACAGAGCGTTGACTGCAGATGACAATTCTTACAATGTTGCATTTAATGACCGTCGAAATAAAATCAAACAAGGGCGCACTTTAGAAGTGATGGATCGTTTGGATTTGGACATGTGGTTGCAAGAAGTGTATTTATTGAACGGAGCGGATGTACGCCTGAGACTGAATCGCAGTAGTACGGTCTTCCATTTGATGGCTAATGCGAATGAGTACAAAATCATCATCGAAGAAGCCAGACTTTACGTGCGCCGTGTAGAAGTGGTACCTAAAGTAGCCAACGACATCAGTTAAACTTTGAGCAGAACAACCGCCAAGTATCCTGTGCGACGAGTGGAAGTGAAAACGTTTACCATTGCCACTGGACTCCGATCCAAAATCGAAGATAATGTTTTTCTAAGGACAGCTCCCTAAACGTTTGCTCATTGGCATCGTCAGTAATGCAGCCCTCAGCGGAACCATCAATCAAAATCCTTTCGACTTTCAACACTTCAGCGTCTCCAAGATAGAAGTCAATCGAAATGGAGAGACGTTGTGTACCAGACCTTTTGAACCTAACTTTGCCCAGACAAATTATTTGAGATCTAACTTGACTCTATTTGAAGCCACAGGACAGTTAGGAACCAACATCAGCCACGGTATTTCGTGCGAGGATTATGCAGGAGGATATGCTTTGTGGGATTTGATTTCACTCCGGACCAAGGCAAGACAGAGAGAGAGATAGGATGTCAAGATGGCTAGAACAAAAACAACATTTAGTCTCCTGTTTTGCTACGGACATGGCCGAAAGAATTACAGCCCTGACTAGAGAACATTGTTATGGATGTCAAATTGATCATCCGAGTCAGAAACAACACGACAAATGTATGATGATGAGTTCAGGAGAAAAATTGGAAAAATTGGAAGAGTATCTGGATGAGGCATGTTCTCTGATCTCAGAAGAGGTGTTGAGAAAGTGGTATAAATACTTGCGTGACCATTCCTTACCTCCATTAACTTCTCTGGAGACCAAACGCATCGAAGCTCTCTTGCAACAGAGTACAGAGACTACCCGTGGTTCATCGACTTACTTGACAGATATATTCAAGGAAAAAGTTAGGTGTGAATTGATGACTTATCATTACCTGTGAACAAAGAAAACTGAAAAAATATAAAGAATGGATACCTGGGAACTTCATTACTTGTTGACTCGCAGTTCGTACACCGCTTCTTGGAATCTTGTGGTGTGTGCTAAAGATGAACTTCCTGATTGCAAACCTAAAGAAAGAGGTTCATGCCTATGTCATCAATACTGACGACTGTCATCGACCAGGAACCCATTGGGTCGCAGTGTACTTTCCCAACGATCACAATGTGGAGTATTTTAATTCTTATTGATTACCTCCTTTGTTTCATCAACGCAGTCTTCTATTTCCCTTAGAACATTTAGTGACTTGTTTTGATAGGGAGTACGCTGGAAACGACGCTAAAGTAGAAAGATGGTTTTGTGAACATTATGGTTATCTCTAGTCTTTAGCTCAGAAACGTAGTGTGCATCAACGGCAAAATGACAGTAAAATGACATTGCAAAATGATCATTGGAAGTCCAGTTTGACTTCACAGCGTTGTCAACCCTGTAAATATGTTCATGTTAAAAATGTTTGTTTGTTTGTGCTAGAGAAGATTCTTCTTAGTATTAAAAATGTTGATTTTTGAAACAATGGTGTCTTGTTTAGTGATTGAAAAAATGGAATGTGTATGCTCTTTCACCTCTCTCTATCGAGCTTATGAACCTACTCTTTCACATTTCTCTCTATCGATCTGGGTCATGTTTTCGTTTACGTCCGCGTCCCCAATGGAAGGGGATGTTTTCCATCATGTCCGCTCTTCCAGCATATAAAGCGGCACGTTTGCCAGTCGGGTCACAGCAGCAGTCGGCAGCGAGCATAGAAGCAGTTACTTTAAACACTAGCGCTAGCGATGGAGCAAATAATACCAGCTAAGGCACTGAGTGCACGGAATGGCATCGGTCTTTCAGTTGCCTCAGGGTGGAGCCTTAGAGCTCAGGAGAAGAGGACTACTCTTCTCCTGATTTGGGAAGAAAATATATCAGAAGGAAGAAGAAGAAGCCCTTACAGAAGGCCTGGACGTGGAGCATGGAATTATCAACAGTGGGGGCGTTCTAAGCAGACGCCTGCCACGTATCAGCGACAGGAAATGTCAACGGTACCTACCACGGAACCAAGGCCAACTATAGTACCCCCTATAGTACCACCTACTAGAAGAACAACAACAACTTCTACATCTGACTTTCCCATTAGAAGAAGAACAACAACTTCCACATCAGACTTTCCTACTTCAAGAAGAACAATAACAACTTCGACATCAGACCTTGTAGGTCCGTCAATTGAAGTTAGGAAAGAAATTCCTAAGCCAGTTGCGACAAGCAGTCCGCAGCAAGGGGCTCGGCAGGGAAATGAGGAAAGTAGTAGGGGAAAATCAAAAGAGGCCCCAAAGGTAATTATCCAAGAGGCAACAAAGGGGAAAATATCTGAACCTAGCAATACTTCAACTCCAAAACCGGTACCCCAGACTCGGGAAAAAATCAATGAACCGGAACGGATAATAGCTGAAGCTAGCAAACCGCAACTCCCCCTCCAGGGAAAAAAGAGTCAAAAACAACAACAACAACAACGGAAGAAACAGCAACAACAACAAAAACAACAACAGAAGCAACAACAACAACAGGATGAGAAAGAGAAAGGTCTGCTAGAAGAAATTACATGGACTAGGAAAAGAGCCAGGAGGGAAAATGAATTTATCCACGATGCAGACCACTGGCTCATAAATCAATATGATCCACATGATATTTCCAGCATTGTGGAGGACTCTACTGGCCATACAATTCGAAATTTCCATTTTGATTTTACAACGATATTGGATGTAGCCAAGCAGTCAAAACTAGGGGGAAAAATTTCGGACAAACAGTTACCAAAAATTAAAGAATCCAAAGATAACATCAAGAAAATGGGGAAAAAATTTGCTGAATGCCCCATTCCACTTGCAATTTTGCTGATGAACTGCGCAATGGAAATGTTCAAAATTTCAGCACGTCCAGTTAAGCTATGGGCACCATTTTCGCAGCTTGTGGTGGCAGACTTGTTTGACCCGCCGGAAAAATGTAAAAACAGAGTCAGACGAAAGTTCGAGCCACCGGAAGATCTAAGGCCATACCTGCGACAGCCGGAGGATAACGAATAGTCCTGTTATGGACGGGGCTAATTGCCTATCGGTTTTCATTTTGGCTTGAAAACCTTTTCGAATACAACTAAATCTTAACACAAATATGGTCAATTAACCACCGAATCCAATGTTAACTTGATAATATCGGATTAAGAACACAAAATTGAGAGGGTTACTTAAACCCAAATTCATTTATTACATTTTTTCGGAAACATATGTACACTATGTACACGAAATTTCAAAATTGATAGGACAATAGGAAAATTTGATTTAACTGATTAAATTTGACCGCAATTACAATATGTGGCTTACTCACAATTGGTACTAGGGACAGCCCGACTTAGTTTAACTGGGCAGAATTTGATTATGTATGTACGTTCCTGGCGTTTCAGCTTCCGTCACGCTTCGCGCTTTCGCTTGCCTAGTCCGTGCCGCCTGTTCCCTCCTGACTGAGTACTTGAAGCATTCAATCAACAACGTACGCTACAACGCGCACATATATACCTGTAAACATTGTGGTTCTAGTCCTATGTACAGGTATAATAATAATACTCACCTCACAATATCATGCCTTCAATGAACCCTCTTTGTAGGGAAACCATGCATTGATGGTGGGGTGTGATAAATGTACACACTCTCCAATAGCGCGCATTCAATTTAACCCCCTTAATTGTGGGGAACCATGCTGCGCTGGAGGGGTGTACTTAAAATAGAGTCAGGTGGTTGCAATCTGTCAACACACCTGATCACTTAACCCCCCTATGCGTGCTTCGCACGCTGTGGGGGTATAGTCGTACATGCCCGAAGGGCGAACACGACTTTAATTCAATAATAATAATAATAAAACAGTCGGGTCACCTCCGTCAGCGGAGTCATAAACCAGCCGTCGAGACAAAAACATCTGAAGAACGGGGACAGCATGGTGGATGTGTGGCCACGCCAGCGAGGCGACACCCTTGAATAAGGCTAGGTGTAGGCGGTACCATCCAGCGCAACTAGGAGAGGCACGCCATCCTGATCAGAACATCAGGTCTCGCAGCACAACTCAATAGGAGAGGCCAGCCATCAAGGAAAGCGAGGAGAGGGAGCCACCCAGCTACCGGGATAGAAACCAGATGGTGGAATCCGGCCGCTTCATTCACAAGCTTGTCAGACCCATAAATATAACAAAAATATAGGAAAAGGGCCAAGAGAAGGAAAGCGGGATGGGCTTTAGTTGCTGACCACTCTACGCATTGCCAGAATGAAAACAAGAATGCAGCAAGTCGGAGGAGGATGACTTCACCGGGGATGCTGCACACTGACGGCTGGAATAGTCAGCCTGCCCGAAGAAGAATCCTGGGAGAACAGCGCCGGACCTCTCCAGTGGCAGACTGATTAAAATTGCCTGACTGTATGGTGTTTTCCTTTTGAATTTTTGAAAACCCTTTTGATTATACTTTTTTAAATCGCAAATTTGACCTATTTTGATCCATCGTCAAATATATAACCTTGAATTCAGTAATGTGTGCGTGATACTAAATGATATGAGTAACTTGTACTCGCGGATTGGTATTATTTTTTGAAAAATTATGTACACTATGTACGCAAAATTTATACCTGAATGGATTAATTAAATAAAGAAATTTGTAACTGTTTAGAATTGTCATAATTAAACATGTGTTTAACACATAATTGGTTTTAGGGACAGCCCGACTTAGCTTAATGGGCAGAATTTGATCATGTACGTTTATGGCGTTTCAGTACTTTCATCACGCTTCGCGCCTCCCTTGCCGAGTCCGTGCAGCCTGCCACTCCAGACATCAATTAGGTAGTGCGCCATGCTCTCACCCGCAATCCTGTAAACATTGAGGTTCTATTCCTATGTACAGGTATAAGTAATTGTACACACACTCCCATATCGTGCCTTTAATGAACCCCCATAGGGGAGAAACCATGCAGCGAGGGAGGGGGTGTAAATAGCGTGCAGTGCACGCAGTAATGCGTCAAACGGGTTGGCAGCCCGGCAACCCACTTGACGAGAAATTAAACAGTGTGCCATGCACACATTAACTAGACCTACATGGCGGAATCGCCGAACACGTCTCTAATCGAAAGTAAATAAACAAACAAACAGTCGGGTCACCCTCTTGGACTCGTCAACAACTAAACATGACTTCGAAGAGTGGTAACTCAATCAAGCTATGGTGATCTTCCTGCAAATGGCACAGGATTTAGTCGAAGATATCCTGCGAGAGGAGATGATCAGGGAAAGAGAGGAATGGGAGGAGAGACAAAGACTGCAGCAGCAGCAAAAGCAACAACAACAACAGCTACAACAACAAATGTTGCAGCAGCAGCAACACGAAGGAGAAGTGTCCTCTAAGATGGACTGTGAGGAGTTCTCCTTCTCCTTCACAACGAAGCGACCTTGTGCTGTGGTGAGACCCGTGGTGAGACGAGGCCTTCCTGCCAGAAAATAAAATTCTCACCAAAAACCCCAACGGTCCTTTTCAGGGCCACCCAGATCTCTAGAAAAGACTACTGCATGATTGCCAAACAATTTGTGTTTGTATGTTGGGTGTATGTTTGTGTCTGTCTTTTTTTCCACTCCAAAAAATTCCTTTCCTTTATAAACATGTGTTCTGTGTTTGTTTTTATAGAGTGTGTCTATAAACACTCCCTTACCCTTCCTCTTGTGTTTTCTGTGTGTGGATTGTATTTTTGGTGTGAGGGATGTTTTCCTTCACGTCCCCGCTTTAAGTATCGTTTACAAGTCGGGCCACCCACGTTGACCCTACAACAAATAAGAATGAGCAGTAGGATAATGAAACTGATGGAACTTCAGGTACACCTGGAGCATGTTCGTCGCCTCTTGGACGAACTGGTCATGGAGATATTGGAGAAAGAAGCAGCTCTAGATGACCAGTAGAAGAAGGAAGAAGAGGAAAAGAAGAAGATTGTGTTGCCCCATTTGATGATGAGATCGACCTGTGATGTGAAGCCTGTGGTGAGGACACCGCCGCAGCTACAGCAACCCCAGCCGAAACCACAACAGAGGTTCACTGTACACCAGACAGAGGACTGGGCTTTGGAACTGACGCAGCAGCAGCAACAGCAGCCACATCCACAAGGGCGAAGAGTGTATAGGAGGAGGAGGAGACAGACATTTACCTGCAACAGAGGATAGGTGTAGTGAAGCTACTCAACCCCCATCGTCTTTTCCAATCTGCATCAATCCATGGGGTTGAGATAGATGGAGTGTAAGATGTGCTGCCTGTGGAGCTAGAGCCGGGAGGTGCAGACATCTATAGGTGTACTTGAAACCAAACGGCCCTTTTCAGAGCTACGCAATTTGCTAAGAAAAGATTACTTATTTGCCTAAAAAACTGTGTTTGTATGTTGGGTGTATGTTTGTGTCTATCTTTTTTTCCCACTCAAACAAAAATACCTTTCCCTTGTAAAAAATATATGTTTGGTGTGTGATTGTATAAAGTGTGTCTATAAACACTCCCTTACTCTTATCAAAAAATGTATTTTTTAAAAATTACTGTTAGGTCCGCGTACTTGGTGTGTTTTAATTGGGTGGGTTGTATTTTTCGGTGTGTAAGGGTTGGTTTCCTTCACGTCCGCGCTTCCATCATATTAAAGCGTCGCGTTCAAGAGTCTGGTCACCCTCGTTGACTCGTCAACCAAAGAAGAATGGAAGCAGTGTGTGATTTGCAAGAAGCTACGGATTGCATGGTGGGAGTGGAGTATCTCCCTGAAAAGATGGAGACTGAATGGCAATACCCAGAAATTCTACCCTGTGTGAGCAGGGATGTGACAAAACCCTAAAAAAGCCAAGGGTCTTGTCAAAGAAGTGATTGTGGAGAAAGTGATGAAGATAAAGACAGCTTTGGTAATTCCACTATGTAAAGTGGGAACAATGAAGGAAGCCGTAGATTTGATGGATGGGGTTGAGTATCTTCTCCAACAGATACAGACCTACCCATCCCTAATAGTGTAGTGGAAGAGGCAGCCCTGAAAACAGCGAAGGGCCTTGTGAAAAAAGTGATCCAGAAGGAAGTAGTGAAGATCAACAAGGTTTGGGCAAAGGAAAGAAAAAAAAAAGAAAAAAAAAATACCAGAAGAAAGAAAGGAACTTCGAGAGACTCAATGCTAATTGGATGAAGGTGCCGGAAAAGTCCCAGAGGATGGGCCATACCGATTGGATCCCTGAGGAGGAGACTAGACAGAAGTTAAACATCATAGCTAAAATCAAGATCTTGTGGTAGAAGTGGCAGTCAGGGAAGAAGTAAAAGAAAAACAAACGGTTCTTTTCAGGGCTACCCACATCTCATAGAAAATAAATAAAATTGCCATAGGTGTTTCTATGTTTATATGCCTGTCTTTGTCTATGTGTATATTCTGTCCTCATAAACACTTATGTCCCATACACACTTCTGCCTCCAAGTGTCCCATCATGCCCGCAAGTGTCTCATATTGCTTCCAAGTGTCCCATCCTACCCCCTAGTACTCTGTCCATGTTAATTTCCCATATATGCCCCCAAGTGTCCCGTCCATGTTAATTTCCCATATATGCCCCAGAGGGTCATATACTGCCCACGTTTCCCACATATTACTACTGACATGGTAGTAGACAGAGTAAACTGTAGATTCAGAGCCAGGCAAACTATGCCCCAACATTTGGAATAGAGTTCAAGGTTTATATTCGTTTATGTGAAGTATAATACAGTGAGGCAAAAATTAGTTTTAGGAGGTTCCATGACTTAGAAGTCCTATTTTTAACGCTTTGCATGCTTTAAATGATTTTCAGTAGCACTCGTACTATGATTTCTGCATGCTAGCAATCGATCCCTCAAACCCAGTTTTTCCGCTAACGTGATTTAAATACGAACTTTGTCAATATTCAATGTGTACCCGATATCCATATGAAAAGCACACCTGACTGGCCCAAGTGGCATACTGTAATCCCGGTGCAATACTAATTATACTAATTAATTGTCTGATTTTGGTGTAGGAGGGCATATTGTTAGAGCAGTTTCAGTTGGTTAAGAAGGGATCAATCTAAGATTAGTCTGTATACGGACAACTGGGTACTTCCGTTATGTACTTATGCAATCATTGCTCTGATTAGATGAATGCAAAAACGTTTTCATTTGTGAGGTTATAATGTTTACCCATATGTCTTACACCGAGCTTTAAATACATACGGAAAATACATGCCAACAGACAAAAACGTAGCACTAGTGATTGACGTTAAATTAATTTTAAAGGAAATAAACTATATTCAAAGTTCAATAAAGTTAGAAAAAATCCTTTCACAGCAAGAAAACAAATTTTTTGACAGCAAACTGTTTTTAAATAAGAAAGGTATTAATCTTGTATTAAAAGAGTACCCAAGGACGCTAACTCTTGCTGTAGTAAATTTGTAAGGGGCCGTAATAGTCTCACGCAGTCTGTGAGAATGAGATATGCATAGTCTAATCTTAGACCGGTGTAAAGTTAAATTGTTACATGCGTAATTTTTGTACAATTAAACAGAGTTTCTATACTAGCATGCTCATTAACGAGTCCATATGATGTCAATCTTGGTTGCATTCCAAAATTTCAAAAAGTCTTATATAGTATGATTATTAGTGGAATTAAATTAACGTTATTTGCATCGAGTGAATTTGAGTAATAACTTCAATCACGAGGCATTGGACACGTACTATTTACTTTAATCGGGTTTAAATGTATATGTTCAATAGATGTTGTAGGTAGGAAACTTGCGACAGTACTAACCTATCTAGCCTGGACAGGCAAATGAGTCTGAAGAATGAACCTAAAGCATTAAAAGAAGGTAACTGTCAGTTCCTCATGGCAGCAATATGCAGTCTTACTTAAACACAATCCAACACCTGCTCAACAACGACAAGACTATTCCTGTCTTAAATAGATTACCACCCATTTCTCCTGCCCCCTACCCCTTTTTAAAGTTTCATTTTGTTTTACTTAACCAAAGAAGAAAATTAAAAGCGGAGCCTATAGTTATTTTTTGGAAAGATGATGATTATTTCTGTATGCGAAATTCCGGGCAAGGGTATAAGGTACACTCAATCGATAAAGTTAATTTTTCTTCTTAAATGTGTGAAATCTGTGCATTGTCGGTCTAGTCTAGGAGAAATCTGCTTTAGCTTCTCAATATTTCCAACGCAGGAGGTTCGCCATGTTCTTGTATGAAAGAGGGAATTCATATGTGAGTGTAACCGGCACTTCCGGTTATTGCTTATTTGTGCTGTCAGGTGTATATAACTCGGATGGATCGTCAAGCATATGTGTATACATGTATACCTGAGAGAGAGAGAGAGAGAGAGAGAGAGAGAGAGAGAGAGAGAGAGAGAGAGAGAGAGAGAGAGAGAGAGAGAGAGAGAGAGAGAGAGAAAGAGATAGAGAGAGAGAGCATGTGTGTATACTAGTAATGCAGGTGTGATTCAATGAGCAGATACAGTCTTTTTTGTAAAACACTAATGCATACAGAATGGACATGCTTTATCCAGAAATGTACTTAAAATGCAATTCATAATGCATAGAATCATTGAAAAAAAACAAAAAAACAACTCTATCACGTGCGGCGGAGGATGTATGATAAGACAAATTAACCATGTACAATAACTCAATCTGTCGACTGAGTTTATGCGGATCATCATATATCGCAGGCCTGTTGACACCAAGCAATAAAACAAATAAAAGTCAAACAGAAACGTAGAATTAAATAGCATCTGATTATTTTGATGTATAAATTAATTATATCTTTACCAATTTAGGTGGTGGTGGGGTGTATCTTCTTTTTAATCTATCACCAACATTTGCGATATCTTGATTGCAAAAAGTGGGTCCAGATTTACCACTTATAAAAAATGTTTAATCACTTAGGCATAAATCCTTGTTTTAAATAATATTCGTGTTAATAAACACACGTGTGCAACAAATTTTGTAGAGACAAAAAATAGAAGCAATCTAAGGAATTAAAGACACGTTTATATCCCAACCTTTATCACTGAGAGATGTGCCGGTATGACGTCACCGGAAGAGAAAGGGAGTGAATTCAGTTCGTCTCAGAATCGATGAGAACACCGTTCGGCCATTTCCTTTAAGTCGAGAAATGATCTCTGAAGTAGTTGTATGAATACACATCAATTTGATAGGTTTGGTGATTTGGAGTGCACCACATATGTTGCGACAGAACAAGCCGACATTGTTCCGAATGTCATATTGTCTCCACCAGCTGCCATATTGTGCCATGTGACCAAAAATAGTTCGGAATATAATTCTCCATGTCGGCGAATTACATCCGAGGTTTCTTTCTCGACTTTACGGAAACGGCCGAGGATGTTCCGATTGCCTCTGTATACATGAAAAGAGCTGATATGTCGCAGTCCTCTGATGAATGACTTTTGGCCAAATGTTGATTATCTGATTGGTACGTTATCTTAGAATTTTTATGTTTTATTTTTTATTTATTTTTGTTTATTTTTTTGAACATCAGTTGATGAGTTGTCAGGATTTTAATGTTCCCCTACCTCACCACCTGACCTGGTGTATGGGACATTACCTTAAATTATTTTGCATCCTGATCTTTACATATGTTCCGTTACTTAGACTCAACGCACACACATACACACACAGACATATACATTCACCATTATTGTACACAAAGAAAAACTGAGAAAGAGTGAGAGTCAGGGAGAGTTTTCAAATCATATCAGTTGACATTATATATAACAAACACATTATACACTATAATGTAAACCATGCCATACAATGTGCATTTGAATTATAACACATTTTTCTCAGTTACTGGTGGAATAATGGCTCCCACTGTTCCCAAATCAACATAAATGTTTCTTTCTTTTCAGATTTGACTGCAATATATTTTTCCAAATTATAGCGGTCTTAAGAAAATTTTTCAAACCATCTAATCTAGGCACATCCCCTTTTATTTTACATATATAGATGTAGTATTTGGCTAGAAGGAAACAAAAATACAAAGGTTGTTCATATATTCCATCTGTACTCTTATATCCCAATATTTCAGTCTTTGCTCTTGGCTCAATATCTATGTTTACTTTATTCTGAATCCAGTGGGACATATCATCCCACATCCTGTTTATCACATAACATTCCCAAAACAAATGCAGTATTATTTCTGGGAAATGTCTACAAAAAGTACATTTATCAGTATTGGACAATTTTATTTTATACAAAAATGAATTCATTGGTAAAATTCTGTGACTAACACGACTTGAAACCATTGTAAGTTTTAGTTTCTTGTTATTGTAAAAACTTTACTATATATTTTCGGCCACACATCCATATTCAACTTGAAAGTTTCGTTCCATTTCTTTTCACTAGTTCAAGATTCGTTTTCAAGGAGTGGTTACACCTTTTATTGTTAAGAAGTACAGTTTCCAAGAGGAAAGTGATACATTGTCTTAGAATTTAATGTGGAATCATATAGTGACAATAAGTTTTGAAGGCGTATTTTTTGCCTATAAGGAACAACACTATGTAATGTTAGGTCATGCTTGAGGATAGTAAACAATATGTCCTATCATATCTCATCTAAATACCTTATTTATCTGTGCTTATTCCATTGACAGTTTTTTTTTAGACATATGTTTGCATATACAATGCAAGTAAGCTATTAAGTCTCTTGCAGATTCTTGTTTTGTTTGATATGGTGTTCTACATCTTTTACTGTTTAGTAATTATGAAATGTCCTCACTGCCAAATTTAGGCATAACAAGTTTTTATTCGAAACTCCTACAGTTATGTACAAAAAATAAAGCACAACAAACAAGTAAATATATTTGAAACAATAGAGATATTTTGGAAAATGGAAAATGCTTATTTTTGAAAGGCTTTTTTTATGCTGGTATATGAGGTACCTTTTCACTGAAGAAAAACGAATGAAAAGATGACAAAGTTTATTAGATCTTATGCTATAGGTCAGCAATGTATTTCAAAGAAGACTATTTTTTTGAAAGAAAATACACAAAACGTGGAAAAAATGAAAGTTCTGTCAATATACAAAGGTAGGAGAAATTTCAATGTACTGAAAAAAAATAAAAAAAATATTGTGTATAAAATTCTTATACAGCCGAAATTGCAAGTGAATTCCAAGGTGAAAAGTAGATGCAGTGAACAATATACTAGTAGTTATTCAACCAAATGAGTTGCCGGATATTTACCTTAATTATAGAAAATCTGCTGTAGATAATACTTTAAAGGATTTCCAACATAGGATACTGCATGGATATTTAGCACTAAACCCTGTGTTGTATAAAATGAATTTAATGGATGACAGTGCTCATTTTGTAGGTTGTACAAGGAAACTGTATCATATGTATTTTTCAATGTACATGCATTGGATCATTTATTCGATTATTCGAGATGTTAGATTATGGATAGATGAAACAGGTCTACAAGGTTTTGTTATTTCAGAAAAGTTCGATATTTGGAATACACAAAAAAATTTCAGATGATATTTTAGTTAATATGTTGATATTGTGCCTAAAATATATGTTTTTTAGTGGCGCCCCCACCGAAGGGCCCAGGGCAATGTTATTTAATGGCGCCCCTACTTTGCCACATAAAACTTTTTTTTATGTCAGTTGCCAACTTCCCTAACCCCATCCTAAATATAAATTTTTGTGAAGAATTGCCTCCGTTACACCAAGGTGAGGTGAAATACTATGAACATTTCAGCTGCAAAAAAGAAGAAGCTCCCGACGACGCCCCCTTCACCTGGCGTCCGGGAGCAATTGCTCCCCGCAACCTCCCTCGCGCCGCCATGAACGTTGCCTGATTATTTTGTAGTTTTAAGAGATATTTGTGTTCACTTTACAAGATTTAAAAATCTGTTAACAGACATATTGGAAAATTGTCTTTCTTTACTGGTAAATGAAAAGAAATTGAACGCTTTGTAAATCAATAATATGGATTTCTTTCTTGAAAAAGCAAAACAATTTTTTTATTATATATATATATATATATATATATATATATATATATATATATATATATATATCACCACTCTCAATCTCTCTTTCTCCATCTCTCTTCTGTCCCTCTCTTTCTCTTGATTAATTGCAAATTCTGTTCCTGTATAAATTTTTTAATAATTAAACAACTGATATATAGAGGATATTTGCTTGTATCGAGTGAATAACGGATATATTTCATCGAGTGGGTGAAAAACTCAGTATTTTTACCCACTCGATGAAATATATTCGTTATTCACTCGGAACAAGTAATTTTCTTTTTATTTATGCTCAAACGTATTAGCTATCAATATGTATAACATATTGAAGCAGCAGATTTCTTAAGGTATCCAGCGCGATAATGTCAGCTGTTTGCTGTTTATGTTCTGCTGTGTTTTGTGTATATTCGCACAGAAAATATCATTATTAACATAATTCTCCTTCGTAATTCAAGGTAAAAAGTACATAAACCAAAACAAAAAGAAAAACAACAAAATAATGAAGGAAAAGAGTGATCAGTTTGTTGGATTTGAACCTGGTTTACCTGCATGATATGTGGCTTTACTTATCACTAGATCAAAAAAAAATTATTTTGTCGAAATGGGGAATCAAATTTCTTTGCAATAATGTTATTGATGTCTATCGACCGCAGTGAAAATATATTGTTGGTAATTCACTCCAGTGAATTATCAAAATTATTTCTATTGGAAAACTCAGTAATTCACGGCCTAGCATAAAATAATATATCTTTTTGAGAAATCATAAATTCTAAATATATGAATTTTTCAATTCATATTGCATCAACATATACAACTATTTGGATGGGTTTATTATATTACTCTGATTTCAAGTTCCTCTTTTTTAACGATATTTAGATTTGTATATGTTGTATGTATATGTATATGTATGTATATGTAAGATACTGTTGTCCTCTTCTTTCCTTCTTTATTAAATGTGAGGATTCTTTCTGAAGAAGAATATGAAAATTATATATATTTTTTTTAAATTTGCAAGGATGGCTGTTCTAAATTATGGATACATATTGTAATAAGTCTAGGGTATGTGTTATTTGTATTTGCGTCTATGTTTATAGCTTTGCCAGATTTTAGTGATTATTTGTTTGCTTATGGGGAGTCGGTGTTGGAAAGATATTTCTCGAAACGAGTAATTAGCCAGGTACTAGGAGCAGACGTCATACTGTTCAGTATTCACGAGACTTTATGGTAGCATGGATTAGTTTCTTAAAATGGACACACCCTAATTTTTTAACATAAGAAATTTTCGGGATATTCTCACGCATAAGTTTTTGGACATTAGAGATAGGACAAATTCTGTTTATTAGGTGTTTGGATCATGTTCATAGTACGTAACATGAAATACCGACTTCGGTCTTAGAAAATCGTACTGGTAAATCATACAAATGTGAACAAGAAAAACCATGCAAGTCTGAAATTAGTGTCTCTTGAATGTGTTGTCGTTAGTTGATGAACGGAAAGTTATTTATGGTATTTGTGCGTTTAGGAACCCTTCAGTTGACAGCGTCTGTTGTCTTAAAGTCCCTGGAAAGAGGGGAATCATGGTGTTGTTTGATTTGCTCGCTAGTAAAGTTCTCTTAGACTCCTTGCGTGTTACAATATCTTAATTTCCGTTAAATTATTTGTTTTTTAAACTATTTTTTAAATATTTTTTTAGTAATTCTTTTGACGTTCAGGTAGATTATGTTAGCTTTTTTATATAGTTTATTGTAATCCTTAACAAAGACAGGTGGGGCTGTAAGGGATGATCTGAAGGCCTGGTAACTGGAAAATAAATTGTAAAAAAAGAAATTGTGTCGGTAGGTAACTAAGTAAATAAGTTATGTGGCTAGTATGTAGGTGAGTTAGTAAATAAAATAATAAGTAAGTAGGTAAATCAGGAAGGAAGGAAAGGCGTAAGTAAGTGCGTTTGTGCGTATGTATGTATCTATCGATGAATGTATGCATGTTTTGTGCGTTATGTTTCGGAGAAGGATGGATAGATTAATGCATGAGTTGATTTAATTGACCTTAGATTGGTTATTATTATCCTGGCTATTATTATTGACTAAGAGTCCTTATTTAATTATATTGTCATATTTAATATATGTCAAACGTCTTTATTCCCTTTGTAAATGCAAATATGACTTGATCTACCTCCATGGCTCGCCATGGCAAATCCACACGCTTTTCATTGCATACCCCCATTTCCCCCGTTTCACCCGACCGCCTCTACTGACCATGAGAAAAGTATCTTAAACCAAAATCTATGTATTATATTATGTTTCCTCATTCTACTAATGCATGTACAAAGTTTGATTTTAAAAAAAAATCATAATAAATCACTGTAACTGCAATTTTTGTACGTTTGACCTATGACCCCTGTCAGGCACCACTTATGAGGGGTTAAAAATGATATTTTTTAACAGATGGTCAACACATGGGGAACCGATGTACCAAATTGTGGTGAATTTTCCTCTAGGTGCTTTTGGTGGACGGACGGACGGATGGGCGGACAGATGGAAGAAGGTATCACAATATTCTCTAGCAAAAAGAGAAGGGATAGTGATCATAATACATGAATCTAATATATGTGTCGAAAGCCCAACGTTGAACAACGTGGTATCCTGATATGCAGGCACACAGTGACAAGAACCAAGCCTAAAATGATCAACTTTCTCAAGTTGGAACTATTCTGATCGATCGCCTTATCTATTATTCCTGGCTATGCACCAGCTATAGATCTGATCAGTGGTTATATATCCGGTAGTCTGATGTAATTATCTGCAGTCCATAATACGATAGACGTGTAACTACATTTTGATGCTAGACTGAGCCTGTTGTTACGTGAGTTAATGCCAAGTCAAACTAATTATAAGAAAGATTGCATTGTATCCTGGTCACAAACAGTTCATAATGAATGCCGTGCTTCCCAGAGAATACGTGGATTTAATATTTATGAAATACTATCGTAAAAACATATGGAGGTTCTCTAGTCCTATTATTTTGGAGGTTTATTTTTAATCGATGACATAAAATACATACATTCAAGATAATAAAAAATGTACAATGTTCAAAGTCTTTTTGTAAAGAGCTAAGGTGAAAATCTTATCTAAGAGTTATAAGGTCCATAACAATATTATGATTCTCATCTTAGATAAATTAATGTAAACGGGCATAAGAGACACCGATTGGCTTTGGTGACCAAACTTAAAGTTCTTTTTTTATTTAAATGCGACTGATTAACACAAGACATTTTATGCATAAGGTTTGCATTTTATTTTACAGAACGTGATAGAACAAAACTATATTGTAAAAATCATACTGAGGTCATACGTATATTGCACATGGGTCATGAACAATCAAAGTTATATTGTATAAGAAGTCTTTATGGTGTAATATAACTGTGATAGAGAATAGCGAGAAAGAGACAAAAATTCCAGAGAGAGAGAGAGAGAGAGAGAGAGAGAGAGAACACTAAGTATCTAGAGATTGTGAGTCCAAGGAGTCTCCCAAAAACCAATTTCAAGAGGTACCGCATATACTCGCGTATAACTTTTGTCCAAATGCAAACAACTTATACCCTGATCAGCTGTCGCATAATGCACCTTCAGATCAGGGTCTATGTTACTTGTTATACTGATTAGTCCTTACAAACTGCATAGACTCAGATCTTCCGGCGCATTATGCGACATCAGATCTGGGTTTATGCAGTTTGCAGTTGGTATAAACTTATACGCCAGTACAGACGGTAATTTATGGTTTGACGTCCGGAATTTCAAGACAGGTACACATTTATTAAGAAAAGTGATTAAATATTCTTCCAATTGGATAAATGTTCTTTAAATTTTAAAAAAAATTCCTTTTGACGATTGTTCTACAACAGATAACCAATCTTGTTTGTGTTGATATAAGAGGGCGGTTTTAATATAATTCCTTTCGGCACAAATATAATTATTTCTGTTATTTAACCATAAATCATGACGAATTTTCTTTTTATTTGGAATTTGTCAAAGACCAACTCTCCAACAATCAAACGCTTTTTGAAAGTCAACAAAAGAAAAAAGTTTTCCTTACTTTCAGATTGTCAACGAGGGCATGCAGAACATAAATATGGTAAGTTGTTGGGTACCCTTTACGAAAGCCACCTTCGTTGTCATCCAAATGCAAAGAACATATACCCTGATCTGCCGTCGCATAATGCGCTGGCAGATCAGGGTCTGCGTTGTTTGCTAGACTGATTAGTCCTTACAAACTGTATAGACTCAGATCTGCCGGCGCATTATGCGACGTCAGATCTGGGTCTATGCAGTTTGCAGTTGGTATCAACTTATACCCGAGTACATACGGTCATTTATGGTTTGACGTCCTAGAATTCCAGAATTATCGATAAAATCTGGTAATATGCTGTTCAAGATTGGCGTCTACAATATTCCTAAACAACTTACTGTAGTTAGTGGATGATACATGACTGGATTAATTAGTCTTCCAGTATCCTTGTAATAGGTCGTATAATCCCATCTAGCCAAGCATCTTGGTATTATTCCTAAATCAAGTATTAAATGAAACAGATTTTCATATAGAGGAAGTGTTTATATTTAAGGTTGCTTGTATATACTCATTTAAAATTCCGTCATTGGTAAAAGCTTTAAAATTCTTATATTTCTTGATACATGAGGCGATTTCATTGCTAGTAACGTAGGCATTCAGGATTTCGTCATCTTCATGTATATACAATCTACTTCACAATTTCTATCTGCCACTGGGGCTGTGTTTAAGTTCTTAAAAAATATCATATAGCTCTTCAATTTTCATGTTGAAGTTCTCATGTTGCATTTCTAGCTTGCTCAGAATCTTCCAAAAATCTCTTGGTTTCCGAGACAGAAGTTTTCTAAGCTCTTTCCTTGTAATATTGTAAGAGATATTGATACCTTTATTCATAGTTTTCTTATATAATGTCCTTTTTGTTTAATTTCTTCTTCATTTATCTGTGTTGGGTATGTGTTAAATAATTTATATGGGCTTATTTTATTCTATTCTTAATTTATGACATCCACTTCCAAATCAAGGTCTACTAGATCTAGGACGATTAACAACTTTTGTTTGTTTCAAATGTTTTGCTAGCTGATATTCTGAAAGGGATGATAATTGCTCCATAATACGATTTAAATAATATGTATTGCTTTAATAATAACCTGTTGTTTTGATTTAATATATGCCAATAGTTCACTCAAACCTTTCGAATTTATACTGGCGCCAAATTTGTATTTGTTCTCCTCATCCCAGTTTTTTTTATATAAATTCTTTAAGAAGAAGATTATTTATTCATTCCAATAGCCCAAACCGGACTGTGAAGATACATCTTTTTTCAATGAATTGAATTTGAATTTAAGTGTCTGACCTGAATTGAGTCGTACAAAATCGTTTATAGAAATAAGAAGGATCAATAAAGAATGACCGTTACTAAAAGTGATTCTAGATCAATAATTTCAAAATCTTTAATAAGTATCAGTGCTTCCACGAGCGAAATAGCGTAGTGAATCAAAGATACACTACGAAAAGTGAATTTACCCACATCTCTGTCTTTACCATACCTTCCATTCAATATTACAAGAACATAACATGTATACATATTAAGGAATTTTCGTCCTTGCTTATTCAAATAAAATTATGTGACTGTATTGTCAAAGTCAAGATAATGATCCAAAAATGTATCAACCTCAATACAGCCATTTTTATTTGATGTTCTTGCGTGCACATCTACCAATAAAAACACATTGGTATGTGATATAGACACGGATGTGATTTATGGATAAAACCGTTTAATATCATCAACAGTTACAAATCTTGAATTTTCAGTAGGTAAATAAACGACACCAAAAATGAGATTTTTGAGGAATTACTGTTTGAGAAAATCCCTGACGAAAATGGTATCAATCGTCTTTTTCTTATTAAACAAAGTGGTACTCTACCGAGCTCTCCATATAATAAATTCAGATTTGTACATTTCCTTTCTTTCAAGATATTTATACAAAATTCAGACGTACACCTTCTACAGTATATGTTTTGCTTTCTGAAATCCGCATACTTTACCACCATTATGCACTACAGAAACGAATAACGAATAACATATAACATTTTCTCTGAATGGCACAGACACCTCATATAAAATTATTGTTCAGCTTTTGCAAAGAATGAACCTTGTTCTCGTCAACATTTTTGTGTGCTGCACATCCCCTCGTTCTTACTCCTTCGCCCTCCAAAAAACCCATAAACAAACAAAACAACAAAAAACAAACAAACACAAATAATAATCATAAAAATCAACAAAACACAACAACGACATAATTCCAAGATATTTTAAAGAATTGACGACCTCCATTAATATGTCCCAATAAAAGGCAGCATTCTTCATTTTTGAACTATCATTATTAAGTTGTATAAGGAATTTGTCACAATAAGTTTTTTAATTTTGTAGCATCGACTATTAAACGTCTGTTGATTGAGTAAAACGTAGAGCGTTATCTACATACAACAAACAGCTTCATCTCACTGACCTTAAACACACCCTTGAGGTAAGTATTCAGATATCGGATTATATATAAAGAATATACATGCCAATGACGATAGAGGATTACCCTGCTCAACACCAATAGGTGATTCGAAAGATGTATATATTTGTTCATTATAGTTGATGCATGAACATATTCATGAATTATTGTAAGCACAAGTCGATGACAGAACATTTCAAAAAGAGTCATAAAAGCTGTGTGTCATGTCGATCCTGAACCGCTAATTTAAGTAAACTGTCGACCCTGAACCCCTAATTCAAGTCATGTCGACCCTGAACCCTTAATTAAAGTAAACTGATGCAACGTATCCCTAATGTATGTAACGCAATTTTTTTTTAAAATAGAATTTTTTTTTTTGGCCTGTGGAAGCTGAACAAATCTTTTTTCTGACCTAATATATATGCATTTAAAATAACATGGTTTTTAAAGTGGCAGTATGAAGCAGTTTGATATACCTATACTGTAGGTATATCAAATTGTGATTCCGCCCATGGCGTATAAAAACGCATGTAATAATGGTGTCAACAATAGACTATTGCTTTTATACTCTTTAGATCAGTGATTAATTTCCACTTATTATTCATTAATAAAATAAGAAAATAACGAAAAAAAAAAAAAATTAAAACAGAAAATCCCATACTCCATTTGTAATAAATTAAACATGTTACACAATTTTATCAAAATCCACTCTGCTTTCCCTATTCACTCTCTCTCTCTCTCTCTCTCTCTCTCTCTCTCATGCAGTAAGGGACAACTATACATGGAAATCCGTGGAGTGAGAGAGAAAATAAAATTGAGCTGGATGAAAACCTTAAACTTGAACTTATACCAAGTAACCTAGAGGAACCCCGAGTCCTTATAATAATGTGTGTACACTTTCCATGGGATCTTTCTACAGTGTTACACGATACCAAGTTGCAATTGCCTGTGGAAACGAGTTGGCCGAATGGTAAATTCCTTGGCATACACATACTGTAATCTATTTTATGCTTTATTTTGTTTTTGTTTTTTTAATCAATAACAAGCTTTAAAAACAGATCATTTTTAAATATTAAATTGTCTGAATATGTCTCTCCCTATCTCTTTCTCTCTCAGTTCGTGTTGGTTCCACAGTCAGTATGTCAGTTTTACCTGAGTCGGTCCAGATCACGCTCTCTCTCTCTCTCTCTCTCTCTCTCTCTCTCTCTCTCTCTCTCTCTCTCTCTCTGGATCTATGAGGGTAAAACTGACAGACTAATCCACCAACAGAGAAACAGAGAGATGGACGATAAAACAATCTTATAGTATTATATTAAGCCCCATGCACCCCCCTACCCCCTATCTCTGTTGGTTGGTCAGCCAGCATGTCACTTTTACTCTATGATGGTAAAAAGGGATGTGAAAAGTTAACTCCCTCCGTCAATACACAATTTCCTGTAGTAAATCTTAAACTCCGTTGGAACATAAGTATGTGTATTTGTATGTGGTATAAATGAAACAGATGTATACTATATACGCTGTATCTTTGATATACCACTTGTTGTATAAATTGTTCATTAGAAGGAAACTCGGCAAGTCTAGTTTCCTTTTAATACAAAATTGATACAACTCGTGCTATATCTAAGATACAGCGCACATAATATACATATATTTTTGTGTGTCTTTCTCTCTCTCTTTCTATATATATATATATATATATATATATATATATATATAATGACACAAAAATTGATAACGGCGCAAATAAAACAAATACAAAACAATATATATATATATATATATATATATATATGTGAAAAAAGATGTTTATGCAAAAATATCTTTTACTGATCTAAATTGTCAGGATTTTACAATTCCCATTCAACACCATCGAACCTTGCATATGGGGAGTTATCATCTTATTTTCTTCGAAATATCCTCAATTTATTTGATTTATATTCCACTTACCAGTATATCTATATCTATATCTATCTATCTATCTATCTATCTATCTATCTACAGATAGATAGATATATAAACAAAGATAAAGAAAAAGCATTCATATACACTTACATTGAAACTCTCACACAGTCAAGGTGTTACGATTAAAAGATTATCAAGGAATACTGACAATACAAATTTGTGAGCAATATATAGAGGATATTTGCTTGGATCGAGTGAATAACGGATGTTTCATTGAGTGGGTGAAAAACTCAGTATTTTTACAAGTGCCGAAGCCACGAGTAAAATACTTGAGTTGTTCACCCACTCGATGAAATATATCCGTTATTCACTCGGAACAAGCAAATTTTCTTTATATTTTATGCTCAAACGTATTGGCTAGCAATGTGTCTAACATATTGAAGCAGCAGGTTTCTTACGGTATCCCGTGATAATGTCAGCTGTTTACCGTGTATGTTCTGTGTTTTATATATATTCGCACGGAAAATATCAGCAGTAACATAACTTTTTTAGAATACAAGGCAAAAAACACATTTAAAAAAATTTGAAAAAAAGAACTGATTGTCGTGGAATTCGAACCGGGAACTCACGCGTGACAGGTTGCCTTACGTACCACAAGACCCAACAAGTGAAAACATGGCGGAGCAAATTTCTTGATCATAATGCTATCGATGTCTATTCAGTGCAGTAAAAAAAAATATTTTTCGTAATTGACTCCAGTAGATTATCAAAATTATTTCTACTGGAAAATGATATAATTCACAAGCTAGCATAAAATAAAAGGTATTACATTACATTATACGCTACTGAAACTGATGGCTCTACTTTGTATCAAAGTATAATATTTGGAATACAAATTATTATCCATGCAACAACTGGTTCTATAGAGCTCTTCAGTAACTGGACAGTCATAGAAATAAATGCTCAGTATTTTTTAGACTTTTTCCTAGAGTGAGACATATATATCTTGTGAAGAATCAGTAAAACTATTAGGTGTCACTTTGGACTTTATGCTAAACCTTAATCAGCAAAACACTGAAATTTGTCAAAAAGCATCTAAGCAATTAAATGTACTCAAACAAATTTAAAATACCTTAGAATTGAAGGAAGACTGGCTGTGTACCACTCTTTCATCATGGCAAACTTCAATTACTCTCCCCTAACCTGGCATTTCAGCAGCCTCACTAATATGAACAAACTTTAAAAACTCCATGAAACAGCTCTGAGATTTGTCTTTATTGATTTCAAGAAACCTTACTCTGAACTCTTGGATTTGGCAAATGTATCAACTCTCCACATTCGAAGGATGAAGACCATGGCACTTGAAGTATTTAAAATTTTAAACAAGAACTGTCCAACAGTCTTAAATGATCTGGTAGTTTGAAAAAAAATCTTACTCTTTCAGGTAAAAATCAAGGTATGGGCTAGAATCTGTTAGGTATGCAGCAGCTAAACATTGGAATTCTCTCCCTACTAATTTTCGAACATTTTCAGATTTTAACAATTTTAAATCCCTTTTAAAGACCTGGTCCGGGATGCTCCACATGTAAACGCAAGCAAATAGGTTGCTACTGCTACCTAAATGGGCAGCATGTTTAGTTTCTAGTCTTGTGTGTGCATATATATATATATATATATATATATATATATATATATATATATATATATATATATATATATATATATTTGCGTGTGTATGTGTGTGTGTGTGTGTGTGTGTGTGTGTGTGTAGCTGTTGTTAACCAGTATATTTTAACACTGCATGTTAGTGTAGAATATATTCTATTAATGTAAATTGATTTCTCTGCATTTAATTTTTGAATAAAATTATAAAATGGTGGTGAGGGGGAAGAGTATTTTAAGTGTATATTGACCAGCCATTACAAATGTGTATTTATTAACACTGGCTGTCATCGTAAAGTGTATAATATATTAATGTAAAATGATTTTCCTGCATTGATAATTAAAATATAAATTATAAAGGGGGGGGGAGGGGTGTGCAGTGTTAGCATAAAAACATACTTTTTATAACTTAGTGAAAAAGGAAGAAAATAAATTTGTAATGTATGATTGTATGTATGTCTGAATCTTGAAGTAAATTGTTATATTGTTGTATGCAGTCGGTAAAATAGCTCCAGCGAGCTATATTTCTTATTATGCAATGCAATGTCAACTCAATTGTCTATGTCTATGTATATAAAGACATCTGTTCTTTTGTACAACTTAGCAATATGCTTTTCGAACCGTTTGTAAGATAAAACAAAAGTTTTTACAAATTTGTGAATTTAGGACTTTTGGATGCACAGCAAGATCTTTAAATAAGATATTTTGCAAGCATGAGTAGTAAAGTAAAAAGCATATAAAAATGACCGTTTCCAATATACCATCTTTGCGAGAATGTATAATATTAGGAATGAAAATTATGATCCATGCAACAAATGCTTTTACAGAACTCTTCAGTAACTGGACAGTCATAGAAATAAGTGCTCATTATTTTCTATTCCATCCATACAAAAAGTACACTTTTCATCATCAATGAAGTGTAATTTTGAAGAATTGATTTGTGACAGTAATTCTATGCATCAATCTAACATAAAAAAACTAAACAATGTTGTATCCTTTGTGCAACGTTTTGCCAAAGTGAAAGACTTTTTAACATTTTATCATTAAATATGCACACAAATTGTCTTGAAAACATTTCGCGTATTCCATGAGTTTCTTGTAGAACAAATAGTAATAAATATTGATAAATACATTTTAGTCTTTTTATTAGAGGAGTAAAAAAAAAATCCACAGTCATATTATTTCCAGTTTCAAAGTAATGTTTAATTCTTCTTTTCCAGTGAGTATACATTTTTCCATAGAGCCAAAAGATAGACACTAACTTGTCAAAATGTATGATTAATAAATGTACCTATTTCCATCAATTTTATTTCCTCTAATTTAAATATCACAGAGCCTACAAAATTTCCAAATATTTGTTTCGAAACCATATTTTGTCACAGGCCAAATGCATGTAACATAAGTTGCTTTATCTAAGAAATGTTTATTTTGCGAATAAAGCAATGTAAATTAATCATATGTAAGCCCCCGTCTCTAAAAGAAGCTACAAGCGTGTCTCTTTTCACCCTCTATGTTTTACCATCCCAAGTAAATTAGAATTCTTTTTCTATATATATATATATTGGGGTATTTGGTAAGACTGAGAACAGATAAATACACTGAGGCAAAATCAATGATTTAATTAAAGTAATTTTCCAATAAGCAATACATTTCTCCTACCCTAGCAACTCAAATATTTTTTCCTCGCTTCTTTTAATTTCTTTGCATATTTAAACTCTACAATATCCTCCAAGATTTAAAGAAAAGTCTTTTCCTAAAAACCTAAATGTAGATGTTGACCAAGGCATGTGCATTTCTGGACATATTGTTTCATTTGATTTAGAGACATTACAGTGTAAACCTGAGGCTTAGGATTCTCAAAAGTCTGCCTTGTGAACCTAAGAGACTGCGACAAACCATCCAGTAACAGAAAAACAACATCTGCATCCTTTCCTAATTTAAATTCCATGTTATTAATAAAACAATACCTGTAATATTTATGCTCTTTTTAAGATCCATGAGAAGGAGTTCAATGCCTATTTTAATCAATAAGGAGCAAAGGGTCCCCCTGATGACAGCCTCTTTCTAAAGTAATAAGGACCATTATGACCATTATTTGGACTTGTTTCAAGATACTCTGAACCATTGACAATAGAATCTCCCAAACAATGCCATTCTAAAGAGTCAAACACGTTTTAAAAATCCACCAATAAAAGAAGACAAGTTTCATTTTTTCATAATGATGCTGCATAAGTCATATTCAATTCTAGTATTTTCACCAATAAGTTTCCCAGTACAAAAATATCTTGACAGTAGAAACATATCAGTGCTATGGATTATTTGTTTTATATGAAACATGTAATGGCTTGACCTGCAGGGATTTGTTGGTTAAGGCATAAAACTATTTTAACCAGATCAAATAGAGTGATATGGCTGTAAATTTACAAATTGAATGATGAGTTAGCATGGACATGGTTGATCGCCATGATTTTGGAATGATCAATCAAGAACTTCTTCTTATAGTTCTTACTTTAAGCAACGTGCCAATTTGCTGATTTCTCGAGAGGAAAAGTGTCTGTACAAAAGCGAAATAACCATAGGTTTATGTGGATGTGTCCATTTTTTTAGAGGAATACCACATTGCGACACAGACTGTATATTGATGTGATTCGAGATCCATTGGTTTTAACTAATTTCTAAACTTCTTCATATAGCAAGGAAAATAAACTATTGGAAAGAATGCGACTCAGTAGGGAATCCATTTGATTGTGCTGATTCGTATTGATGAAACAGAGTCAGAGTTGCTACTGCAGTTCGAGTTTGAGCGATAATTCACAGGACGTTAAATAAAGCAAATATCAAATTATAATTAAACCAAAATTATATTTTTCCTGAAATGAAAAATGTAACAATCTCACGTATTATTAATCCAATTGCATGTTATTTTGTCTAATATGATGCTAAAAATGAACAGCACATTCCTACAAAATAATGGAATCTTTCTCAGCAGAATTTAAAAAAAACTATATCATAATTGGCTTGCTTAATTTATGATTTGAAAGAAAATAAAGAGGACTGACACAATTCTTATTGAGCTAAAGTATATACACGCTGAAATAAAAACGGACTCTGAATTAATAATAAAATATGTTAAAAACCCCAGAATCAAACATTTATTTCCTTATGCCGTGTTCATTCCCTTCTCATACATTTCCATGTAATTGCTTCAGTTACTTATGGTATTGAATTCCCTATATACATTAAATTCTGCTAAGTGTGCAAAAGGTCGCAGAGTTTCCGAATGGACCTGTCTGAAGCATGGTTGCGTAGGATGCTGTCATCCCTTTTGGCATGAGATTGTTTTGTCAGCTGCTTTGCTACCCTGAAAGTGACAGTAGATTTCAAGCAAAGATCAGTCATTCTATACGACATACCTGGTATCTTGCCATAATCATAGTTTGAATTGATGCTGAAATCGTTCATAGACTTAGTTTAAAATATATTTGTCATCTGATTTCATATAAAGTGTTCAAACTTATATCTAGCTTACTATCATTTGATATTAAGGGACTTACTACTGCATTGTATTTTATGACAAGAGTAAATGACATGATTAAATACAGAGTGTCGATCGAACGGGCAGGGCAGACATTGATCTTGGAGGCTGTAAGGATCTTGCCTGGAGATCATACAATTCTGAGTTTCAGTATGAGATCCAGTCTGCTTTCAGCCATTGCAAAGTGACTTTTCAAAATTGACATTTTTGACATGCAATATTAAACTCAAGCTGAAAAGTTCAATGATATTCCAAGCCAGCTGGAAAAATGTTATCAGTGTTGTAATTTCAGTTAAGTTCGAATAAGCTAGACATTTATCAGGCCGTCGCGACGAACGTGCTTGTGGCGTAATAAGCTTTTCGGCTCGCAAAGAAATTTGTTTTCAGCATGGAAGGAATGCGTTTGCACAGAATTTTGCTTTGAGAGATTTTGTCTTTATTTTTTTATACAGATTTTTCCATTAAGGCAGTTCATGCCCATGGACGCCCATTCAAATCGTTATGTGGTTTATAACCTTTCTTAAGCTTTTATGAAAGCCATACATTTAATTTAGAGTTCGTACTAAACAAGTGAAAGTTGAAGAATAAATCAATTAGATAATCCATAATCTCATTAGCAAGGGTGTGCTAGTTCAAATTTGTGTCACCATTTACTCAGCATCATCTCGATTGTACACTTTCCATTACATATCTGTAAATGTCTTATAAAAAATTAATGCAGGAAAATGTTATTTTGTTCCTTGGTTCCTTTCAAAAGCCAATAATGCCCTCTTTAGATTGTTCGAGATAAATTTAAATTTAATGTCTAACATGATCAAAATAGACTCGTAATTAAGTATAGGCATAATTTGTAAAGTTACGGCACTAGCTCTGTATATTGCTTGCATGATATCTATATGTTTTGTTTTATTTAATGGACCTGATAATAAAGACATAAGGGAAATTGCAGATGACCATTGCTCTGGTGATGTGGATCAACACTGTTTTATGAAATTATATTTTAAGGCAACAGAAAAGCCATTCAGTTTCTTAGTATATGAAAAATCAGCCTCTTATCCACCTGAAAAATACCGCACTGGTTTTGACTATTATTATACTGGAAACAGTGGCAGCGCGCGGGTTCGAGGTGCCCGGGGGCAATGTTCTTTAGTGGCTCCCATACTTTGCCACAGAGAAATGTTTTTTTGTCAGTTGCCAACCTCCGTCCCGCCCCCTCCAAGCCCCCATTACACTAAAGTGAGCTGAAATACTATGAAAATTTTAGATGTTACAAAGAAAAAAATCTCCCTATGGGTCCCCCGTTCGCCTGGCGCCCGGAGGCAACTTCCCCCCCCCCCAGACCCCCACTACTAGCCACTGACTGGAAACACCGTTTACGTCAGGTATTATCTTGCCTTTTCTTGAAAATGTTAAATAATGTAAAAGTGTAAAATAAGATTGTAATTAGCTCTGTATATTGCTTGTATGATATCAATAGGTTAAGCAAAAATAGCCTGAACCCACGGACTAATTAGGTATTTTGACCAGATCCATGCTTTTGTATGAGCATAAACTATATTTTCATTACGCAGTTTAATATTACTTTAATTATTACTTTTGAGAGAGGTAATTAAAACGTGAAAGAAGAAATATGATGTTTAAAAGACATTTTAAAAAGTTTTCTCAATTTTGTCCTGCTTGCTAAAATTGATCATGGAATCTCTTCTGATCGCCACTTAATTACATTCAACCACAAAATTGAAAGGATAGAGAAGCGTACACACACACACACACACACACACACACACACACACACACACACACATATATATATATATATATATATATATATATATATATATATATATATTAAAAGGGAGAATTAAATGCACAGTTTGATATATGATGCATATCTCACTTTAAATATTAGGTCCAATATGATCAATTGTTGAAACCTATAGTTGCATCATACAGGAATTGTCTTTGTTTCTTTGCCTTGATCACTGTTTTATCCCATTGATATAAACAGGTGTACTGTTGTTATCAAATGATATTTTTTTAAATTTTAGGACACAACCAGGGTTGAGCAGGTTTATTTATAAACTGGACCCTCTATTGTCACGCTTTAAAAAGATTGGGAAACTGGTTCATTTGAAGTACTATTTCATTGCGATAAGTACTATCACTGTATGAGACAAGTTCGTTTGATGTACCTAGCCAAATAATTTTAACAAGAATAAGTTCAATATTGATGACGTTTTTTTGGTCCAGAATCAGTAACCTGCAAATCAGATAATCAAAATTATTTTCCCCCCAACCCCGCACCCCCCCCCCCATAAAATATATGTATTCTTTCTCATTTGTGGATCATTTCTGTTATAACAAGTACACACAAGAGCTTTCTATGGCTGATGTTAGCATCTACAAGTTCAACTGGTAGCCAGTTTAGATGTGTGTGACTTTTCTTTTGACCTTACTCTGATATCTTAGTAACAATCTTGTTAGTTTATTTCAAACTCTCAAATGCATATGGGATGTGACTATCGGCAGGTTAGCAGTTGATTGGATGATGAGTTTCATGAATCATACGGTTGCTAACAAAATCCCCAAACATTTTTATGCTTTCTGCTCTGAATAGAGGAATAACGCTGCTTGAACAGAGTGACAAGTAAGTGAATGAATAAATAGGGAATTAAATTGTTTTCAAAAGCAAACCGAAATGTTATTATAGACACCTTTTGAAGACGGGAATTAATTTCTAAGGACATCAGATCAGATTAGTTTTGGCTAGGAGCATTAAGTGAAATTATCTAATTGTGCTACACCATTTTTACGCATGTTACATTTCATTGGATTGTATAACAATATTTATATTTAAAAGTTACTGGCAAATGTTACTTTATGTTTATTTCAAGATTTATCTTAATAATACTTAAACGAAGTACTTATATATTCATGCAAACAAGTCGAAGTTTGCAGTACTGTTTGTAAAGCGCAATTCTAGCGATCGAAAAAGTTAGAAGTTACAAGTTAGTAGTTGATTGCAGCCGTTGGTGTGGCTCCTTTTGTTCAACGCATACATAGTCATTATGGTTTGTGACACTTGATGGATATATTTTTTAATAACCGGCTACATATGAATGAAAAGATGGAGAATATAATATTATATGTTTGGATGTGGCTCTTTGTTGCCTTTAATGTATATCCCATCCATATTTTAATGGTTATAATAATTTTTGATGGATGCTTTGGATTTTGAGCAAGATGCGCAACCCATTCTTGTCTGTTTATAACCTCTTGTTCAATACATACATGTACAAGAGACTATGATGTTTGCCCGGAATATCCATGTATTGTGCTGTCATCCATGCAAGTCTCAGGAGAATTATAAAGGATTTGTTAAATAAAGTATCTTTAGAATGTAAAAATCTTTTCTCATTATTCCAAATGAAGCTGTCAAAAATTAACAATACTCGTTTTGATCATTGCTCCAATTAATTAAAATGCATATCACTTGCTTAGTCACAGCGGATATATCACAAAGACATTCCTTTTGAACATAATAAAGTTAGAGGCATCATATAGGAAAATTATTTGAGTAAGACATCGTGTACTCTATATACACATCTAATTCTCATATGCAGATATGTTTGATTAATGACAATTTACAAATGACTAGTTTTTCTTATATCATATTGAACAGGAAATCAAATATTTTATTTTTCTAGACTACGGTAAAAGGCAAGGTTCGTCAATCCAACAGGTCTGTATGGCTACTTCAGACACAATAACACAAGTAAGTAACATAGCGGCACATGTAGAATGATATGCCACCTGCTATATGCTTTCCTTCATTTCTGGTTTCTAGGCAGAAGGACACTTCAAAGTGAACATAATTTATAATATTGAAAACATTATTAAATACGGTCTACATATATAAATCTGCCGAAAAGTTTCAATCATTCAGTGATGTACATATAATTTAGTACTAACTTAAAAGTCGCATCCCAGTATTCTAGGGGAAAAATGAACTGTAAGTTTGCATCGTTCAAGACTGGTACAAGATATATTTATATCTTAGGTCTGGTTTCGAATGGATCTTTCCTCATAATAGCTTGTTCACCGTCTAACATTCAAATGTAATGGTTGATCTATCGTAATATTGACTGTAGATGAATTCAGAATAGTAATATATGCATTAACGCTTGTAAGATCAAGAAAAATTGCAAAGATAGGTGAGTCAGTTAATCAATGTTGACAATATCATACAATTACATTTAATGCTTAGACTATTGTGATTGCGTGTCGGTTTATTTAGACTCATATGCTGTTCAAATTTTTTTGTCAGACATAGGAGTCTTTACTTCAGAATGTTTTCACAGACAATGTTAATATGATTACGAATTGTATTTGCATTTGGAAGAAAAAGAAGACGTCGGCCATATTTTGTATATTGTATGATCCAGATAAAATCCCCAGGTCATGGAATGAAATTATATTTCATTGAAAGATTTCAGTTGATTTATACATTACTCTATCCTTCCATCTTCGAAGATGAAGCCAGCTAGCCAGCCCTCTATCCATCCATATTTACCCGCTTATACGGACATTTACATGTGTTCATAATCGAGTTGCGATTCCAAATAAGATCAATTCAGACGAAAAAGTCTATATAATACATAACAAAATGTCATAATATGCTATAACAGGAGCTACTCATTTTCATCAGGGGCATGAGAGATATAAGCAACCATATCTGTGTAGTATTTTGGTATGTAGTAGTTGTTATGTTAGTTTTGCTTTAAGATTATTTGATATGAGCATGATAAAAGTTTATAAAAGATCAACCATCACTCGAGAAACTTTAAAGAGAAACCGCTTTTTACTAATATGTACGGGGATAAGGAAATATTACATGCATTTATCACTTATTGAAATCATGATTGCTATCATTGTGCCAACATTCTCCCTCTCTCTCTCTCTATTCAACCATTCAACATTATTAGTCACTGTTGTCATGTTGATATGTTGTAATACTTGTATCATGTAGGGAGAGGGCTAATTTAAGTTGTTAGAACTTGTGCCCAATCCCACTGTATCATGTTTTGACAATAAAATATGTTTAAACCAAACTTACGTTTGTTTTGGACAGCAAATTTGAGACGGAAATGAACGGTCAGAAAGAGAGATTGAACAATAGGCCAAAGAATGCCACACAGAACATAAAGCAATGAAAATATCGGTCATTATTATTTACAGCAATCGAGTGACCTCTGTTGAACATGTTAAGCTAAAGAAAGAGAATAAAAAGCTGAATAGCGTAGCATACTATGTAATATTCTTGTCTGTGTTCGTTGGTGTGTTAAAGTTAACTAGAATCTATGAAGAACGTTTCAGACAGAGATAATTGGCTAGAAATTGTCAGATTTTCGATGCACCCTGTGTAAAAGTAATTACAATCTTCTACTTGGATGCAATCCTTCAATCACTTTATTTTTTTACTAATTATTTTTCATGAAATGAGGGAAAATGTCAATACATGTTTTCCAAATCCCACAAGAATTAAATTGATGTATTTAATCATATTGGCTCGTTGATCAAAATGAGAAAATATTCTGATAAAATAAAATGTTCCCTGTTTTCAAATACATATAATCTGCATCGCAAATTAAATAAGAATAACATGCGATATTGGAATGTGCGTCATCGTCAACCTGGAATCAAATCGAGTTTGATATTCAGTTTATTGCATTAAGTTATGTAATGATGGTAAGTGTTATTTCACATTATGCCGAATGATTTTTATCATGTGATGTAGTGACGCTAATGAAGGTGAAGGTTATCTAAAAATCATTTATAACCCGTGCACGGGATTATTTTCTACCCTTCACCTAAAGCAATCTTTCGCATTAAATATGCAAATGTTGTTTCAAGAGATGTTTGTGATGCAGATTGTCACCTTTAGTGTAAACATGTAAAACGTAATTCTGGTCCCTCAACGATAGTGGTTTGGCAGTATAAAACATTCTTCGCTAGAAATGTATAGGTTGTTATCCATACCTGTTCCGAATCAGAGGGTAGTTGTATTGACAGATACGCTATCTTTAGAAATAGCGTAGAAATTACACGCTGTATATTGAATATGTTTGCTTTTATTTTCCATTACTAAGATTCCACGTTTATTTGGAAATGGTAGTTTTGTATTGCGAAAGTATTTTGCCTCATTTACGGAAGAAAGATGCTTTTCCGTGACTATCTTACTTTTTACGTTCCAGTTTATTCCGTACAACGTAAATTAGATAAAAATACTTAAAAAGCATATAAAGACGTTTGTGCAATTTTTTAGACAGAAAAGGTAAATGGAAAACAAAATGCATACATGCACTTTTATTTTGTTTTGTTTTATTTAAAGTTACGTTTAAAGTCAACTATCTCGATTAAGGAATAGATTTTTCAGAGTTCCGGTACTTATCATTTTTGTGCATCTATCTTAATATAATGATGGGGAAGTTATGCATTTGCCTACATTTATTTTTACTGAAGAGTAGCATTGTAGAATTGTTTTATGAATGTTGCCAAGTCTCAAATTTAATCAGCCTCAGACATGCACAACATGGTATTAAGAATTAAAGGGCTAAGTCTTAGGGAAAGATAAAAAGCTGCCCTCTAATAAATAAATAAATGTCACATATGTGAGTATTTACTTGTTTGTTTTTTTCTTCTTTTTTTTCTGAGGCAAATTACCAGGAACAGATTTTTTTCTGTGACTCTCTTTCTGAATTGAAAGGCGGAGAGAAGAATCCTTTTATGGAATAGGTAATCAACTGATTTAATATTATGGAATATGTACGAATATCACTCATACGTGTCTTTTGTTTGTTTGTTTGTTTATTTTTTTTTCTTAGTTCAAAAGCTTGTCGGTACACTTTGTTAAGTTTTCCAACACAAAGCTGTGTTCTAGTAAACATGTGAAGAAAGTAACTCCACATAATCCGTATACTACATCCTTAAAGTCCACTTCGCTGGCTGGAGTGATTTAATCGTAAGATGAGAGTTATCTTTAAACACGCGCCATATGAAGAAAAAAAACGTTCTCTAATCTAAGATTATATAGAGCCTTGGTACGCAAAAGCTTTAACTGCGCCACTTTTCATTTGTATTTATTACATGGCAGTCATCTGCCACAACCGTAACAATCGAAAACATTGAATTTTTACCGGTACATGCTAAGTGGCTGATTGTTAAGTGATAGTAACACACTGTCAGACACGCTTTGATATGTAAGAAAGCTTGCTGAAATGCCAACGGAACCATTAGGCTATGCCCAAACGTTATACTACTTTTACTCTTTTCAGTGAAATTTTTGGCCCAGCAAAAAGTTTGAAATGATTTTAACCATCCTTCTAGTTGAAAATAGGTATTTGTGTGAGACACAAAATGAAATTACAAACGCACACACATAGAAAGAAAAAGAAAACTACATCATGCATTGATAGACTGATATCCTCTTATTTCATGGTACATCTATCCGTACATATTTCTATCTTCCTCAATAGAAGATGAATGGTACATATGATCGTATATATTTATATCTCTCTCAAAAGAAAATGAATGGTAATAAATTCGCTGTACACGCTAATGAGAGATCCGCGATATTACTCAGATCAACAAAATTACATCGCTCATTCACCAGGATGACCTGAACTGTATATGTTGTCCTAATTCCGCGACAAGATCTGAAGCAAAATTTACTTTCATCTCCATAAAATGCTGCTACAATTGCTACCGAAATTAAACTTAATGAAGGAAGACACTGTACATAATCAATATGTTTTTGTGGACACACTTTGTAATATAATAAGTCGAGCAAAAATCATATGATGAAACGTTCCCAACGGACATCATACAAAAATAATTCCAATCTCATCATATTTAACTGATTTATCGGCGAAACACATGGAAATATGTCAAACACTTCAAAGGAACCCAAACCTAATGACTTACAGTAACTCAGAGGCTGTCCACGCGCCTTTATTAAGTTCATGATATATACTCATCCCTAAAGATAATTTTATATTTATTACCCCATTTTTTTCTGTCTCCCCCTCCAGACATCCTGATGAGTCAGAAGGGATAAATATCTATCCCGATATTTTCGTTCTTTTTATCAAAGAATGCTTACGGCAGTGTTCAGAAACAAGTGAAACCAAAACAGTCTCGTATTGTGTGGAACTAACGTTAATATGAAATCCTGATATTTAGTCTTGTCTTCATTGCCATTTAAATTACACACACGCGTACCGATAATAGAAACAGACTGAAAATATTCCACCAATAATAATAATAAATAATCAGCACAACAATGTCTGGACTAGATTAAAGCCGAACTTTTTTGAGGGATGCTAAAATTTCACCGAGTTTAGACCACAATTGCAGTCAAGTTTGCATAGTGTCTGCAAATTTTTGAAAAATCGCTCTTTCACGATTTCCAAGTGCTATTTTTGAGAGGTTTAGACATTACTTTTTCATTTCAGTAATGTTTGGGTTTCATTTTCAGAAAAATAAAATCAGTATAATTATTGTTTCCTTTTTTCATATTGTATAATATATAGAATAATGACAAGAATGATGATACGATAATTGTGCTTAACCGTTCGATGACAAAGGTAGTTCAGTTGACTCAAACTGAGCAGGCTGCTTCAGGCTATGTTATCATCACTTTGTCAAATAGATTAAATCGTTCCAGTAATCTAAACATTTTTTCTCGATTATTGTTGTAACCAGATACCTCCACACATGATAATAGAAAGTCTGTGCTTGTTAACAATTTTCAGGTATTCAAAAACAGAGAGGGGCAGGGAATTTTTAATGACAAGGGTACTGCCGTCCTCGTAATAATCTTAACAAAATGTATTGTTGATGGTTATTTGATTTGATTGCCTAGTAATTTGAGGCCTGGTCGGGGGGGGGGGGGGGGCAGCTTACATATATTAATAATTAATTGGTGATTATCGATGTATGTAGAAAATTCATAGATCTATGGAAGTATAAACTTTGAGGGGGTATATAAACTGAGAAAGAAGATTTCATTTTTTTTCATATAAAATTTAGAGTTATTGAAAATAATGAGGATGCAACGTTCACAAAAATGTCTAAACGTGTACACTGGAATTACCGACAGGATGCTGTTTAATTGAAACGATTCGAAACTCGACCCTTACTCCGATGTGCACGCTAGGCTTATAGCTGACAGCTATTTATATGGAAGTCATTGATTGATCTTTATAACTTTGAAAACAAGTATCTATCCAGTCTTGGACGTTCACAATTAACTCAGCATACACATTTAATTGCAAGAGAAGAGAAACTCGAATGTTCTACAAACCGCTGAGACATTCGTGAGACATAACTGATTATGCCAATTCAAACATAGAACAGATGCATACACGTTTGAAGGGTTGACTAACAAATTAATATATATTTTGTTCACCCTTCAAAGGGTCAATATATATTATAAGTTTGTCTGAAAGGGGATGAGGGCATAGTTTGTGATATTTCACTTCCAAAATGTTTACAAAATATATGCATTCAGTGTTCACACCTTCCACGGATAATAATAAATCTTTTGTTCCGACCTTCAACGAGGCCTGGGTTTATTCAGAAATGTATTTGCTGTTGAGTCCGAAAATAATAAAAACTTCCTTAAGAGCTCAACAACAGGACCAGTTCCCTATATATGTGCAAAACTTTTTGCAAAAATTATTGAATTACCTTTCAACGTGTTTTATCAAGGGAACATTTAAGTTGGATTGATAATTAATCTGAACACGTACAATGGACTGTAGTACAAGTGCGAACTAGTTGACAGCGACAAGAGCTCTTCTTTGCTCGATTATTAATATGTTTCTTGTGACCATAACATTGACATTGCATGGAGTATATATCTATTTTAAAATATTATAACATGATTCAATTTGTAAGAAAGATCTTTTTCGTTACCAGCAAGAATAACAGTGTCATCAACATTAAGAAAAACTAACACCTTAACATTTAGTTATCTGCAAGAATAACAGTATCTTCAGCATAAATGCTTATAAATACTTTAAAATGTATGGTACTTATTTAAATACTTGTTATCCTTTATGCTGACAATACTGTACTCTTACAGGCAACGAAAAAGATCTTCAGAAAACCTTGAATGAATTCTGCATATACTGCAGAGAATGGAGATTAAAAGTCAATATCGAAAAAAATAGCAATATTTTTTATATCGATGCAATCTAACTGTTTTTCTTTTGCATTTGGAAACACGTTTTTGGGAATAGTTAATTCGTTTTTATATTTAGGGTTGCTTTTATGCACACTGGTTCATTTTATTCGGCGATAAGGAGAATCACTGTACAAACTAAAAAATCATTGTTTGTTCTACATACAATAAAAAGAAATTTTTCTGTAACATTGGATTTACAATCGAAACATTTTTTATAATACTTTTATGCCATTATTGTTTTATGGCTGTGAGATCTAGAGGTTTCTGGATAATTCTATTATTGAACATGTATACGCTGATTTCGTACGAAAAGTTTTAGTTTTGCCTCACTATATAGGTTGTGTGGAGAGAACGGTAGGTTCCGACGAGCAGTTTTATCACAATTGGAGCGTTTGCATTTTGAGCCAGACTGGTTACTGGAAAACTAAGTAAAATTTCAAAATTAGTATATGATATTATGTTAAACTATGTTGCTGCTGGTATAAGCAATGTTAAATAGCTTTCCTTTGCCAGTCATATTTTCTATGATTTAGGGCTGAATAATTTATGGTTATCTCAGTCGTTCATCTCAGTTGTTTGGCTGAAAGATAAATATATACAAAAGTGACATTCTAGTGTGTTTAATTCTCCTCAAAGTAGAACTTACCGGAAATTGAAAGTATCTTTTAATTGTTAACCATTTTTAACACGTATACAACAAAAGTACAGACTAATTTTACAACCAATCATAGGTTTCCATATCAAACTCAAAAGTCACCAATTTTGATATATCTGGAAAAAAATAATTATATGCCTTACAAAATACAGGTATTGATTTTCGATATCTTTCTCAAAGTCATAATTTTGCTGAAATAAGAAAACATTATATTAGTAAGTAGTATCTGAAAATAATAATACATCCATTCTCTAGGACATGAATTGTTGAACTTTTAAAGTAATCCTTGTCTCTGAACGTTTGCAACTTTATATACTTTAAAACTATAGGAAATGATGATTTATGTTGGATGGTTCAACAGCTGTATTTTCACTATCTCTAAGGTTTCTATGAAATAAAAAATGAAATCGTCGTTCAAAGTTTATACTCCATATCTGTGAAGTTTCCCCAGACATCGTTGAGACCAATTAATTACTGATGAATGTAAGCTACCCCCTGGAGCTATGATTATAAAGCAATTAAATCAATTAACCATTAACAATACATTTTGTCATGATTATTATGAGAACGGTAATACCATAGTCATTATAAATTCCTCCACCCTCATCCCTTCCTCTCTCACTCTCTCTGTGTTTGAATGCCTGAAAGTTATTACCAAGCACAAGCTTTCTATCCTCATGTTTGGGGGTATCTGGTTACAATACTTATAGAGAAAAATGTTTAGATTAACGAAACTGTAATCTATTTAACAAGGTGATGCTAACAGAACCTGAAGTAGCATTTTCAGTTTGAGTTGACTGCACTACCTTTATGAGATGAGTGTGTCATGTTAATGCGGCAGTGATCAAAATTGCATGAGTTTAAGCTCAGACACGTCAATCTGACCGTCAGTAACACTCCAGGCATACAGTGATAGCAATACAATGTACCAATAATCATATCTAAAGTACACCCGTTATCGTTTTATTGAAACTGTAAGAAGGATAATGGATAACATTATGCTTAAAATTTAAAAGAAGGAACTTGATATTTACACCCTGCTAAAAACTTTATCACATCAGACTTACTTTCGAAATAAACCTATATCAACATCATCGAGTATTTAATGAGGTATATAATACAACACTTATAATAACATTAACCAATATACGCCCCAAAATAGCCACGATTTGTATTTTGAACACGTTCTTCTTGTGCAAAATTAGCTATGCGAACTAACTGAAATATAAATGTGTCTATGACAATAAGATCAGGAAAATGTTTTCAATAATATTTAGAACTTGACGAAACGCAGGTGTCATTTTTGTTTTTAAAAAGATTTTATGACCCGTTTGGCACCTTAATAAATCATAAAAAGGCTAAACCATGAGAACTGAAAACTTTTGGGTTCCACACATTTCTTTTTTTTTCTTCTCTTTTAGCTTATGGAAAATCTTTCTTACTTATTTACAAACTTAGTCCTCATCATGCCGTGTGGCTCATGTAGAAACTATAACAGATCTCTACCTGGTCATGTTAAGTACAATTTTCTATGCATCCAGCAGGCTCATCTGTACAACTCACCCCCTCTTTCTCTATGATTTTGTTCCATGCTATATTTGGCCTTCCTTACCTATATTTCCTAGGTAGTGACCAAAATTGTGTTTCCTATGCCGATGTACTCTTCATCCCTCCTGTTTAAACGACTTAACCATCTGCATCCTCCTTTTTGAATGTTCTGTAATTATCTTGATTCGTTTATGGTGTATTTTTTCTATGGCAATTGACTGAAATCTCAAATTTCAGGACACAACTAAGTTATATGTGTGCAAAACAGAATAATTCCAGTTGACCATCCGTATGACCCGAGGAAAACGTTCAAATAAGTAAGTGAGTCTCAATGGAAATGGCTAGTATTTTAGATTTTCATATTGCAAACAAACAAACTAACGAAGTTGTGTTTATTAAGAATATATAAGCTAACGTCAAATATTTGATGTATAATTGTTTTTTTATTACAAGAGTCATCACTTTATGTGTAATTTATGTAAAAGTGGAACAATTCTTGTTGTTTGCAGGCTTTTACGAGCTAAACATTAAAATACTGAAAAAGGTTTAGTAAATTTTTATGAATATTCAGGTTTTCACATGAAGAAATACAAAAGATGTTTAGAATATTTTTATTACAAAAAGTACTCAACAACTCGCCGAATGTTGAGCGATGTGACATCCTGACTTGATAGAAAGCTCTCTTGAAATATAAAATCAAGAAGGCCAACAAGCGTTATTTTCTACCCCGATGCACAAACTTATAACATATCATTTGGAAGCATTAGCACATCTCAAGGACCATCTGGTAGGTGCAAGGTAACATCGGACAAGACCACGGTTTCAGGCACATACGGTTGCAAAGACAAGAGCTCCCCAATCTGCAAACGTATGCCAGAGACCAAATCGTTCTGAAATTTGGCAACAGGAGTTAGATTTACCATCAACAAGAAGTAAGGATGTCGAACCAAAAATGTAATCTATCTCCTGACATGCAAACTCTGTGTCACAGAATATGTTGGAGAAACCGTTGATTTCAGAAAACCAGTGAATAACGCCAAAAGAATCATACGCAACAAAATGAGCACGAAACTTGCCAACCACTACAAATGAACTGGATATTCGGTAGTGTCCCTCAAGATGCTACCGACTGAGTGGTGGGCCGATATAAGGAATGTAATGTTATCAAAATTCCAGTCAGGCGCATACAGAAGAAGGGGATTGGCTACGCTGGGAAACTGCGAGGGCCAGGAGACTGTCTTGGAGCGACATCTGGAGAGCTGATGCCCAGAAAAACAGTTTCCTATTACGCTCAGTGTGTGATGTTCTCCCTACACCAGCAAACCTCAAGGCATGGGGACTAACTGAGGACCCAAACTGCAAACTATGTGGGAGACTCGTAACTTTACAGCAAGTACTGTCATTCTGCAATGTAGCTTGGACAGATGGTCAGTATCGTTGGCGTTGTGACCAAGTGCTTGCTGAGATTGCTGCCAGTTTGGACATAGACAGGAGAAAGAAGCATCAAGGGAGAAGCGGACATAACTTTATCAGCTTTGTGAGAAGCGGTGAGACACAGATGCAAAGACTGAAGCAGGAAACATGTTGACAACAGCACAGGATTGATAAACGCAGGCATATGTAAATAGACAGCTGAAGTTCTTAAGGGACATCTGTGACACTAACTTTAGATCTGATATTGTACTGTGGTCAAGAGGCACCAAGCAGGTGATTTTGTATGAACTGACAGTGCCATGGGGAGAAAGAATGGAGGAGGCCCATGAATATAAATTGACCAAGTATCAGCCAGTTATCTATGAGTGCCTGCAGAAAGGATGGAAGGCCTGAAATATACCGGTGGAAATAGGATGACGTGGCTTCGCAGCCTCCTCCCCTTCGCTCGAATGTTAAAAGGTCTTTGTATTTATTGGTACCCCCAGCTCCCCCATCTGTGTTGTGCGTATTATAAAAAAAAAAAAAAATCAAACAGACTTTTCAGCGTCAACAAAAAAGCCACGTGGTTACTCTTTTGTAAGAAGGACACGTACTTGTTTAAATTCCTGTTGCCAGGTTTCCATTATTTCCGTCCCAGGTCCTAAATTGTATTTCAGAATATGCTATTTTACTGGTTGCTCACTCATTTTGAAAAAAATATTTGAGTGATCCTAGCCAAGTATGGATATATTTATGTCCTTTGCATGTATGCAAAATTTGTGCTGTATTTGTTGTAAAACGTGCATTTTATCCCTTGATATGTATAGATGTAAGGACTGGCATTTCCTTAGATCTAATTCATTATGATTTACTTATTTATCAATCCTATATATCCAAGTAAAAACTAAAAATTATGTGAGAAAAAGGAAAACTTTTTTGTACTTAGTTTATGTGTGGTATGCATATTTTAATATATGTATATGCCCCTCCCCCACTTTTTTGTTGCTGTTGTATCGTGTAACCATTTATTTCTGTGTCCTTGTTTTCTGAGCCGTCTATGTGAATCTGACTACCTTGCGTGGCGCATTGATATCATAGCCTCTCATCTTCATCATCCCTTACTTAAGGGACATAACCCCCTGTTTCTTTATTTTACATCGAGATGTGTTACCTATTTTTTATGTTAGTTTTATATTAGTGATTGAGAGTTTTATTTGTTTTTGTTATAGAGTTGGATTTGTCCGTCTCCCTCTTTTGATTTTATTTTAGAGCTTTTTGGATAGATGCGACTACTTAGTGAGTGGGCTCAGTCACTTCTTTTTGGGGGGGTGGAGTTTTTCTAGCATGTGAGGGTGGGGGTTGGCCCGGTCATACCACACCATATTATTGTTGATTTTTCTTACAGGGAGATATGCATTTCCGACATGCTGGGGGTAGGGAAAGGTTCTATCCGTCTTGGTAAAACCGCTGCAGGGCGGTATGTTCGTTCCCAGCCTCATCAGTTGTCGTAGTATATTCATCGTCTCTGTCAGTCCTAGATAGTCATTTATGGATTGTACATTTTTTCTGATTGTAAGAATATAAATGTTACACTATAGCTAGCTTTCCACACCTTATTATAGTATTTATAATGTAATCTGTTACTTGCCTAGATATATTATTTTTATCAATGTTATTTGTTTAAAGATTGTTCTTTTACATGGTATTGACCATATTGGACATTTCAAGTCCTGTATTATTTTCTTTCGAACTGTTTCTGTATTTTTGCACTCTGTTATGACGTGTATTTTATTGTATAATCCCCTATTGCACAGTGGGCATGGTGGTATTGTCATGGATATATGTCTATTAAAAGCGATTTCCCGTTTCAACCAGACATCGTGTAGAGAAGTATAGATCATATTTTGTATTCCTGTGGACTTAATTTGTGCCTATTTTTTCCAATCCAAAATCCAACTTTATACGAGTTTTTTTTTAATCGATTGCCTTTGTTATTGAGTATGTATTTGAATCTCTGTTTTCGTTCCATATTGTTTTGTGTCTAAGTACTTAAAGATCATGTTTTTTTTTATGTTTCTCTGTTTTCTATGTTTTTGTTTTTTTTTTCTTGCCTGTTATTTCTATATATTTCGGGAAGATTTTTTAAAGTGTATACAAACCAATATATGTATGTTGCTGTCCAAGCGAAATTATTTGTATTTATCAAGTTTCTTATTCTAATTACTATATTTGCTTCTTTTTAAATTTAAATGTGAATGCTTAGTCTCCCTTCAATCTTCATTTTGTACATATATTCTCTTGGGAGATAATGCATTTTCCCTCCCCATATAAAATGTATTACATTTTTATCAATTTTATTAAGCATGAATAGTATAGTGGGGAAAAATGTGTACTAAAGGAAATTAACAATATGCCATAAGTTTACAATGTGGGGGCCTCTATAGGGACAAAAGGGAAGTTAACATTACCCCTCCATCTTGAAAAATATGTAGAGTCGAACGGGAAATGTAATGTTACAAATGTCCATAGGTTTAGCATGTGTGGGCATGTATAGAGAAAAACGGATAATGTAATGTTAAAACTACACTTAGTTATCTACTATACAAAACTTAGTTATCTACTATTAAACACCTAGTTGTCTACTATCAAACACTTAGTTATCTACTATCCAACACCCACAACTACTAAGCAACAAAAGTGTTGGGATGTAAAAGAAGGGGAATGAAATCACACAAAAGAGGGTAGGAGTGCTTACACACATACTATATAAATATACACACAAACATACAATCACAATACAATACTTATATACTATCACACAAGAGTGGTAAAGGTTGAAGTTTTTTGGAAGATAAAGACATGCACAAAAATAAAATACATAGACTGGCAATGATTTAATAGTATCTCTTTTTTAAGAGAATTCAATGGCCCTGAAAATGGCCGTTGGGGTGGTAAACCAAAAATTGGTTAACATATATTTCCGCTTCCAGACCGAGCTCTTCTCTCCATTAACCTTAACTTCTGCTGAACTTTAATCCAGTTTTAGTTGAGGTCTTTCTGCGCCTGTTCTCTTTTTACTATTTCCCTTTCCGTTTCTCCACATCCCAAGCTTTCTTCATCTTTGCTGTTGCCTCCTCCATTACTTCTTTAATTAAGCCTTGGGCTTCTCTACACTTATCCCTTTCGTCCAACCGGTCAAGGAGGTGCTCCACTCTCGTTAAGAGTCTCATAGCCTCAGCCAGCTTGCCCACTTTACAATGATAATTTGCCATTCTGACAGAATCGACGATGAATGTTATACGGGATAAATGCTCCTATATATATTGTGGCACCCCGACAAAAGTGCGCAGGACAAAAGCGCGCCGACAAAAGCGCGCAAATACAAATGCGCGCAGGACAAAAGTGCTCCGACGAAATCGCGCAAAGACGAAAGCGTACAACAATTACTATTTTGTGTCTCTAGTAAAGAAAAAACTAACAAATACAGCATTAAAGATCATTAAGAATCTTTTATTAATTAATATCTCAATATGCAGAAATATGGCGTTCAAGAACAAATAACATCATCCATTCATTAATATCTCAATATGCAGAAATATGGCGTTCAAGAACAAATAACATGCCTGCAAACGTTTCGGCCTAAACATATTTGTGCTATTTATACAGTTTCGGGTACGCAAGTAGCTTTGAAGAATGACTCTTCAAATAAATTTTGTAACTTAGATATTATCTCACTTTTCACGTCTACTTCTACCCTGTTCGCTTTTCTGTCGGGGGATTTCAGGTTTTGTCGGCGCTCTTTTGTCCTGCGCGCTTTTGTCGGGACACCATATATTGTCTACCGGTGGATCGAAATTATTTCGGAGATTCCACCAATCAAAAAACGCTTGTAACATATTTCATCCACGGCGTGTTTTGTAGCATCTAATCAGAATACAGAAGGAAGTATTACATCATTACATCATTGTTAGATTAAAACGCTGGAGGGCATGCTACGGGACTTTCAGAGTTCAGGCCGTGCTCTTACATAGCTCTGTTATCACACACACTGATAGACAATCACTCAAGATGGAGAGTTGAGGGTAGGAGGATTGAGTTTTAGTTACAAATAGACAATGACATACACACATAAAACATATATGTTTGGCAATAATCGAGTAGTATCTCGTTTATGAGAGATCTGCATGGTCCTGAAAAGAGCCAATTTTTTGTCTTCTTTTAGCCACTACTTTACATCAGTGGTTGTACCTCCCAGGCCGGGCTACACAAGCGCCTATCTCTTTTTCCATTTGTTTCCTCGCCAAGGATCTGCATAAACTAAGATGGAAAAGTGAGGATGGTTAACCTCACTATCCCAATCCTCCACTTGAGGGATTATCGTTTGCTGTCTATGACGCGGTTGTTGTTGCAGCAGCTTCATCTTTGTATAATGTCTGCTTTGCTAATTGGTGGATTCCTCCATCCCATATAAAATTAATTATTATTTTATCCATTTCCGTCAGGTGGTGTTTATCGAAATCTACATCATTTTGCTCGTACCATATAGAGCTATATAGGTAAGTTTTTGATATTTGTCCCCTCTCTATTAGACTAAAGTATCTATTTTTCCATTTGTTTGCATGTGTGTTCATTTTGTTAATCACATTTTAAAACTTACCTGTTGTTTAGTTGTTACCATAAATGATCCATAAGGCTTTAACGGTCTTTTTGATTCATTCGGGCGGTAGCCCTAAAAGTTTCCCCTCTCCCACTTTCCTATTAGCTATATTTCCGTCTTACTGTGATTTATTTCCGACCCCGAAGCTTTGCCAAAGTCATTATATTTTTTAATTAGGGGTTTTTATGAGAATGAACTTTTGATGAAATTTGTGCAATCGTCGGTATATTGCAGCATCTTAATTGGTATGTTTATATTTGCGATTTTGATTCCATCTATTTCTCTGTTCATTCTTATTTGTTTGCTTAAAATGTCAATACCTATCACACACAGTAACATTGATAATAGACATCCTTGTCTCACTGGTCTATCTATGGAGAATATTTTGGTTTTAGCTCCATTTAGCTGTGCGTACGATTTTATGTTGTTATATAAAATATTTACCCAGTGTCTAAACTGATTCCAAATTTTAATTTTTTTAACGACTTCCTATTTATAATTATGTTCTATTCTATCAAATGCCTTTTCTTGATTTATTAAAACCATGGCTTGTGTTCCTCTTAGTTTCCAAATAGTCTTTGATTGATTTAATTTATAGTGCGTTATTCAGGATAGTTCTTCCTTTATCTCAGCAGCTTTGGTTTGTGTTGACAATTTTGTTTCATAATGTCTTTTATTATATTTGATAGGATAACACTCAGTATTTTGTAGTCCACGTTTAATAATAATATGGGTCTCCAATATTTCAGATCTGACCTGTCTCTCTTGTTTTTATATATTATAGTTATAATCCCCTCCCTAATTGTCTCCCTGATCTTTCCATCTATGTATATGTTTGCGTATAGATATTCTAGTATTGGTACTAGATCTTTTGTTTAAAGCTTTTATAAAACTCTAACGTTAATCCATCTGTTCCGGGTGATTCCTTATTATTTAATTTGTTGATAGCCTTTTTAATCTCTATTTTGGTGACCAGACCTTCGCATGATTGCGTTTAATCATTGTCCATTTGTTTACCAAGCACATTCATAGTATACCCTTTTATTATTTCTATTTCTATTTTCTGGGAGGTATATATATCTTTGTAATACTCATGGATCGTCTGTAAGATTTCTTATTTGTCTTCAGTGATTACGTCATTTATTTTCAGCTGTGTTAGACACCTTTCATTCTCTGCTCTTATTTCCTCTATTCTATATATATATATATATATATATATATATATATATATATATATATATATATATATATATATATATATCATCTATATTATTCAATATGTTCATTATTTTTCTTAAAATATTTATCTTTCTTTGCTTTGTGATTTTCTATATATGTATGTAGTATTGCTAAATTATTGTTTCATTCCCATAGTTTTACAGTATTGATTTATTCGTTCGCTTGTCTCATCTCGTATCTTTGTATAATTCTTGTTATTTATGCTCTGTAGTCAGTGTCATTCAAGATATTGTTGTTCATTTTCCATAGTCCCTGTCCCCACCTATTGCTTTGTATGTTTTTTGTATACTAGTTCAATTGCATAGTGGTCTCCTATCTGCAGCGTTAAGATTGTGGAATTACATATGTTGTTCGATTGTTTTTGTGTCACGTAGAATGTATCTAATCTAGATCCTTTGTTTCTCCCGTGTTTATATGTGTACTGTTGTTTGTTTCCATGTTTATCTCTGAATGTGTCTATCAAGTTGTTTTTTGTAAGTAGTTTTTATAGATATGGTGCTGTTTCTTTAACCCACCGTGTTAATCCCCCTGTTTTGTCTATATTCTCTATCATATTATTATAGTCCCCTCCCAATATTATATTTTCTAAGTTGTAGTTTTGTACGTATTCTGTAAGTCTGTTATAAAATTATTCTCGTTTCCATCTATTCCTCGCAAGTGCGTAAACATTTAATATATGTATTTTATTAATGTAAATATGTAAAAGTCTTCCTTTCAGAAACATTAGTTCAACTATTATTTTCCAATTCATGTGCTTTGCTCTTTTATTTATAACAATTCCTATTCCTGACATATAATTAGCCGGATCTTTTCTATATACAAAGATTGCGTCGAATTTTTCTTCTCTGGATTGTATTGTTGTTCTTTCCACGTTATATATTTCTTATATAAGAATAATGTCATAACCTTTACTACGTTCTATTAGTCGGGACGCTTTTTCTTTACATGAACCATTGGTATTTAGGGAAAGTATCTTTAACTGATCCATTCTTGTTTTTTTGTACGGTGTATTGAATTTGTCTTTGTTGTGTTTTTGGTTTCTTTTGTTTTCCTTGTTATTATTCTTGGTTCTGTATGCTTTCGTTCGAGACGTCTAGCTATTCTTCTTGTTATCCCTCGTCCGAATGTTCTTCCTCATCAGAATGTTCTAACGGGGTGGTCGCAATTCTCTTGGCCCACTCTCTGTTAAAAGTTCTTGTATTTCTTTAGAGTTTGGCATGGCATTGCTGTTGCGCTTCGTGCCCGGCTTTTGCTTCTTCCCCTTTCCGCAGATTGTGGCGGTGTCTGTGTTTCCGCTTTTTTTTTCTCGTCTCTTTTACTTCGTGGTTTTCTTTTTCGGCGTTTCCGGTTTCTTCCTTTTTTTCTTTTTTTCCTATTTCTACCTCTAGCCTTTCTTCTATTTATGGTTCTTTTTCTTCCTTCTTCCTTTGTTTCTCTATTTCATCTGCCTCTTTTCGTATTGCCATTTCTCTATTTCTTCTCTTTTTAAGTGTTTGTGCCCTCTGGAGTTTATTTCTTACTTTTCTTTCTTCTCTAAGTTGAACCCTGCTTTTAATTCTGTTTGTTCTTTGGATGTTATCGATTTCAACAGTGTCGTTTCTTCTTCGTCTGTTGTCATGACGCTCGTCTCTGTTTCCAATCCATTATCTTCTTCATTTGTTTTGATGTGCGGGTCTTCATGATCTTCTATTTCGTTATTTGGCTGTTCTGTCGTGGAGTGCCCTTCTCTGTCTTGTTCGTCACCTTCTTGGTTTGCGTTTTCTTCCTCTTCGTCACTACTGATACTTCCAATAACTTCTTGCATCTTGAGCATGTAGTCTTCTTTTGTTTTATCTACAGCTGCAGCTGCAAAGGTTTTATCTGGTTGTCCCTCTTTCGCTGGAGGCGGTACGGTACAATTTCTTGGGTCGTACCATTATTTCTGACATTTAAAGCATTCTCTATCATAAATGCAACCTCTATACAAGGTCCGTACTGGCAATCCCATGAGGTACATAAATGATAGTATCCTCGTTTTTCCCTCTTTCTTGATCTCAAGTATCGTTGTTCCATTGTCAACCCCTGAATACCCCTTGCACGTTGTTCTTTTACGTCCATAAACATGTACATTCAGTTTTTCTTCTAATCTATGTATGATATCTTCAGTTGGTATTTCCCAAGGGAATCCTGTAATATGTATGTCCACATATTTGGTTGGTTTCGTAATTTGCGCTAGTTTCCCTTGTATCGAGATTGATCCCTCTTCTAGGAGTTTGTTTTCCCCTCTTGGATAAATGAGGAAAATCCCTCGTCCTACATTTATCAGAGCTTGTATGTTTGATAAGTGGGTTCCTCTTTCCACTAGGGCGGCTAGGATATCTGCTGCTCTTGGTCTTTGATTTTGAGCAATGGCGGTTGGGTCAGTAGCTTGGATTCCCGCAGTCCGTGCGGCTATTGTTGTGACCCCTCTGTCGCTTCCATCATATTTTGTGTCAAAATACGTATCCAATTTAATGTTTCTTTCCATTTTAAATTATTTGTTCTATTTAGACTTTGAAAAGTTATAAAAAAGAGAGTATGAACAAAGTAACTAAATATATAACTATAGTATCGTACTTGTGACTTAGTAGTCCTGAAAAGGACTTTTTTCCCTTTGTCTAAGTGTGTGCGTAGTGGAAGAAATATTTAAACAGATTAGGTGTGTGAGTGTGCGGGTACTTACATAAAGCACGACGCTTTTTGGCCTATTGTTCTCACTTGGGTGGAAAGAGGTGGAAAATAATCTCTTGTTTTAGCTGTCCTTTCCGCCCTTGCCACGTCCAGACATTATGATTTTGTGTTCTTATTGCAATTGTATTGAACTACAGAGAATCCCTCCTTTTCCAAGCCCAGACATAATTGTACTAGTTATATTCGCAACAGACACTGAATCATGATTTCCATCTCTAGTGTTCTTCCTTCTTGTCGCTTGCTGCTATATTCGCTGAGACTATGGCAAGACCGATGAATCTCCGCTTTATATGCTATAGGCACGGACGTGAAGAAAAATATCCCTGATATTCGGTACGCGGACGTGAAAGAAAACATCCTCTTAGAAAAATTCAAAGATTGAGAGAGAGAGAGAGAGAGAGAGAGAGAGAGAGAAAGAAAGAAAGAACATGTCAAAGGATGTTTTGTAAAAAAAGTCAACACCATTTGTTCAACATCAACATTTTTTATTAAGCCCTGCAAACTCAAACATCAAGAAAGGGATAATTAGGGCCAGTCTCTTCCTCTTCACATACAGCGGACAAATGTTAAACATGAGCGTATTTACAAGGTTGACAACGTTTTGGAGTAAGACTAGACTTCCAATGATTTAGTACAGTGTCATTTTGCCATCGATGCCCACCACGTTTTCTTTTGTGCTAAAGATAATAGATATCCACAATGTTCACAAAATCACCTTTCTATTTTGTCATCATTTCTAGAGAAATTACTTCCAAAACAAGCCAGTACATGTCCTAATGGGAATTCAAGAATGCATTGATGAAGAAAACATACACAATATTGTCCACACACTATCAAATCTAATCCTTGTAATATCACATTATTTAATTGAGCGGATACAGCATTTCTTCTCATAAAGTATATGATATCGTTTGCCAGAGGAGGTAATCCATAGGAATCAAAATATTCCACACTTTGGTTGTAGGGAAAGCAAACAGCTACCCAATGAGTTCCTGGGTGATGACTGTGGTCCGGGGTGATGACATAAGCTCAAACGTCTTTAGGTTTTCGATGAGAAAGTTCATCTTAAGCACAAACCACTGGATTCCAAGAAGCTGTATACGAACTGTGGGTCAGAAGGTAATGAGGTTCCCAGGTATTCATTTTCACAGGTAATGATAAGTAATAAGTTCACATTTGACTTTTTCTTTAGAAAGATCTGTCAAGTACGTCGATGAAAGGGAAATCTCGGTACTCTGTTGAAAGAGAGCTCTGATGCGTTTTGTTTCCAAAGAAGTCAATCAAGTTAGAGACTAGTCACTCAAGTCATTATGTAATTATTTCAAGATCTTCTCTTCTGAAATGAGTGTCCATGCTTCTTCCAGATACTCTTCCAACTTTTCTTCTTGACTCATTATTAAACATTTTTCGCCTTGCACTATGATGTGTTATGTATATTGTAATTCATTCAAAACATTCCGGATTACATCATTGTGGTACATCAGGACATTGAAGACTTGTGGTACATTATGACATTAAAGGCTATTGGAATTCACTCTGAATATTCTGTATTTTTGGACTTGTGATTAGGACAACTAGATTTATTTGGACTTTAATTCACGTTATTGTAGGTGTCTTTTGAATTTTCAATTTAATTGTCTAGAAATAAATTGATTGTTGATTTTACTGTAGTTTTGTTAGTTTCACTTGATTTCTGTTAGATAATAGGCCATAGAGTCGTAACAGATGATCCAATCGTATCTAGTTATAAGTGTGATTCATTCATCTAAGTGACGAGGAAAACAGGAGACTAAATCTTGTTCTTGTTCTGGCCATTGTGACATCATGACTGTATCTTTCTATTGTTCACTTGTGGTCTGTGACTGCTTTTCTGGATAAAAAAACAACATCTTCGCCTGTCTCCGTGTGTCCGTGTTCCATGTTTTAAGAGTCTATGATCACTTCTTTGAAACTGTTGATTTCCATTGTATTATAAAATCTTGCATACAAGGTGACGTTCACTGTGTTCATGATGGTTAGCGCAAGCTGAATTTCCACAGGGGTGTAAATGTCTTTCGTCACTGCCTTGGTCTGGAGTGAAATCAAATCCCCACGAAGCATATTCACCTGAATAATCGTCGTATGAAATGCCGTGGGTACTGTTGGTTCCTAATTGTCCTGTGACTTCAAACAGAGTAAAGTAATATCTCAAGTAATTTTTCTGGGCAAAATAAGGTTCAAAAGGTCTGGTAAACAACGTGTGGCCATCTCTGATGACTTCTATGTTGGACACGTTGAAGTGTTAGAACTCGAACGGATTTTCATAGCTCCGTTGCGGGCCGCATTGCTGACGATGCCAATAGCAAATGTTTTGACAGTTGACATTGGAAAACATGATTTTCGATCTTGGATCGGAGTCTAAAGTCAATAGTAAAGGTTTTGACTTCCACTCATCGTAGACGATACTTGGCTGTCGTTCTGGTTAGAGTTTAACTGATGTCGTTTCCCACTTTAGGTAAGACATCCACATGTCGCACGTAAAGTCTGGCTTCTTCGATGATAGTTTTGTACTTGTTAGCATTGCCCATCAAATAGAACATAGCACTGCTTTGATTCAGTCTCAGAAGTACATCCACACCATTCAACAAATATTTCTCTTGCAACAGCATATCCAGTGTAAACGATCAAGCATATCTAAACTACGTCCTTGTTTGATTTTCTTTTGGCGGTCGCTAAATCCGACATTGTGCGGATCATCATTCGCAGTCAAAGCTGTGTTGTTAAAGGTATCCAAAGTTTCAGGTTTCCACACCACTAAAGCATCCAGATGAGTGTTCTTGGCTTCTTTTCTGTACGTCGAGAGATTTTCCATGTACTCTCGGTAAGGTTAGATGTCCATGCTGCTGCTGATCAGTATGTGATTCAAGTAAAAATCCATTTCGCTGAACAACGAATGCATCAAATTGTTGATGGGATCCACTCTGGCATCTAAACCTAGATTGGTGATGTGCGTTTTGAGAACTTTGATTTTCAGGTACAAGTAACAGTTATTCATTCGATGTAATTTGTCCTTTGATTTCAAACTCGATATGAGCTGAGGTGGTCAACGACGACACGTGATGACATTCTGCCCGTTGGAATTCTTGCATCGTCATCATTGGTGGCATGGCAAACAGATCACGTTCTGACTTGAAACATTCGCAAGAATCTCGGTGCAATATTTTCTATTAGGAATCAAAAACGTCAAAATCTCTGAATGTTCTTCTTTTCTTATTCTTTTTTGGTCGTGTCTATGAGGTCGGAAGGGGTTTCAATGTCTCTTTCTGTCTTGTCCTTGCTGTAGCGTAGAGGAGGAATTAATGCCTCAGTCATGATTGTGAAGTGAATTTCATAGGTGTCTCTTCGCGACCCAAGAGTTCTTTTCCTGTTTGTATCAATACATTTTCTCCTGCTTTCATGAACGCTTGTTTGGGACTTTATTGGACGATGAGCACGTTTTGCTGAAATTCTTTTCTTTGCATTCAGGCTGTATCTTTTAAAACATGGAATCCTCGAGTAACCATCGGTTTTAAAATGGGCGCTATCGTACGAAAAGCTGATGTAATATATCTCCTAAACTATGCTCTCGTTGTCGAGCTACTCCTAGGTACACAGGATACATATGTTACAATTCGTGTTCGAAAATGCAGTTTCGCGTTGACTTTTCCTTTAGAGATTATAGTATTTTGTTCCAGATCTGTTTTTATACTAATATTCACACTGTCAAAATACGATTTACTGACAGAAAGATAATGAGGTTATACATAAATATTTTTCGGGGAACGTGATACGTATTTCCCCCTTCTTCGAAAGCAGCTATGGCAGAATCCATTTTGAAAGAAATGACTCACATTAACGGATCATCTGTGTTTTCCACGACGTTGTACTCGACGACATCAGAGTAAACAAACATTAAATTCATTCCTTGGTTCAATTCGAGACGGTAGCGAAAATGTTTGAAGAATTGGTTGACGATGTCTTTGGTAGGAACGATAGATGTGTTACCACCCAGAATAACAAATAAACTGAGAGAAAGGGTAATGGACAGCGTTTTTTATATGAAAGAAATCCAATCTAAGACGATGAGAAGGTGGATAGTACTCGATGAGTACATTTCAACGAGTTTTATCCAGTGTTTCCCTAAACTGGTCGTTGAAAATAGCTGAAATCGTTTCGACGAGATGTCGAGCAATAAAATAACATCCTGCAGGAATTTTCATGGAATAGTTATTCAGTTGGGGATTAGCTGGTGCTGCTTTTTTGGTTTCATAATAGCAGCGATCATTTTTGTCCAAGTGTTATTGAATTTGTTCGTAGACTAATTCCATGACGAAAGTGGTTTGATCTCCAACCACAATCCAGACTTGAGTGGGCTGAATGATTTCGACCAAAGCCACTTCCCAATGGGCTTTATGATCCAATTGTATGGACTGAGGTAATTTGGCTGTGAAACAACATAATTTGTTGTTGGGAAACACATCCATAGAACTGTCACTAGATAATGTTAAATACAATTGATATTCATAGTTTCGATGGTTCTTGTATTCGAAGAGCCACTTGATATCAGATGATGATTTCCCAAGGATGGTTCCAGTAGATTGCTGCTGTGATTGGAAGAAATATGACTGACTGTGATAATCAATGCAACTGCTGTGTAAAATAGTCTAAAATTGTTTATCTCCTTGTTGCAAACTCAAATTTCCAATGGTTGCTCCAATATACAATACACCACAAAGATTTGGCAGAAAAAAAACGGTTTGATTTTTAGGGACACGTTCTACCCACTACACCCACAGTGGTTCCTGTTGTAGTTCTTGTAGAAATTAACTCTTGAGAAGGAGATGCAGTAGTGTTTAACGGCATGTTGGTGGCTTCTCCTTCTTTTATAGTCGATGACTTGTGAAGCTGCAATCGAAGAATCGAAACTGGGTTGATATTCTTTCAAACGGACTTTCACTTCTTAGATAGGATGTTTTCCCACTTTTCGTGTTCTTTGATCTAGAATGCTTCGATATCGTATACGCCATCTTCTTTATTAGTCACTCGGTGTAACTTTGGTCAGTAAAAAGTTATTTTTAACACTTCTCCGTTCACATCTTACAATGTATAGAAAGAAGGGCCAGGTCTACGTACTTGTCTTGTGACACGAAACAATTCTGTTGTCCAGTTGGATAATAAGCTTTTGTCAAAAGTGTCTTTTATTTTTCTAATGCGAACCCAATATACAGTGTTTAACACTTCTTTCTTTTTTCGGTCTTAGACCTTCCAAACAATCGTTCAAACACTGCCACTTCATTTTGAGGTGTCACTTGTTTTGCAGCACATTCGATGCTACGATGGTGTGATTCATTGTAAGCTTTGACTAAGCGTGGTAACACGTTGATGTATTTGAAAGTATGTTGATGTGTAAAATATTCCTACATACGTTCTTTCAAAGTCATTGAAAACGTTCCACGACACTGGCTTTCATTTCAGGATTTCAAGTGGTGAAAAAACGATTGTTCTTGTAACCATTGGTGTACATCTTGCAGACGTAAATTTTTTATATGGTTTTGGTTGCACGATACAATTTTTTAAATTCCTCTGTAGCCAGCATCATGAGCATGATTGTAATAAATGCTGGCTAATAGTGCATCCATGTTGTTGCTGCTGCTCAATAAGACACTCTCAGTTTGATACTTCTCTTAGGTTCGTGTGGTAATTTGGATTGAGATGCTTGACATGTCCGACGAGCAATAAGAGTAGGAGTAGTCATCGGTTCTTTTGTCACTTTTTATTGAATTCTTTTCTGACCTCTGTCTTCCCTTTTCCCTATGTTTGTTGTGCTGACGAGGGTGTCTAAATCATCTTGTTGACTAAGGTTTTAGTTTCATTTTTACCTTGGAGTAGGGGAAGGTGTCAAGAAGTCTGTCATACTGAGAGGAAAAGGAGAAGACGGAGTTTGAAACACTTCTCTTGTTTCTTTTTCTTCCATCATTATTTCTGTGTATTTCGTCATTTTGATGATTGTTGTTTCTCGTCAGCCGTCTCGTCTAAAGTTGAAGACGTTGCAAATCTAATCGATCCATTAACATTTGTAACTCCTGTTGTAAATGTAACATCTCGGTGAGATTAGGATTAGGAGGTAAATGTGGTATCCGTTGTTCGTACCAGCGATGGAGTTTTATCCACATTTTGTAAGGAACTAAAGTTAATTTTCGTCGTTCCATAAAATCCAAGGTACAAGTGTGATGTCCTTAAAGAAAAGTGTTTCGTTTTTATATTCTTCACCTTAACACTACTCCTAAAGGAAGTCCAGCAATCCATCTTGACAAAGCAGCAGCCACTTTTAACAACGGTCCTATCAGCATGGGTATACAACCTCATCGTTGAACGAGCACTTTTTTCTTTTCACTATTGGCATTATCTTTTTCATCATTTGTCGAAGAACGTGACGATGTCGTCATAACTGCTTTTCCTGTATCTTGGTCAAAGGAACCGTACCTTTCAAAACGTTCAAACAACATCCATAGACCGTATCGATGATTTATTTATATATTAGGGCAATCAATTTGGTAAGTCCTGCAAGACATCCGAATGTTTAGCTAAACGAGAAGGGATATTTTTTTCTTCCTTTTTTGGAAGGTCTCTTTGGACGTTGCCGATGATGGTGTGAAATTTGTGACATTTCTGTTTAGGGGGATAATTGAAGTGACGAGTTCAACACTTCTTAAATGCTGGAATTCGTCTCCACTGATTGTTGGGACGTCGTACCAACTTGTCTACGGCAGCATTTGACGACGAGGTGTTTTTAATATACCAAATCGTACCAGTTCTTGTTTGGACAAATCCAGTAAACTTTGTAACATGCCGGTTCTGTCTTGTACTTTTATCTTAGGAGATGCCACTCTGTTGGCTGCAGCAGCAGCAGCTAGAGCAGTAAAAGATGACGTCCACGGAGAATACATTTCTTTGGAGATAATTTTACGTTTTTACCTCAGATTGGGAAACACTTGTCTGAAATCAGGTTCAGCTGATATCATCATGAACGGATGAGAGTAAGAATAGGGAGGGGAGACGGTCACAGATAGAAGTTTCGCGTCATAGCGGCAGTTCCTCTTTCTTGTAGGAGTTGTTTCCTTGTGGGTTTTCTTCTTCTTCTTAGAGTGTGAGTTCACTGTCACTCTCTTTTTTATCTGTCTTTTAAGTTTTGCTTTTTGTGGCTTCGCATTAGAATCCCATCGTTTAAGCGAACGAATAATGACAGCACCTAGAGATCCACTTCCACTTGGTTTCAAGATGATTTGTTTGGTTTAAGTATCGATTCTTTGATCAGCAAGTTGTGTCAAAGCGATTTTATGTTTTTCAAACAACGTTGTTTTTTATGGGGAATGTGAATGGTGCCTTGTTGTAATTAACGTGCTGTCAAAGTAAACCATCGTAACACTTCATTGAGACAGGCTTCTAACAAATGTGAACTCACTTGTGCCTTATCTCGCGACTGACAGCATACGGTGCACCAGTCAATTTTGCAAAAGGATGATTTAAAGAAAGCCACGTTGATTACTGTTCGATAGGAAAGAAGTAAATGATGTTTTTATAGTTTTTTTTAGACAGACGAGAAGGCGACGTGTAAATGATTGGAACTCCTTCTAGACACCATTTGTGAAACAAATTTGCACGAAATCTCAAATAATCTGGAGTGGTAGGTTTTAAATCGATCAATACACATGTGGTAATTGAGTGACATCGTCATAAGCATAATTCAACCAAGGTGCTCCTAACTGTTTTGCCAAACCTTGAACTTTATTTCTTGGACTTTAAAAAAACACGACGTAATGAGCATTGAGACTGATGATGCGATGCGCTTTACTTTGTTTTAATACATGTTGAGTAATGTAAATAATACTGGCATTACGATCATGTCCTTTTCGTGTAAACCAAAGTTTAATTGGTTCTTCGTCTTCTCCGAACATGTCATCGAAGATGACAAGATGTGTTTGACTAACGTCAGATACAATCCGATCGTCTTCGCGAGGGATGACTTCCTTAAACAAAATGGATTCTAGTTGACTTTTTTTGAGTAACGTGTAAGCGGATTGTTATCCTTTGTAACACTACACAATACGTTGTGGAGGACGATCAAACAAAAGTGATTTGTGTTCAATCACAAATTGACAAATTTGGATTTGCCTAAACCAATGGGTCCAACAATCAGGTTAAAGGGATGGAGAAGATGACCTTTGTAAGTCACTTTGAGAACGGAGGATGTAGCCATAAATTTTGAGTTGTGTCTGGAATTATGAGATTCCATAAATGACACAAGACATTTTATACATTTTATATATTTAAATTTGTTTTCATTGCGTAACAACACAATTATTTACATTTTAAAAAAAACACAACAAAGTTCATGTTTTCTTTCTGTCATCAGTCACACATTTGTCATAATCAGCCACCTCTTGTTTCCAGGCATCAAATCCAAGACTTCTCCAGTCACGTGCATCATTGCAGCCTTATCCAACTAGCTCTACACACTTATTGGCATGTATGAAGAGTAGATAAAGTACAACGAATGTCTTCTTCACACTGGGGTACAGAACTCGTATTCATCACTATTTGTAACACTTTTAACACAATGAGTTTTTCTTGCACAGATACAGTTTTGGCTGTCATGTCTTTGTGTGTATTGTACATACATGTGCCACAAAAAATCTGCTGGTAAACGAAATCAAAGAAATGTAGTCACTAACACACACATGACACGTCTTCCAAAAGTCAATGGAATCATATCGTCTTACTGAATGAGTTCTTTGAACAGTATTTGATGATCCGATATGTCTTGAATGGTGTCGTTGACTGCTTTCCACGGAATTTCGTGCAACACTGATGTCAAAAGTCGTGGCATGGCAAGCTTTACAACGTGTTAGCATAAGAGTTTTATCGCTTGTTTGTCCCAAAACATTTTTAAAAAAATACTTTCTATCTTTAGGCTTCTTCAATCTCTATCTTTTTAGAGCATTCAGATACCTTTCGTTCATAACTATGTCCCAGAGAAAGTAGTGCAATGGTTCACTTGAATCTTTAAAAATGCTCTGTAAATCTGTTTTCTCAGCTGCAGAGGTAGATTCTGAGTGTTTTTTTTTTTAAAACTGTCCATTTAAAAAAAATGTAATTCGGTGCCATACTAATTGCAGAAGTCGTGGCCTTATATCCACGTAGAGTTTTGTGTCTGCCTTAGTCTTTCCCGAGAATCAGCCTTCTTATACTATTCAAATAGCGACAATTTAAAAATTTTGAGATCATTTGTCTTTTGCATTTCACTTGAGTCTATACAGAGTCTCTGCAAATGCCTTCTCGCATCTCGCTGGGTAAACTACGAATCCACTCCTCTTCTAAAGTATCCACTAAAGTATATTCTTGACCTACCAAAGGAAGGTAGCGACAGCACGGAGACCATCTGGAATGTTCAAGGAAAGCTGGATCTTTACACTCCCATTTGTGAAGTTTCACTCCATCGTAGTCTTCGACGAAGCGTCTAAATTCTGGATCTTTTTTAAAACTTCGATCGTAATTGTGTTCCCACATTTCTATCACTTGGTAGCCTTGACTTTCTAAATTCTGGCGTCGTTGGTATGTTTTGTTGTACAACTCCATGGTGAACACTGACAAAGGATTATTCAGTTCTCGTTGAGGAAGACAAGTGAGACATCCATGAAATGAACATCCATGAACTACGTACACGATCTGTGGGTTTTCTAAATCCCAACCATACACGGAATAAGATCCAGTTTTCTTTTCTCCACCGTTTTTTAGCATGTTTTATACAATTATCTTGAGTTTTACACAAGTAATGTAACCACTGGAAAACTTTGGATGAATATCGACGGCTGACAGCTTGAATGTGCTGAGGTGGTATGATGGCTAAATTAACTTTTTTAATGCTTTTTTTCTACAAGCACCATCCAATTCAATTCCTATTTCGAGTCCAATCATGCATAATAAAGCACTTGAATTTGCATCTCAGCTGGACATTCCTGATTTCAAGGCGTCGAATGGTTGGTTACATACATTCAGAGCTCATTACTTCATAAAAAAAGCATATCAGTGTGTGGTTAAAGTGCTCGTGTATGCACGATGACAGTAGAGGATTACGGTGATCGTATCCCCGACATAGTGTCGGAATATCTTCCGGAAAATATCTTCAGCTGCAATGGGAGTGGCTTATTCTATTGCACATTGTATGACAAATCCCTAAATGGAAAGGGGAAATCTGCAAAGGGTGTGGAAAGTGCAAAGGAAAGACTTACGGTCATGTTAGCAATGCAGTGCATTCGGGGAGAAACTGAAACTATTAGTTACTGATAAATGTAAGATGCCTCGCTGCTTTAAAAACGTCAAGCAAAGCCGTTTGCCTCTTACCTAGGATTATAACATAAAAGCTTTTATGGATTCTAACATATTTCGTGACTGGATTTTAAGTATCGATCGCAAAATGAAACGTGAACATTGCAAAATCTTTATGTTCATGCACAACATTACATCACATTCGGATACAATGTTTATCGAAAAGATTAGATTGCATTTATTGCCTCAAAATACGACGTCACATCAGCTTGCTACAGGCAGGGGATGATAAAATCGCTCCTCGCCAAAATTGATAGTGTTAGCTGTGTTAATGAGTTGTGAAGATCTGTCACAGTGCTGGATGCAGTTCACTGGATTGACCAGTTGTGACAGCAAATAACCTAGTAGCAATATTCTAACCTTAAGAAAAATAAAATATCAGAGAAAGGTATTGAGGTGTGACTTGGCAATATAGGGCTTTGATCTCAAACACAACTCTTGGGTAGACTTTACAGATCTCACTCCAGAATGTCAGCGCAATAAAAGGAAGTAGAACTTTGCTTTTCCTCACTAGCAGAATGAAAATAAAAATGTTTAAAGTGTTGGCTGAAAAAGTTAGTTTCATATTTAATCTCTAGTGATATAATTCTTAATATTTCTTTTTTCTTCTTCTTTTTCACTGTATCATATTACAATATGTTCATTACACGATTCTGGTTGGATATGGTGAAGTGTTTAGTTTATTTGCAACGCTGTCGAATAATCGACATGATCTTCATCAACAAAATCAATCTATCTTATTATATGGCTTTTATGAAGTAAGGAGAACCTAAGGAAAATATATGACATATTATTCTTTTGATCGTTTATTTACGGACACTCATTTATTAATTTGACCTAATGACTGATATTACTCCTTTAATTTTGAAGACGTGCTGAAATTATTCATTACAAGTATCAACAACAGTTTGCAATGGATGCCGGGAGAATCTCTTTAACTGTAATATTAGTGAATTCTATACGCCTTGAATTATTTGCGTATTGGCGCGTTTTAGTATCTCTAGTATACTTAGATTTATTATGTCTAAAAAAAAGTATACTTACCACCATAAAGAAAAAGAAGAAAAAAAACCACGCTAAAAATGTACAGAATATATATGTTTCAGTTTTTAAAGTTTTGTGACAACTATTAAGAGCAATTACGACAATTATGGATTCAAATCATCACCTTATATCTCTTGCCCGTTGTCTGGAGTAAAAGTGACGCTCACTCTATATAACAGCTGGGAAGTGTTATAGTCGCATGTAGTGTTAATCAAATACATTCCTCTGTTAATGTTTATGTTTCATTCATCTGCCAATGTTGGAGCCATTAACATCTCTACCGGATCAATAACATACATCTGTCAGGCTTTGAGAAAGTGAATTTGCTGTAAGGTCAAATAGAATATATACCGTGCATACTCGCGTATAATGAGATACCAATTGGAAACTGCACAGACTCAGATCTGCCGTCGCATAATGCGCCGGCAGATCTGGATCTATGTAGTTTGCAAGGACTAATCAGTAGAACAAACAACATAGACCCTGAACTGCCGGCGCATTATGCGACGGCAGATCTGGGTCCATGTTGTTTGCATTTGGACTCTGTTTATGCGCGAGTATAGACGGTAGTGTATTATTGTGTGTTAGAGTTAGAGTTAGCAAACTGAGAAGCAGGAATAAAGATGTGCCGTCAATTATATCTATGTTAGTGATATATAATTGCTTACTTCTCCACTCGTCGGATTTCTCAGTCTTTTTGCCACTGAATGGATACAATATGTCTTCAATGGATCCTTTAACACAACATTTTAGGATGTCCTGTCATTCATCATAACCTCCGTAGTTTTCTAATTTATCATTGCAATGCGAATATTTGAACCTTTAGCTATCTTGAAAATGATAATATTTTAATCGAACAGCCATACTATTAAAATTAATATGTTTAGTTTATACCGTGCACCAAAGGTGAGTTTACAGCTACCAACAATACATGCTATACTATCACAACTGTTAAAGATAGTATAACAAAACACACTTTATTAGCACCCTCGTACCTAGACTGTGGTGATAGCAGAGCTTCTGTGTTATGAGTGATACTGAGACGCAAATTAAGTGCTCTTAAATATGATCAGTTTCGGGGTAACCTAATACCTGATTCCTCCTTTAGAGAATTTTATAGAAAATGACTCCCGCTTCATTTTTTTAGTGTGGATGATTTACATACATCTGTTGTTTCAGAAACTCTATTTTGATATTTATATAACTACTATTTTATTTGGAATGACTCATATACTATTGAACAAAGCATCTATATTTAAAACAAAATGCAGACATTTGTTATCAAAACAAGATTTACCATAAACTGAAATTAGTCGTAACACAATGATTTACATATTCATATTATATGATCATCTCATGTACATCTACTCAGTACATCAGAAAATTTACAATATACCATTTGTCTACACCAAATCTATCTCTCCTCTCTCTATCATGCATAGATAAGTTGATAATGGGATTGTATATATATATATATATATATATATATATACATATATCGCCTACATGCTTATACTTCTATAATGGAGAATAACAAGTAAGTTGGACAACTTGTTTCTTATACATTTGCCTTGTATACTTTTCCCTAATGGCAATTTATTCATAATTAAACCAACCATTGAACAAAATAATTGTGTATTCTCTGAATTTGACAATTTACTATCTTTACCCTCAAGAAATAAGATGCTTTGACTTAACATGTCTCGACTTAACAATTTTCTCACCCACTTCAATATTTGCATTTCTGTATCATCCGCTAGTAACTAACTATCGAGGGCTTCATTCTAATTTACATTCGATCCTAGAAGAGAAAACTGTCTTTATGCTATGAACAATCTGTGGGAAAAATAGCAGTGGTAATTGCAAACAGTCGAAATTTTAATACCATTCCTAAAAGGTAATTATGTATTATCAACACTCAGTCAACGCTGAGAAACACAAAGAGCAAGTATTGCCTATTTGTTGAGATCTTTCTAGACATTCATGTCTATATACATCAGCAATCCACTGGTAAAGAACATAATTAATGCTGATTTATGGCGTAATAATTTACTGACCATGTTTCATCACATTACCGTTGTTATAGCCCCTATTTAATTTAGAATTTTGTCATTCTATTGAATCATAATTTCGTGTCCGCTCAATAACGTCTGAAGTACACCATGAATTCAACCCAAATTATGAGTTTACATTAAGAAGACCTAAATCAAGTTCAATACTCACCATTTTCTAACAAAATTTAACGGAGTTGTTGCCCCTGTTTGGCTTCTAAGTTTGCATTCTATTGGCTTATAAATTGTATTTCTTCTAAAATTTTTCATCTTTTTCCAACTACATTTAACGGAGCTATGTTTCCTGTTTGACTTGGAACTCTGTCCTTCATTTGCAAATTTATTTCTGTTCAAATAGTTAAATTACGCTATAGATTTAGACTAACTTTGGTAGGGGGATTTACATTAAGAAGATCTAAGTCAGGTTTGACTTTCAAACTTTTTCAAACAAAACTTAAAAGAATACACACACACACACACACACACACACACACACACACACACACACACCAGGTTTAGGAATATAGGTTTTGGTGTATTTATATAGTTTTCAATTGTCAATTGAAACTGACTAACAAGCAGATACCGATAACCACGATACAGTTGTCAATTGAAAATAACGCCCCCTACTGCGTATTAAGTAACGTGATGATAAAATACTATACCTAGTTTGTATCCTGTTCAAATTAAGCTAAGCTAAGCAGGATCTTCTAAGTAACGCGACATACTCCAAACAATGCATTTCGGAATAAACTAGAGAATTATATCAAAATTTTCTCAATGATTGCTTGTTTTTTTTTTCTTTTTTCGGGTTTAGATTTTCTCAAGGAAAGGTATGCGGTTAATTGTTCTGAAAGGGAAGAAAAGTATGTTTTTTTATGTCATAATGCTCATTGTCCATTCGTAGTAATATAAAATATTCCCCTTTCACCGAGTAAAATAAAAAAATTCATATTTTATTGAGAATAGCTACAATAAATTTGACGCTAGAATATTCTTTGTTTGCAAGGTGTCCGTAAGTCCCAAAACATTCCCTCGGTCTATCAATAAATTGTCCACTCAGATGTCACTAAGTTTTATTGAATGGAACTTTAGCACTTTATATGAAGACGAAAAGAATATATAACTCTAAAAAGACCTTGTAAGTTAAATAGAACAGCATGTCTGTTATGCTTAACCAGGGATCTATATTAGCTATATAGATCCCGGGCTTAGCTTCGGTCACAGTAGTTGATTGGCTAAAGCGAACAATATTTTGGCATACATAAGTAATGACACAAAGCTATATTGTGATTGATTCTACAGATCACAGAGAGGTGATATAAATATTTAATGAGTTTAACATAAAAGCAACAATCCCAGTATCAACATATAAAGTATATTTGATAAACGTGTTGTCAAAGCTAGTTGTGTAACAAAATAATATTCAGGAGAATAAAAAAATGTTGATTTATCCATTACAAACAAAAAATGTGCTGTAATGTTTTTAAAAAGATTAAGATTTGAAGATTATATTCAATAATGATAACATCGAGATAAGCTTCGTCAATCTTGATAGGAATATTGTTAAAACACTACGGTATGAAGATGGAATAAATGATATATTTTATGTTGATAAATATACAGATTTGTATCAGGCTAAGTTTACAGTATTGCTTGATAATCTTTACTACGATCCAGAAAGTATAGTTGCATATATAAATATCAATAAATTGTAGGAACAAATAAAACGGAAGAAAAGAAAATATAATACGCTGATTTTGAAAGAATGGTTAAACGAATAGTCTACCTGTACATTACACAACAAAGTTAGAAAAAGATTTCCCCACAGAAGGGTCTATGTTAGCCACGTGAATGACCAATGGCAGGCATACATTGTTGATATGCAAACATACGAAACATACAACCATGGATATAAATACATCTCGACAGTGATAGATGTCTTCTCTAAATACGTCTGGGCTGAGAAAATAAAAACAAAAAAGATAACATGCACCTTGCTTTTCGAAAACTCTTGAAAGAGACAAAGTCTAGAAGATATAATATTAATGAATTATGTTTTTACAATAACATTTATTTTCGATTTGTTGGAAAAGGAAAATAATGAGCACTTTTCAACTTACTAGGACAAAAATGCATCTGTAGTGGAAAGGTATAAGAGTGCCCTTAAGACAAGAATGTATAAGTGTTTCGCTCAAAATAAAAATAAAAGCGTTGATGTTTTACCATAGCTAATTTACAGATACAAAAACACTCATTACACGTCAATATACAATACTCCGGTTGAAAAAAGCAATGATAAAAACAGATCAAAAGTACTGACCAGTCTATTTGGTCATTTAACAACTGATACATTTCGAATTTCTAATCCCAAAATGAGTGAAACAGTCAGAATTTCGAAATACAAAACAATATTGTCAAAGGGCTACGTTCCTAAATTTACCAAGAAATATTGAATATCAGGCAAGTAATTTAAGGTGATCCAGTTTTTATGAACTTGATTTAAAGGGAGAGGATGCCGAGGATATATTTTACCAATATGACTTATCATTATACGACAAACAAGATGACGTATAAAAAGTTAAAAAGATTTTGAGGACCATAAGAATGAAAGGTAAAATGTATGTACTTGTACAATGGATTGGATATGATGAATTGCCTAACAGTTGTGAACCAGCAGAAACATTATTCTATTAGAATAAATGACAAAAGCACTATATATACATAACATTATTAAGGTGTATATGCTGTGTTTTTGAGGTTTTTGAAATATAGCGATTTACGAGAATGTAACAGATGTGGAAATAACAACGCATAAGAAAATGAAGGAGCTAAACAATGTATGTCATTCGAATTTGTATTGATCACAAAACCAGATGATAAAGAGAAAGTACAAGTACGTCCAAACATCTCATTTATACATCCAAAGGGTGACATGAAAAACATGATAAGGCGATTGCAATGTAGGCCATATACTAGCATGGTAATAAAGGACATCACATAAAAGATTAAAAGAGATAACATTCAAAAATATGAAGTTGATTCAAGCTACAGTTAAAAAGTGTCAAAAATACAGTGTAAAAAACCACAAACTGGTCAACGAGATTCTGAAAAAACGAAAAGATGCAATCATAAAGGAAAATAAACTTCTTTCAAATTTCAAAGAAGGTATAGCATCGATTTACACAAATTCTTAATCAGCTCTGCATTTTATCTATGCAAATGTTTGCACTGACAATTGTAATAAATCCATAAAACCTTCAATCACAAGGAATAACTACTAAATGAAACAAATTCAGTTGATATGGGAAGAATTGTTTACACCATCTGTATGAAATAAAAACCAGTACACCTTCCATAGTGTGCATATCTTCAGATGATTTTGAATATTAATTTTTCACAGAACTTTAATTGTATTGTAATTGAAATGAAGATATGAAATATATGGTACAATCGTAGCTGTAAAATGTTACCAATGTAACATAGAGAAACTGAAAGAGGAATTAGAAAAAATAAAATACAAAAAGAAGAATTAGAAAAAATAAAATACAAAAAAGAACCAGAGATGCAACGATTGTGTAAGAGAAAGGAGATTAATCTGGTATTACAATGAAGGAAATGAACAGATTAGAGAGGATCATAAGAAAAATGCATGTGAATGTGAAGAAACAGTAAATAGTAGCTCAATTTATTTGCACAAGAAAATCAAATTACATATTCAAAGTATAGGTGAACATTGTTCAACACACTAATATATTGATTTGAAAATAATGGGTTAGCAAATTATGACACCTTGTCGTAGATAAATTGACTTCATATTTTTTTATATAAAAAACTATCCAGTACAGAACCTTGCCCTTGTGCTGCAACTCAGTTTAACGCCAGTCTACCCTGATACTGACAAAACAATTTAACGAGTCTACCCTGATACTGCAAAACTATTTAACAAGATACAAATGTACTCTTGTGAGACTCATTTTTTATCATTCAAACCATTGAACATTTTTTATAACTACGCTTTAAAATGTGTCAGTGATGACTCTTTTAAATGATACAGGTCACAGTGCTAGTAAATTTTATCAGATTCAACCAAACTGCGTTGTGAGGATGGTAATAGCTGGCTGTGATATTTCCTTAATGCATGTGATCAACAAATATGTTCCAGAATTAATTAAATGATTATACCAATTTTATGTTTATTGCCAGATGCGAAAACTGCTGTCTAAATGTACAATATCTTTTCAAGGTGTCAAAGCATGCATATCACATAACAATACCAATGATATAAAACAATTTAATGAGACCTGCAACATTTTTAAAATTCCACCGCAGTATGACTGGAGATAGCTCAAGTGAAAAAATATATACTTGACAGATAATGGGCCAGAAGAACAAAAAGTCGTGCACGAAGAGTTTGGGAAACCTACACCTACTGTTGTGTTTGTTGCTTACTATCGAACAGATACTGTTGAATCCTCGAGAACATTATCAGATGGTAAAATGAATTCTACGTTAGACAAGATGAACCTACTGGCTGGACACTCTAATTTTTGCAATATAGCAATGGATTGACTGAAAAAGGTATTTCAGGGTTAGGAAAAAGTATTAGGTCTTATGTAATCAGTATTTTAAATTAACAGGTAAAATACAGAATATCTAGGACAAAGTCTGTTTCGACATTATCAAAAACTGTTAAAAAGATAACGGAGCTATTAATATTAGGACAGCAATGTTGCGACAATGACGAAAACATCAGGGTAAAATACCAAAATACATCGCAGATTCAAAAGTGAAATTGGACTATTCTATTAGTAGTGACGGTATCTTTTTGTTACCGAGTGACACGGTGATAAAAATGGGTACTATCTTCGGATAAAAGAACAATTTACGGAAATATCATTACTCGGTTGCTGTAGATATAGCAGCTAATGTTAAACCATGTTCTTGGAATAACAGTTTTAGTCTTTCTCCAAGAGAGTTTATGTCTAATAATTTCTTTTATTTTTGACCATGTTGAACTTTCATATGTTTTGTTTAAATATTCTCAATTATGTCTGACTTCATAATTTTAACTTTGTCTAGTTCTTTATATATATATATATATATATATATATATATATATATATATATATATATATATATATATATATATATATATTACGATCGTTTGTTTGCTTGTTAATTTCTTTTTCAAGTCTTTGTACATGTTCTTCATAATATTCGAGTTCTATGGTAAATGTTTATATTTTGAATGGGGCCACTTCAATACCTAATATATATCGTTTCGTATATCTTTTTTCTTGTTGAGTAAATAACCTTTCAACAGTTTTGTATTTTTGTGTCTTAGATAACATTCGGGCCATTTTTTCTTCTCTTTAATCTGGGGGTATTTCACGGGAAGACATTACAAATACATTTGATGTTATTTACCAATTAGCTCATTCAATTCAGTTAATCTTAATCTTAATCTTAATCAACTAGTTATTTCATTTGTGTCAGTCAAAATATCTTCCAATAATGGTATACCTCCAGTATGTTGCATTGGTTACCTTTGTATAACAGTAGGTTGAGGCAGCTATTTAGGTTGTGTTTCTTCTGTGTTTCTATGTGTATTTAATCTATCCTGAAATTCATTTTTTAAGGTAGAAGTAGGAACAGAATGTATATTTGCTAAATCTTCAGTATTTATGTCTTTCATAAAGCGCAATCCTCCTGGTCTTCTCTCTAATGAGCTAGGCGATAACAAGTTTATACTACTATCTTGTGTGATTCTTAAAAGAGAAAAACCGTGTTTTCCTCTAGATTTTATACATACTTCACGATGAATAATATTTCTTGCTTCATTTTCTTATGTAGTCAGAATCCACTTTATAATTAGAATTTCTAAATAATTCCTCCAAATTTAGTTTCGTTGTGAGCGAACTGTATTGGTCTTGTGTCGTTATCATCAAAACCGCTAATAAGATTTACAACACCATCAACTGGACTTGTGTTGGTCATCATCATCATGACTTTCGATATCTGAATCACCCTTAGCCATCTTTCAGTTTTTTAAATTATGAAGAAATGGATAAGTAACACCTAAAAAAATAATTGGGATTTATAGAAGACAAAAATAAAAATAACTCCGTTTGTACAGAATTAGAAAGGTACAAACTGGAATTTAAATACATATTGCAATGGAACATACAAAGAGATAATCGGTAAAACTGAATTGAGAAATGTACGATAAAACAAACCAGGATGACGTAAATAAATTATTTTAACACAAAAAGTTTGACCTGGACAGCAAGATAAAAGCTAAAAGTAATACATTATTAGAATTCCAGAAAGGCAATGATTCAACATAGATAAACAAAACGAAAGCACGATTAGATATATAAAAACAACATCAATGATTTATCTATTCCAAATTTGAGTGATAAGATCAAAACTATACAAGATGTTACATTTACCGAACTTTACAACAAATTACACGTTGAGGATGAATAATCCACAACAGATACGTATGCATATGTTGATTGAGAACTGATTAATTAGATCGGTGTGTTGTAAGGTATTATTGAGGAAATAGGCGAAAGGATAAAAAAAAATGAGAATAGATTTCAATGATTTGGAACAAAAGTTTACAACATATACAGATACATTCAAACATGAACTTGCTAATACGACTCTCGCAGTAAGTAGTATAATCGATTCAGCTAAAATCCAAAGAAGCAAAACCATAGTGGAATTTGAGACTGACTAGAACACGGAAATTGCTGTAAATAATATTGTGCTGTTTGGTAGAATCAGAACACTGAAAAAGAAAATAGAGAGAAACAAGAAGGACTTAGATGAAAAAACTAAACATGTTACTAAAATGTTTCATTATCTCAACGAACTTGTCATCGTTTAAATTATTAGACACCTGCAAGAGACTGACTCATGAACCGACAGCTATCTACAAATATAATCGTGTTTTGTACAGTTATTTTCATAGCATCCTTCATGAACTTTTGCCTTTCTTAATGAACTATATTTCCTATCTTTATTCGGTATTGTTTTTTCCTCCTCATCAATTTCCGTAATCGTCTTGATAAATAGATGAATGTCATAACCAGACAAGTTATGAATGAATTGAGGGATATATTTTTGGTATCAGAAATTCAAATTGCTTTCCTTATGAGTAGCCCTTCTATACTTACAGGTTAAGTGTTCATGGTCTGTAATTTTGTCTTAATTATTTTTTCTTACATATACGGCAAGTTGATCACCATAGGTTTTGCATTTTTCGGCCTTAATTCATCGCACACTATTTTTGCGATCCTACCCAGCCAATTATAACCTGAATACAAGCATTACCTCCGCAAACAATTGGTATGTAGCATTTATGTAAACGACTTTAGGTACAAAGAGAATCCTGATGGAATGTGTTTAAATGTTTGCTCTGTATAGGATATATCTGTTTGATGCATAGCACTATTACAATTTTGTGGTGCACAGCATAACAAAGACACTTTTTGTACGGTTCAGGGGTTAAAAATCGAATAATCAACCTGAGAAACTATTTATTGATGCTGATAACTTTTAAATCTTACAACTGAGGTCTTTTTGAGAGAATATGGTATCGGGGTTGGTGCTTACAGGCAAGGTGATGGGTGCCGTAACCCGCGGATCCGGGTTCGAATCTCCATATATAACCTGTATAATATTATATATATATATATATATATATATATATATATATATATATATATATATATATATATATATATATATATATATATATATATATATATATATATCGAGTAACAAACACTTTTGTATTCCGATAACTTTTCTTGTGGATTGAAAAAAATCAAGTATTTTCTACAGATATGTGTCTATGATGCGTATGTACCTGTGATGACACCAATTTTGATAAAATCTTTTATTCCATTCTAATTGAACCTTCCGCCCTTGTAGCCGTTACTATCGTTAATTGGATGAAATATTATTAGCATGCCAAAATGTCTGGCTTTCTAGGTGTCAGTTTTTCTAACAGGTTTAATGTAGTTTCTCTCCGCACCTCTCTCTTTCCTTTCCAATAATTGATACAAAATTTACATAGATATCAGATTGAAGTGAAAGTTTTTGAAAGTTATCAATTTTAACTGGGCATTTACTGAACAAATGACTGTATCTATCTAAATTTAATTTAGATGGCCTTTGAGGATTTGTGGGGGAGTATTTAAAATTGACTCGATAACGTACAAGAAATATTTGTCATCCGTTTTGTTTACATTGACACAAGCTTTCTTGTTTTAACCAAATAAGACAAATCTATGAGTTTCCTCTAAGAGGTTGATACCTATGTTTGTGCAACGTTAAATATTTAATCCTGTGTAATATCCATTTCGTAGTGGCGCTTATGGTATGTAAAATGTCAAAAAACGTTTAAATTACATTATCCAATTCACCTTGTTTATTATGCTAATAGGTTTTGTTCTGTGGCAAAATTCTTTGTACCCTTTGGGTGGTTCTGATCGTCAAGTCTTTAATAGAACCAAATTGTTGACTCTTCTGAATGATAGTTATCTTTCAATACTATTCAATGTAATTGAAAAATTCATACAAATTTTGATTGTTGCCACGTAAAACCTGTACTCAACTAAATGTCTGTTAAATTAATTTCTAAGTCGTTTACTAATAAGTCTGTTTAAATTTTGCTTATACATACGCCTTAATTATTTTATTGTTGGAATACTTATTATTGGAGGTTTCGATTTGTTTCTCAGTTGCTTTTGAAAAATAAGTAAATCATGTATTGAAGTCTGTATCCTCGTCTTATTTAAATAACAATATTTCAATATAGATTTAATTACCAATTGCTTAGATGTATATTAAAATGTATAGTGTTTGCATTTGTATGTAAAGACAGCAAGAATAAAAAGTATGTTTTATTAGTGCAATGAAAAAGTATGTTTGTTAATAGTTGAATGAAAAACCGTTATAAGCAGGTGATCACCCTAAACAGATATCCGTTGTGAGCAGGTATTCATTAAAGTATGGTTCAAGAGCATCCTTCCTCCTGAAACATAAAATGAATTGGTTTTTCTGTATGCTACCATTTTTCCATAATCACCCTTAACTTTTAGTTGTCAAGCGAAGAGCTGACGAGTTTTCGAGCAATGTCCTATTCAGAATTTACGCGCGCGTGTGTGTGTGTGTGTGTGTGTTTAAAAATATAATGCCACTGGCATCTTATTCCCGTCAGGCTTTATGGTAAAGTTTGCCATTGTCCGTTTTTCTTACTTCTCACCAAAAATGTGAATTGAATTGAGTTCCGCTCTGCAGATGCTGGATAATTATCGACGGCTCTATATGTGGAAAATACCTCTCCATACATTCTGTTTTACTTTATAACCTAACATTCTTTGATAAATAAGAATCAATATTATATATGTGTTTATATAAAGGCTAGATGAACTGAAACTGGTTCAGTATGGAATATAATGCAGTTTCTCTGTGTCTCAATCTGAATTAAATACAATACAGAACATATAAACAAAAATGAACTTTAATTTGTTTCTTCTTACAAATTTATTGTAAAAATCCCAATATAACTTTAAATCCGCTTGCACATCTTCGTCGTTTTAGCCTAATGAAAGCAATGTCTGTGCATATTTAATACTAAACGTCTGGAATATAACACGAATGCAGTATGAATTATGCCATTACTTTGCTGCAAGCATTATAAAATAACACCTATTGATTTCTGTTGGTTGTAACTCTTAGTCTGTTTCCGCCATTATTTATGCTGTTCAAAACATTTTGTCAATTTGTTTTTGCGCTATACTCACTAAACCATCAAGAGATTACAATTTGGGTCTAGTAACTAGAATGTACTTTTCTTAAGAGATGTTCTCTTTGTACTGCAAGTGCAAGAGTTGTTGCTAAGCAACTTCCTCGTACCCTTAAACTGCTTGGTTGTGATTTATAAATTTACTAGTGTTCTAGAAGTGTTCGTGTGTAGGGGTAAGATGATGTTTAAAGCAATTTTAAGCGGTTGTCTGTTTCTGGACTGTTCTTGTATATGAGTACGTTGGTGTTTAAAAACAGTTTGTCCTCGTATAGAGAGAGGTACGATAATGTAAACACCAGTTTTAACAGGTAGACGGTTCCAGAAATCGCACCCTCACTTTACTTGTTGATCATTACAGGTCCACATAATCCCCCTGCATTTATTTCCTAAGCGAGTCTAAGATTCTATGGCACTGTTGTGCGAACGATATTATTTTTAACCGACCTTGGGAGAACTCGTTTGAGCCAGTTCTATCGACAAGCCCTCAGCTGCAGCTTAGTAATGGAACAAGAAATACGTTTTATCTTGTTTCCTAAAAGAATTTCCCAAACCGGCTATTTTGACAGCGATCTATCATCTGAGAAACAAGAATGTCAAACAATAGCTCTAAGGCATGGATTACAATATTATTATAAAAACATACGAAGAAAATATTTGCTGAAAACTGAACGTCAAGAGTAAGGGATGCTAATGTAAGCTACACAACCGATTCACTTAGTCTAGAAACAAGAAGGGGTCAAATAGAATTCGTTACAGTCAAGCTAAACGCGAAATCTATTTCACAGAACTTTCAATTGCCGTCCGTGTGTATTGGATCTGGGAAATACTGTGAGTAAACCCGATGTGGGTACTCCAGAAATGGCACAAATGAATATTCAGCGAACTTTTTTGTGATTATTTTAAACAACAACTGTCCTTGGTAGTGATTTACTCTGTTCTTTTTAATGATCAAGAAAGCAGAATGATGAGTTCAAATATTTTGGGGTTTTTAAAAAAAAGTTTTTACTCGAATCACGTGTCAACTGACATACAAGTTATCGCATTTTGAAATTCAATTTCGTGTCGGCACGAGGAAATAGTAATTACTTGTAACACACACTGTTTATCCCAGTTATACTCAACCGTTTTTTTTTTGGGGGGGGGGGTGGGGGGTGGGGGGGGGTGTTAATTCATCGTGAAAATAAATAATTAAGTAGCAGTTTTGGTATGAACATTATGGGTACCATGAAATTCATTATCAAAAAAGAAAAAAAAAAAAAAAAACAGTTACAGATTTTCTGAAACTTCACTCACTGTGGATTTGTCTTGCTGCGCAGTTTTACATTCGACCGAGGTTTTTGCTTTTTCATGACAAGTGTTGAGTATGTACTGCATACAAGACAACAGTAATATCCTCAGATCGTTTATAAGAGACATGTACGTGTTATCCATTATTTTTAAAAAAGCGTAAAACAGAGCACCACTTTTTGAGAAACACGGAGTTTCAACAAGCAACAATTTAAATAATATGGTAACGCCTCATGTAACCAGAGCATTAGCTAGAGATTTGGGTGGTCAGACAAATATGGCGATTAATGCAACTCTAGTACATGGACAAGATATCACTGATATTCAGTTGTCAACCAAAATCTCTTAATAGCAAGTCCTGCCAGCAAACATTTCTTCAGACACAGGTAGATTGGTAATACCCAAGATAACCAATAATGAGTAATGATCAATACAAAATGGATGATGTAGGTCACAGTGATCTTTTTCTTTGAAATCGTTATGCAGTATGTCTCAGTATGTATGCTAGTATCCAGTGTTATAAAGTGTACACACAAGAGGGTCCAAGAAACTCACCCAAACATTAAAGTGTACATAATTATTGAAGTGTAAAACGTAGGTCACAGTGATCTACTTTTTATATGGTGATGTAGTACCCCTCAAGATGTATCCACATACGAAATTTCATTACCGTGCAACAGTGTCCAAGAAACAGAACAAAACATTGCAGGTGTACATGATCTTTGGAACATTCAAAGTAGGACACAGTGACCAGCATTTTGTATCGTGGTATAGTACTCCTCGTGACGCAAAGTGTAATGTTGGTACAAGCAACAGTGTCCAAGACTCTGACGTAAATGTAAAATCCTACGCCAACAACGACAACAACGACGCCAGACGTGTTGTACAAGCACTCCTGCACCTTGATGAACGCGAGCCATGAAAAGGAGACTTTTTAAATTATGATCCTTAGAAGTCAAATGTTTGTTGTATTTTTACTGTACACTATATGTACCGAAAAAATAATGTATCTGGCAATTTTCTTCAAATGGTCTTCTGTGCTAAACGATATCGCATAATGCTGTTGAAATTTTAAAAGCAAGTGCCTCTTCTGCCTTAAGTTATTGTGTCGGTAGGGCTAAATATATGATGCGTTACTGGATGGGGCAAGTTTAAATATTGAGATTATGATAGCAATAAAAAGCCCATCCTCAGGGTGTTTTAATAGGATGCATTTCCAAGCATGGTTTAGTTCATTGTACGAGAAAATGGAAGTAACAAGATTGGGATCGATAAAACGAACTAACTAGACAAAGGAATAATATGGGCGTGGGTCGTACAATTGAAAGATAGAGTATATGGAACCACTGAAAAGAAATCAGTTTCCTCACGATTCAACTGGTGAATGTTACATTATATTAAAATATTGAATTGAAAGTATATATTGAACTGTTCTCCCAGTGCTAGGAAGCAATTTCTCAAAGGGCCACGTATGCAACGGCAATAAGATTCAAAGGATAGGAGATAACGAACTAAGGCCAAGGAATGAAATAGGAAATAAAATGCTGATAAAAATAAGAAATAAATGGAAAACTTTTTTAAAAAGTTAATAAGAGAAATGTGGTCCCTATAATACGGCATTATGCAAATTTGCCACAAGACGCATCGTAGCTTAACTTACATTGAAAAATTTTAAGTTCTTGGAAAAGCATGCGGTGAATTATTTAGTGGTATAAAATCCCTTGGAAAACTGACTCATGCATCTGACAGACATATTACTGTATGAGTTATTTTCCGTATATAAGAAACATAAATGTGTCTTAATGGATTCAATTTATAAGCCTATGCTTGCATTCTGTTACAAACTAACATACAAGCTCAGAATGAGTTTATATCATTTGCCTGTTTTTTGCTAATAATTGCTATCGCATAAGCTGCTGAAATATTAATCTTGGCAAATTGCCTGTATCAGTTATTCCATTCCCGTATATTATTATGGCATTTAGATGCGTGCTGATGAGAAAATTTACTTGTGGCTCGTTACAGCAGAGCTCTTGATCCGAAATTGTAGTTTGTGAGCTTATAAATTTTCTGACATCCAGAGTTGATATCAATCAAAAGGATCAAAGTTTACCAGTATCTTTTTATTCATAGTTCCATATCATGACATTACTTCAAGCTTCTAGCTTGGATCCTTTTTATCGATTCTCAATCAACCTCGTTTAAAATTTAACTGAAAGGAAATGAAGGCAGTTGCCGTGCTTTGGATCTGATGAACTATTGGAAATCTGACTTCAGACACGGGACGTTAAATGGTAGATAATACAGATCAAACATTTTAATCATTTATACATGCATGCATGCATCCGTCCATCCATACAAACTAACCTAGCTACTTACATACTTATATTGCGGCTTCTCTCCTTTCCGTTTTTCCATACTTTTTATATATATCCATGCACACATTCGCAGTGCTACTCCTCACGCATGTCAAATACGATATGAAATATTAAAACAAAAAAAGGTAAGTTTGTTTGTAAACTAATTCAGCGATAGCAGGAAATTTAAATCGTGTACACTATTCATCACATAATTGGTCAATACAGTGAGAGAAAGCTTGGTAATACGTGAAGAATGTAATTTTTGTTCATTTACATATTTAATGGGACTTCAAAACTATGATTAATTTATTTAATCCTTGTATATACAAATCTTAAATGTCACTATTGTTTTAGATGAAAGAGACTGGGTTATATGCATTCACTCAGTTTTCAACTATGATTTACCTAATTCGAATTCTAATTTAAACGGGGGTGGGATGAAAGGTTTAAATTGATACCGCAAATCGTGTATTTAAAATTATGCATGATGTATTCTACACTTCATTGGCGTTCATTTTAGATGAAAAGTGCCAGCATCAACAAGCAAAGTGTTAAATCAAAAATGTATTAAGATATGTCTAATTCAATTGACCACTTTCACGTACTAGCAGTCATAAAACAGTCTAACATTACCAGGTACCAAGTGTAACATGCATGCAATGATTTAATTGTACTCATAATAATTGAACTATGCAGACTTGATGAATGACTGGAAACTACACAATTGTCGCTTTGTTGCATTCGTGGCAGGGCTGGACTTGTGTCAATAAATCGTTGGAACAAACATATAATGACCATAAGGTGCAGTAATAAATTTAAAAATGTCAATAGAAACCTTTTCCACATTACATTGTGTTCCCATGGTAAGACGTAGCGCGGAAAACATGATAAATGATTACATGCGCAGGTTTGGCAAAATAATTATTTTCTCTTGTAAATAACGCGAAAGGTGTGGGATTATTTTCATAATTGAGAGCGGTATCATGAAACGTAAACTGCGGGCTCTCTCATTATATAACTTGTAAGGTTAGTATCAAGTATCCTGTTTTCTTCCTCATATACCAATACACTAGTACATGCCTTCATCATATACCAATATACTGGTACATGCGTTCATCATATACCAATACACCGGTACATACCTTCATCATATACCAATACACTGGTACATGCCTTCATCATATACCAATACACTGGTACATGCCTTCGTCATATACCAATAGTACATGCCTTCATCATATACCAATACACCGCCACATGTCTTCATCATACACCAATACACCGCTACATGCCTGCATCATACACCAATACACTGGTACATGCGTTACATTTCGTATTTCGCAAGTTCAGTAAGATAAGTCTTTCTATTTATTTTCAAACTCAAACGGTCATGATAATATGTAAAATATAAAATTGAACTTTGTTGGTACCCGATTAGAAAAAAAATTATAATTCCCACCAATATGTGCTATATCCTCAATTGTAATAAAAAATTATATTTATTTCAGTGACAACTTAAAGTCCTTTTAGCTAATGGTCTGCTCTACAATTACCTCAAGTGTACGCAGGCTTACATGAAATTCGTTTTGTACGAAGTTCAGTGAAACCTGCAGTGAAATAAAGCATTAAATGGCAGAAAAGTAGGGATACAAATGGCCATTATATCTACTTTTCACATTTTTTGAAACATATTTCCCTGTCTCTATCTATTGGTACTTAACCTACCTACGGCGTCATCCAAAGTTCTTGAAACCTAGCTTTTACCTTTGCCTGGACTGCCAAATATTTGTTCTTTTTCGTTTCCATTTTAAATCTAAACTTTAGCACATTCATAAGGACATAGTGCATCTCTTTTATTGATTAACTGATCACACATGAGTCATATATGTTGATAATAATAATAATAATAATAATAATAATAATAATAATAATAATAATAATAATTAAGGAAACAGAACGAGTGATAATGTTAGCGCATTGCCAAACAATCATATTCAAGAAGGTGAAGGCAACTGTACGAAAACTAGACGTGTGATACGTGATCATTGTCCCGAATCTACAGGAGTAAGTGTTAGATATTAAATCACCTAATCAGTGAGTGCAGCAACTTAGCCCACTTATAGCTCGATAACCGGCACAACACACTATCACTGGTTCTTCTCTTGAAGCTTCAGATAAATATAAGACTGAGTGCACAAACAAGTGGTACAATCACAAGACACATAATATGGCTGAGAATGGCAATGCTAAAATTATGTAGGATGTTCAAACCCAGGCCGACCACAGGATACAACCTAGACCACCCATAGAAACAACCCAGACCAATCATAATGTACAACCCAGACCAACCTCAGAAAACAACTCAGACCGATCACAGGGTACAACCCAAACTACCCACAGGAAAGAAATCAGACCGATCACAGGGTACAACCCAGACCGCCCACACGAAACAACCCAGACCAATCACAAGTTACAGCTCAGACCGACCACAGGATACAGAATATGAAGACAGACATAATACTGGCAAACAACAAGAACAAGTAGCAGAGAACAGTGAGCTGGCTGGAGAACTTGGAAAGATTTGGAAGACTTAGACAGGGATCGCACAAATTGTTGTAGGAGCACTAGCAGTATATCCCTCACAGCCTGAAGATTCTAAGAATAGCACTAAAAGCCAGACCTACTACAAAGAGAGGCACTCCTCAGAACAGGTAGGGCGATAAATCAGCCACCAAACCTGTACTGATACTGATTGGCGGTTCGGGGGATGATCTCGCCTATTCTTTAAAATGTGAAATGTTACGCAAACACTTTTGTCCCGCACATATCGGTGTACATTTTAGACACTTACTGGTATTTCTCGTGGTTCTTGTATTACTGTCGGCTGAAGGGCCCTTTCGGCAGTATGTACAGAATATTTCCGGATCAGATCCTATATTTGATAATTTGTAAATGCACGTGGAATAACATACCCCTACCTACTGTGGCCACCTCGAATTTCGTGGCTGTGTTGGAAGACAACTTGGAATAGGCCTTGTCTTGGAATGCCGAGTTGTTGCGCTCTTTCTCGAGAAATTGCAAGACCACGCAAAGCGATTTAAATACTGGATCCCCCGAGTTAGTTCGCGAGTACATTGACGACAGAGAAAGTTAAGAAAGAGAATTGTTGGATTTAAAAAAAAATATTTTATTCATTTTGCAGTGACAAATATATTGACAATGAAACCACAACTAAATCTGTTACTCTTAAATATTATGTGAACAGTGTATTTAATATACTTTATGGAAAACATAAAGAGGTTTGAATTTTATATGCCAATTTGTAGGCGAAGCAACAGAAATTAAAGCACATGATAATATGTTTTTGTGTCTATTTTCATTAGTTTTACGTGAATTTAATTTTTTTAATAGGATCTTGAAAACGTATTTATAAGATGTATAATTTATATTTGTATACACGACAATTGTCGTGAAATTTATATAATTATTGTTAAGAGTATATGCAATATATTAAATGAATAATTTAATGTAATGAAAAATAATACCAATACCTGGGTAAGATCAATTATGAAGATAATAATTATTCCTACCCTATACATGAACATGATATGAATGTTGATATTTGCATCTCGAAACCCTATCAATACCTTGTTAAATTTTGAAATAAATACATTTCAAACTCATTTTGATTGAGACAAATAAATACTACGAATGTTTTGAATATCATTTTGGATTACTATTAGAAACATGCAAGTAGTTAAATGGGAGGGTATGGGATAGAGGGCGTGGTATGGTGATCTAAGGCATTAACATTAAATATGACCCTAAGGAAATCTTTGGGAATTTAACATTAGGTGTGTCCCTATGGGAATCAGTGGGAATTTAACATTAAGTATGATCCTAAGGGAATATATGGGAATTTAACATCAAATATGACCCTATATCCTGTGGATTATATGGAAGATCTAACGTCAAAGGCGTCTATAGGTAAATAAATAACATGATCTTATGGACATTATTTCGGATTTAACATGGTATCCTAACTCGCTAACACCTACACGTACAAGCTACAAAACTACAAAAAGACGTGTAGGGGTGGGGGTAGGTTAAGTATGAGGTGCAGTCATGAAGAGAATCACTTATTAACCATTCATACCCATCTTCACTACGCAACACTTACCCTTTACAACCAAACAGAGGAGGGAAGATATGGATAGGTAATGCTCACTCACACAGTTGTGGACTTTCCAACATATCATGCCACAAAAATACCATCACACATGCGAATTATATGGCTGTTATTTACTGAGCCACTATGACATCCCAATAAACAGACTTATTTAATTTTTCACAAACCAATACTCTCCTCCCTCCCCAGATGAAACAGGATACATTAATAGCAATCTTAAACCCAAGGTTACTACCAAATCTTTTTTCCAAACCAAACACCTTAACATTACCTGAACCAATAAGACATATCTACAAACAGCCTTATTTTCATTTTCCAAAATGAACACAGTAAAGGGCTTCAAAAATCCACTTGCTCGACGCTGGGGACAAACTAAAATTCTGCTCCGGAAAGTTCAAGTTTGTAAAGTACTTGCCCACGGGCAAAAAAGTTAAGAGAGAGGCAGAATGAGTGAGAAAGAGAGAGGTCGTGTTCAGTTCGTAATGCTGTATGTTCTCCAAGTTGTATACTCTGCGATCTCTCCACAGTACATATATTAGCATCTTAATTTAGCGTTTATAAGTACCGCATTCTTATATTACATAACTGCTCACAGTTTCATTTAGCTTTCGATCTTTTATTTCACACCATATACCGTCAAAGTCTGTATTTTCCATTTTGAAGTCAATATCAAGGTCAGTCTCGCATTATCTCGCGCAGAAAGATAATGTTAATTGTTTTAAACATATTTTATTGTCATTTTATTAAACAATATGAGATTGACCACAGGTTGTAACTCATTTTGGTCCTTGGAGTATTTCTGAACACGGATTGTCTAGATGGTTTGCCTAAATATCTTTTTTAATTATTTCAAATGTTATAAACGCTCGGAAAGTGATAAAGATCAGACAGACACAAGGTTATACTAGATGATTGTCAGAAAAATAACACACAATTATACAATGATACAAATATAAGTACACAGAGAACAAATATTTCTGCATCAGGAATAACATAAAATCAAATGTTTTACTTGTTTCCAATTTGTAAGGCCCCAAGACAATGGGATTTGAGAAAGAGGTCTGTTGTGGGTTTTACAAATGCTCGAAGAGTAGGGAGATTTGAGAGACACATGAACATAATGATCGACTGACAGACAGACGGACAAGCAGCATGCAGGTAAACAAACACATAAACATTTTTTTTTAAAAACAGTGTGCTTTAGTTTTATTTTCTATTGTCCCTACACTTTTAAAAAGATTGTGTTGAGGATTTTTGCATCACAACAATCGATTCCCCTAAACCGAGTTTTGATAACAGTTTGTGTTGCACAACAATCTATAAAGCGCTTATTACAGGTCCTCGTAATTCTCTTGAAAAAATTTAATACGATTGTCTTGTATTGTATTGTATGGTGCTGTAGTTTAAGCGATATTATTTCCAATCGATAAAGGGTGATCTCGTCTAGCTCGATTGCTGTAATCAACGCTAAGCTTAAAACCAGTTTTATCTGCAAGCACTCGGTTGGAGCTGCGTAATGAAACACAAAATATACATTTTTACTTATGTTTAAATGAGTTTGGACAAGCAGCCATTTTGACAGCGATCTATCATTGTTAAGAAACGAATGTCAGACAAAATCTGGAATTCACGGTTCACAATATTAATACAATTAAATCTAAACGTCTAAATTGCAAACGAGAAGAGTATGGAATATTAATGTAAGTAGAACAAGCAACTGTCTGAAACTTAAATCAACACAGGACCAACTAATATTATTTTACATTTTAACAAAACGTGAAAGCTTAATTCACAAAACTTTTTATGGCCGTCGGTATGCATGGAGTCTTGGGTTTCGAAAAAGTTAGAGGATAAACCCGATGGCTGCTAGTTGCCTACCATTATTTTACAATCTATTAATGTATGCAGAACGTTGAATACTTAGCGAAATATGTCGAGATGTGTCATAAAAGGACTGTTTCTTTGCTGTTTGCTTTTCTTATGATCAGTAAAGTTAGATAAGGACTTAAAGTTTGGCTTTTTGCTCGTAACAAGTAACATATAAATTGACTGGGGTGTACGAAATGATATGATTGTCTTGAACCCCTTACACCCTGATCAGCAGTCGAAGGGTGTTTGGGGCTAATGACGGTTATAACATTCCATACACCCAAGTAAACTACATGTAATGAATTTATTACCTCATAAACGTTATACAAACCCTTTTCTTGAAAAAAATTACACATAAGAATCATATAGCTGCAATTGTTGGCTATGCACACGATTGTTTACAAATAGCGCTCTGATTGTATCATTTACCTCCCTGGAGTCGAAAAAAAAAGACACGTCAAACGACTAACGAATCAGTATTGTGTAATTAATATATATCCCTCTTTTGGGGGATAATTTCCACTGATAACAATATATGCTTATTTTGTTGGATAATTTCCACTGTTAACAATGCATACAGTAACTCATTTCTATATATAATAAAATAATTTAATTTATTATATATTTCATAATGAGATATTGAAATATATCAGTGGGGGAAAAATTATATCGCCACTGTGTCGATACCAGTTTTATCGCCCCAGACGCGATATCACTTTTAGAACTACTGTCTTTTCCCGTTTAGAATATGTATCTGCACTTATGTATGTTATTCAAATTTGTATTTTCATATTTAGGTCTATTTCATTTTTCTTCTTCTTCTGCTCATTCTCTCTCTCTCTCTCTCTCTCTCTCTCTCTCTCTCTCTCTCCATCAGGATGAGCAGATCTTAAAATGTGCCAAGACTGTAGACCCTCTAGTATACAATTTGTTTAACCAATAAGGAGGCGCCATCAAAAATGCATAGAAACGAGCTCCAAACAACAAAAAGTAGGCTTCAAATGTTAACTTTTCTACATTAGTTTTTCACATAAATCCTGCAAATTATTAGTTACTGAACTTGTTACTATTCGATATTCTGTCACCCATCAAGTATCGTTTGCCTTTTATACTCTACGACAAACGTACACATTTTTAGGAAAAACGCTTGGTTAAATATAGTAATCAAATCGTTAAAGTAGCGACTCTCACTCTCAAGCCAATCTTAATCATGTTTGAAAACGATGGAGAAATCTGGCACTGATGTGCGTTGATTGCAAACCGAAATTAAGTGATAATCGATATTTGGATGAAGCGTCTGTCACTGAACACGACTGCAAGCTTGCCAAGAGCACAAAATTCATTTTTCAATGCAGAAATGAACAAAATAAAGAATCAAAATCGATACAAATAAACTTACGATCTTTACAATCTTTTGTTTAACGATGTTACGCTCTGAGATCTGATGGATGTGACCGATCAGTGATGTTTCTACAGTACCCCCAATCCAACAATGTTCACTGTATCAATCCGTGCAAGAAATGTGTGAACGAAAATAAAAATCTCTTGCATTTTGTTGGAAAACAATCATTAATTTGATAAAATACACAATTTGAAGCATTATTTGTACAAGCTAAATTTGCAAAAAGTCGCTGTCCTAAGATTATTGTAAATTTTGGAACTTCTTTTTATTGATGCAGTAATTCAGCCATTAAAATCGCATTGGTACAGAAAGCAGAAAAAAAAAATCAATGCAAATTGACGGATTTGGCCTTAAAAATATATAATGAAAAGAAAATCTACCGTTTTTTTTTTTTTTTTTTGGGGGGGAGTAGATATAAGGAAATATTTCACTCGCGAGGTGAAAACATTTTGTATCGTGACAATACAAAGTTACCCACTTCACTCGTGAAATATTTCCTTATATCTACTCAAATTTTTTTCTATATATTGGGATCATAGATAAGATATTTGCAATTAAACTTTTGAAGCGATCCGTTATTTTGTTTTACCCGGTTGCGTATTTCCAGTCGTCATTACACCCCGTTGTAAGTCACATGATTTAGGTAAAACCTTGTTGGAGTTCTTACTCTTTGCTTGGATAATATTAACATAAATACTGGATTTTAAAATCTTGATTATTAAACAATCATATTCCTGGCATTTGTTGATGAGGTAATAAATACATGTATTTAATTGCGTGAATGTGTGTGTTTTCTAAAGGTTAAATATAGAAAAATACATATTGGCTAGAGAACAATTTAGCAACGTGTGGTGCGCACAGGTCCATCCATTCTTTTTATTTAATTGGTCTTGGAAATAAATATTTAAGTAGGATTTTCCAAATTTCTATAATATCCAGATAACATGTCCTGCTCTTGGTGAAAAGTAATCTGAGCTTCTGACCGATATTTTGGCATGTCAAGGCAAATGTACCTCATTCAACAGAAGCATACATCAAATAATCAGCAATCTGACTTGTCCTTAGAGGCTTCCAACAGGAAAGAAAACTCTAGACTTCCTCAGAGCAGTGACGAATTTATGATTTTGCCGCCCCTAAGCACTGTCAGAGTTGCGCCCCCCCCCCTCGCCTAAAACAAAGCCTTAAAACGAGTCTTTAAAGACATTTACGCCTTTAAATAATGGCAAAATTTACCGAGAACTTTTGTTTTTACAAAATATTTTTTTTTATAACAAAGTCAGATTTTCATACTTTAAAATCTACCTCCCCCTGAATTTTGCCGCCCTAGGAAGCTGCGTTGTCTGCCTAATGGGGAAATCAGCCCTGCCTCAGATATCCACACTGACCCAGATTCTGGTAAAGGTCTATACAAATGATTGCAACGCTCACAAAGAGGCTTATAAACATCTGATAAAGTTGCTTATTTCTCTACAGACTACATATATTTTAATGTTTCTTACAGACTAGTTCATTTTAGAGTGTGGCATAATGTGTGCCATGCAGCGTGCATGCCTGAAATAAATGAGATAGTATGTCTACGTCAGTAAATATGGTGCATGCACATAAATGCATACCTTTCAAATAGACTAGGATCTAAATCAGGGGTGTCCAACCTTTTGCAATTTGTTTCTCACTCACGAGGCCGGTGAGCAAATTTCCGAAAGACAAGGCATTAAAAAAGCACAAGTTATGCAAGGTTGGCGGCCCAGATAGAAACCTTTGGCGGGCCGGATTCTGGCCCGCAGGCCGTATGTTTGACACCCCTGGTCTAAACGCATATTCCACTGAAAGGTCAGGCAGCTAGGTCATTACGGTCGAGTATAAACAGGCTTTAATTTTTGCTTGTATTTTCCACTAGGTACATGGAATTTGTTTAGAAAGAACGGATTTTTGCTTCGGAATGGAATCCTGCCAACCATTAAACTGTAATACAAAACGACGGGGCGACACCGATCGGAAACATTCAGTTGTGCTGACCTTTACTAAACTCTCGCTTGGCGTAGAGCTCTTAGAGTTACGTGAGAGTATGGTTTAACGAAATTCAGTTGGTGTTAAGCCAATGTATGCTGATTCAAAGTAAGGGAGTACTTACGCACAGAAAGCGCTGATGTGTTGTTACTATTTGTCATTCAAGATCTCACGGTTTTGTTAAATTATAGCACTAAGAACCTTTCCCACTTTAATTGGAAAACAGAATATTTAAATTTATCTCTGCCACATTATAATTATTTAATTATGGATAGTGGCGTTGCAAATTTTTCTTAAAAATTATCATTGCTAAACACGATAGCTTCATGCTGTTGGGAATTTCAATGCAAACACCGTTTCACTTTCAAGATATGGTGTTGCTATTCTCAAATCGAATATATATCTGTAATTCATTATCACTTAAGACAATAATTAAATCCAAAATCTAATCAGTTTGACACTTTGCAACTCATAGGAGTGTCAAGTTCACTGTACGAGAAAAAGGACTGACAGAAATTGGGATTAGAGAATGGAACAATTCCCACATGATACAGCTGCAGATTACACTAAATTCAAGCCAAAAAAAAAAACAAAAAAAAACAAAAAAAAAACAAAGAAGCAAACAAAATAGAAATACAAAAGGGGCGAGGAGATCAGGAGAATGGTCTGAAAAATTAAGAAATAATAGAAATAAGGTCCAACAATATGAAACTAACGCAAACATGCACCTAGGACTCACCATAGTTTAATTCACACTAAAGCTATATTTTGTTCTAGAATTACAGAAAATTAACTGAGCATATATATATATATATATATATATATATATATATATATATATATATATATATATATATATATATATATATATATATATATCTTAGGTAGATTTTCTTTCTTTTAGAAACAGTACTGTAATTCATTAATTTACTGGGTATATACTTGCATCTTTTGAAAGAATATGCCATCAGAGCCCGCCATGAGTTGCTAAATGCTTGTTGCTCTTAGGAAACTGTTTACTCCATAAACTGTTCATTTATACATCCTGGCAGATTGCCAACATCAACCTTATATTTTGTTTCTCATTTAATTAGTATCGTGGATGTAATCTTAGAGTCCCTGAAGGGAGTCATTTTGCAGTTACAGTTTTGAGTGACTATAAATAACGAACAAACTTATGATTATGATTAAATAAGATTAATCTAATTAGTGTAAGAATACTTTAATCAGCATTGACATTGTATTATACGGACGTTCCGCAGAAAATGAGAGAGTTTTAAAGCAATGTCGCAAAGCCAAGTAGATCAAGCTAGTCTCCTTCAATTATCTATGATTTACGGTTAACTGAGTGTACATTGAAATGAAAACAATGCCTAGTTGTGACTTGGGAGGAGTCGTGTTAGATGCATTGAATCTGTTAAATTTACCGTATATACTCGCGTATAACCTTGACCAAATGCAAACAACATAGACCCTGATCTTCCGTTGCGTTTTGCGCCGGCAGATCAGGGTCTATGTTGTTTATTCTACTGATTAGTCCTTTCAAAACTGCATAGACCCAGATCTGTCGGCGCATTATGCGACGGCAGATCTGGGTCTATGCAGTTTGCAGTTGGTATCAGCTTGTACGCTAGAGAGTGTCCATTACTTCCTCTCGTAAGCAGGGAAATGAGAGATAGTGTCCATTACTTCCTCTCGTACGCAGGGAAATGATAGACAGTGTCCATTACTTCCTCTCGTACGCAGGGAAATGATAGACAGTGTCCATTACTTCCTCTCGTACGCAGGGAAATGATAGAGAGTGTCCATTACTTCCTCTCGTACGCAGGGAAATGAGAGATAGTGTCCATTACTTCCTCTCATACGCAGGAAAATGATAGACAGTGTCCATTACTTCCTCTTGTACGCAGGGAAATGATAGACAGTGTCCATTACTTCCTCTCGGACGCAGGAAAATGATAGACAGTGTCCATTACTTCCTCTTGTACGCAGCATCAGTAAGGTCTTTACGCTTTGCAAATATTATGAAAGGAGAACAAAAAACACGAGGTAAAAAAATAATTAAATGTAGAAAATTGGATGTAAATACATAAATGTGGAAGCAATAACATCCTCCTAATTGGTGTGCTCCAGATTGTAATTCCAGTGTTGTCTTTACAATGTATAATCGTTATATTTATTTATTTATTTATTTTCATTTAAATGTACCTCAAAACTTTACCGTCAACTGTCATTTTGCAAGTTATAAACAAGAATGTAAAGCTACGACAATAAACAGCAAAGCTTGATATATTGATGCATCTCTGCATACTTACTCAAAAATAGAATACTATTAACTAATTTAGATCTAGACAGATATCTCGTGTCTTAGACGGATTTGTTTCTTAGTGAGAAATAGGTTTTGTCTTCATTAAGAATAAAGTAATTTTATAATTATATGATAATGTATGAATATACAAATATCTACTTTAGTTATGTCCAAAAGACAATAGCTAGAACGCCATTGTTATTACTATCTACAGTAAATTGATTCAATGCTTTTTACGGCAAGTATGATATGTATCACTAAATTTGCATTCATAAGTGAGACATAAACCGACTTCAACTTTTTTTCTTTCTTTTTAATGTTACTTACATGCAAAAGGGTATATATATATATATATATATATATATATATATATATATATATATATATATATATATATATATATATATATATATATATATATCGTTTGGTTTAGTTTTGTGGGTTTAGCACCATTTTTTAACACATGATAAGCGATATGTGTGTCCCCGGCAAATGTCGAAGTTGAAGGCAAAGTTCATGAGGTTCAAAGATACAGACTGTCCCTCCTTTTTGTGACCCTACGTCACACTCGGATGTTTGAACTTATTTTTCAAAGTAAATCTCATGTATTTAGGGATTCGTTGAGACTACTATTGCTCTTCTATCATTTGTTAAATACCACTGACAGAAGAGTTCGCTAATTCAAGGAAAATGCACCGGTTCTTTTTCCTGTTTGAATCTTGGAAATAAAAGCTTTAGGGATGTGACTTTAAAAAGGTGCAAGTTGAAAACACCTTAAAATCTAGAACGAAAATTAAGGAAGCTAATAGAATATAAACTTTGTCTGCAGTCTAGCCTAAAAACTACTACTGCAGTTTCACTTATTACGGCACTTTTGATCAAGACTTACGAATTTTAACCAACTCGAGTTTACCCCCAAAGATCGAAGTAGCAGCTTGCATTTCTCGTAACAGATGGCGTTCACTTCAACCTCATGTATTTCAGTGAGTTGGACTGTTACATTCATTTTAAAATCTCGCTGTATCGGTAATTTTCTCTCTTTTGAAAATGAGCACGATGTTGATGATAAAGCGCTGAATATACACTATATCTTCTTCAATTTGTCACACCCACTCATACAAACGCAAACACTTTCAACCAAGTAGTCCCAAAAAGTGTAATTTTTGTCATAGTTGCTCCCAAATGCCTATAATTTCTGTGTGCATTTTCATCGATCTGATGCATGGTATTCCAAAGACTACAGTTGCTCTATTTTTGCTTACCAAATTCCGCTGAAGGCTGGAAGGCTTTCAAGGGAAATGTACTGATTTTATCCCTGTTTACATATTGAAAATACAAGCTTCGAAAAGGGTTGACTGAAAAATATGGAGAATAACCCTTGACGTCAAGATCAGCAATTTAAAATACAAGTCGAATTAAAAAATGGAGGGGTGGGTCGACTAGGCACAACATAGCGTATTTTCACTCCTTAAGGCGCCTTTTTTGAGATAGAAGTTGACTGACGAATTGTACCGACTGGAGTTTCCCGGTAATGATTAAAGTGGAAGATTTTGTTACACCGTATCGATGGAGCTATTGTAAAATTATGTGTAGATCATCCAAATCTCGTGATAGACAGGATTTTTCCCTTTCGAGAATAAGCAGGTTTTTAATTTTTTTAAATGTAGGATGGAACATATCATTTTTCTAAATTTGCCACATCCACTCACAAACATTTGCATTATTCAACCTACATGATCATTGAGCACGCGACAATTTTAAAACTACCTACGTTATAGCGTACATCTTTTTAGAATTGGTGCATTTTAAAGGCGCAAAGGCTATTGTAGCCCTGGTTTGTAGGTGTGCAAATGTGAAGACTCGATTGTATGTATGTATGTATATATATGTATGTATGTATGTATGTATGTATGTATGTATGTATGTATGTACCTACCTACCTACCTACCTATGTATCTATTTATCTGCTTTCGGTCATTATGATTATTTCCGTTTCTTTCTCTCTCTTGCTTCTTTATTTCTTTATGTTTTCTGTCTCAGTGTCTGCATATATCTATCTATCTATCTATATATCTATATCTATCTATATATCTATCAAAAGTAATACGAATATGCATTGAGTCTGTATCAAGAAAATAAACATATCAGTCATTGTACAAAATAACGTTAACTTTAAGATATCAGTAAAAAAAATAAATAAGCAAGCATGCAAAATGATCAGCATCTGGAAAATAATCATTGTTTTGCAGCAATTGTAAATACTTGAATTGCATGACAGGCCGTTGTCAATCACCTAACCATTTTATAAATCATCGATCTGGTCAATATGAATCCTAAAGCTTTTAACGTGTTTCTTTTGTCGCCATTCTTTCAAATATTTTATGCAATGATTTTTTTATCGATGTTATTAAAAATATTTATCCCTGAAGAATCACCATACCGTGCAAAACGCTGGGGCCCTAAATCAGACCGAAATGCACTATTAATTTTGAAATACATTTTTGGAAGCGAGGACCCGCGTTACAAAAGCTCTTCGCAAAGATCTGCACTATAGAAGTGACCCAACGTTCTCTTCTCCATAATCGGAATAGCAGACACCGAGACAAAGACGTTGTAATAAACGCACTCGCAGCCCTACACCCTCCATAATCACGTTTACTAATAGGTTTTCTCCAATTTCCTTTAGTGACCCCCCCCCTCGCATTTTGATTGTCACAGTCTGCTACGAACAAATCAGTTTCTAACAACTCGGCTAGACAAACAAGTAGAAGGAACTCGTCTTCGAAAGCTGATCCGTCTGCTGTTGTTACCTCCCTTAACTAGTTTCCACTTACAACAGCAACACCTAGTATTTCTAACTCCCGAACATTCGCCAGATGTTATGCAGATTGTGTACGCACACGAACAGGCGCTTCGACTAACGTGCGACCTTTAACTGCACTAAGCCAAATCACTAGAATTCGAGCACAACAGCACAACTTTGAGCATGCACACGAGAACGCGACGGAAATGCGATGACTGGTCCCTACCCAAACCCTGTAAAGAGGTGGTAGTAATTGACACTTCAAATTTATCACGTACTCAGCAAAACAAATGCCATCTCGGGAACGCCGAGATAGAATCTTTTCCTGATGATAACATACAGCACCTGACACATTTGGCCAAGAAGTCTGAGCCGTATACAAAGGTCAAAAAAGTAATTGTATCAGTATGAATGATAGGCACAAGACCCGTGTTCAGAATACCCTTGCAGAACTTAGGAAACTTAGGGCTGCTTTGGCAAAACAAGCGTTTTCCAATTCAAAAATCTACTTCCGCTGGTGAATTACTCTTCGAAACTTTCTTCTGATACACACATGAACATGCTAAATTCTTTTATCTCCAAAAACTTTGATTTTATTCCTAAATTAGAAGACTCCAAGTTCCGTACATTGACTGACACCATACTCTGGACGGACGGATTGTTTCTACTTACACTCTACACTGGAACCCTTTTTTATACGCTTGCAGTCTGGACCCGGAACTTCAGTGGTAAATCTTTCCAAACGTCACGTTCTGACCTCCGCGGAGCACTGTTTAATTTCGAAAGGTCTAATTGTATACCGACACGGGACAATATACACACTCTGAATGAGGATGAAAAAGATTTTGAAAAGCGTTTGTTGGTGAAATTTCATTTCATCTATTTGGCATCTCAGAAAAGAAATTAGCAGCCTCGTGAATCCAGGTTCAAAAGTAAATCCAGCTGGAAGCCTGCATATGTGCCAAAGGATTACGGAAATACATTTCTGACATTAGAAACAAAAGCATACCTGACTTTTTTTTTTATTCAGAATTCAAACCTCAGTAAAACCTCGTTGCAAAATTCATCCCCGAACAAATATTTTGTAATAAAAAAAGGCAGATAAAGGAAATGCCACTGCTGTCATGGACCGAGTACAGTATTTTTTGGAAACAGAGTGACAATTAAACGATGTGGAATATTATCAGCCTCTTTCAAAACTAATTTTTCATGATACAGCATTAGAAGCCAGCCGTGACCTTGAAAAGTGATGTGATAGCTATTTTTTGGACAAAAGGGATTCGACAACTTGATTCCGAATAATTTAAGACCATGGTGTTTTTATCTTCTCCCAAAATTTCACCAACCTGTGGAAAACTGGAATATATCAAAAGAAGTTCCGCCTGGTAGGCATATTGTTTCAAATTGTTCAAGTGAGAGTGAGCGTGTTGCCGAATGGATAGATTTTTGTTTAAACCTTTGGTCCATGTGTTGAAGACACAAAGGATTTCCTGGAAACCTAAGCAAAAAGAAACCCCTTAGAAACTGCAGTCCGATTACAGCAGATATTGACAGCCTGTTTACTAATACCGAGTTGGGTCATGGTTTGGCTGCTTGCAGAAAGGTCATGCTTGATAATCCTAATCCAAATCGACCAGATGAGGAAATTTTAAATTTACAAAAATTTTGTCTTGAAAAGAAGTGCTTTTTTAATGAAAACATTTATCTCCAAAAGATAAGTTACAGTTATGGGAAAGAAATTTACTCCAGCTTATGCAAAAACATGTTATGTAGCTGAATGGGAGAAATAAATATTTGCTAAGGCCGAAAAGCTACCATTTTTCTATATCCGGTTTATTGATGATATTGTTTTCATTAGGCCCCATTCGAAAGAAGTTTTAAATTAATTTCTTAGCTAAATGAATAACCTCCATTCATTAATTACAATAAAACTAAAATTAGTGGTCAAAGTGGTGACTTCTTAGATGTAACAATATTCAAGGGAAAGAACTTTGCAAAGGGGGATAATCTGGATACTAGTATATTTAAAGGAAACTGACACATCAATTGCTGCATAAAAATAGTGTTGATTCTAGGCATACGTTCAGAAGCATTGTTAAATCCCAAATACTGTGGTTCCGCCAGGTAGGCAACAATGAAAAACAATTCATGACACTTCATTGCTTTTCGTAGGATTACGAGAAAGTGGTTACAAAATCAGGTAACTTAAAACAATGAAGTCTGATGCATTCAGCAAAATATAAGTATTTCACAGCAAACCACAAGAAATAATTCCGTTCATTGTTCATTTCAATAGACGTTCATCCTCTGCATCGAAGTAAGCTAGACAAAATTTGGAAAATTCGCTTTGGTTACAGCTTATAAATGAATTAAGAACATAGAGCATTTTAGAGAGATCCAAACTGCCGATTATCGACAAAGCGGATTGTTTTAGACGTAAACGTAAAGGTTGTAAGCTGTGTGATTTTTTAGATAATTTAGACAGAGTGAAAAACTTGAAAACAGGTAGAAATTGTATAATTAAGCAACATATTTCATGTGATACTCATAATGTGATCTATGTAGTGTATTGTCTGAACTCTAGAAAGCAGTATGTAAGGGAAAGCGAAAGAAATGTACGCGTTAGGAACCAGGCAATAAATAATGGTGTTGAAATTAAGCGTTAGTAGTTATGGGGGTCGGTTTGGGGATACAAATGTCGTTTACGGGACAAGGGGAATTTAACATGCCGCAGTTATTTTGAAAAGATGTTGGTCTGGGGACAAGTGGAATTTAATGTTAAAACGTATATTGATTTAACATTGGGGGTCGGTCTGGGAACATGGGGAATTTAACATTCTGATGGCACTTTGGGATCGTATGGAAATTTAACATTGTGGGTCACTCTTGGTACAAGCATCCATATCAACTTACCAACACCCACACCTGCTGACCATCACACAGTCTTACAGACCAGCACCAGCACCTACTGGCCAACACCCAAACAATCTGACCAACAAAGTCTTACAGACCAGCACCAACACCTTCTGATCAACACCCAGAAATACTGACCAACACATATTCTTACTGACCAAATATGTCGGCCATTTCCCGAGACATAAGTAATACCAAGGCTCAAAAACACCCCGAAATAATATGGCTGAGACTAAAAATCGTGCTAAAATTACCAAACAGACACGGAATTAAGCGAAGATAACAAAAATCCCGAAATATTATATTATAAAATATGGCCCTGACTAAAAGTCGTACTAAAATTACGAAACTGACACAAAATTTAGCGGAGACTAAAAATAAAATAAAATAAAATAAAAACCCAAATAGTTGATAAAAATGGACGAGACTCAAAGTAACGAAAAAAATTAGGTTTCTGACAAGAAATATGGCGAAGACTACAAAATATATAAGAATATTTTATGAAAATGGCCGAGTCGCACTAAAATTATAAAAAACCGAAATATCTGATAAAAATCGCCGAGATTAAAAGAAATAACAAAATTAAATACCGGACTCGGAATTGGGCGGAGACTACAAAATATCCCTAAATATTTTACGAAAATGGCAGTCTAAAAGTAATACTAAAACTCCGAATCTGAAACGGAATTCAGCGGATACTAGATAAAATAAAATCCGGAGAAATTAAAGACAGAAGGAAAAAGAATCGCCGAGATTAAAGGAAATAACAAAATTAAATACCGGACTCGGAATTGGGCGGTGACTACAAAATATCCCTAAATATTTTACGAAAATGGCAGTCTAAAAGTAATACTAAAACTCCGAATCTGAAACAGAATTCAGCGGATACTAGATAAAATAAAATCCGGAGAAATTAAAAACTGAAGGAAAGTACAAATTAAAAATTAAAAAAATAAAAACAAGTTGTAAACATAATTAAATTTAAAGATTGCTAAAAAATATTTACAAAATTTAAAAATTCGAACTAATTTAAAAGTTTACAATATTTATAGTTATAATGACTAACACCTAATGACCATCTATCACCCACCTTGACTATTCAGCACCCACCTTTACAAACACGAGACACTGAGGAAGGCAAAGAGAGTGACAGGATGATGAATAGCACACATATAGACTGTCACACATACCATTTCACTAGACTGTGTTGGTCAGTAGGTGTGATTCATGGTCAGTAGGTGTGGGTGATGGTCAGTAAGAGTGCCATCCTTTAAGTCTTGGCCGATTTCAAAAGATATTTTGGTCCCCGTCAGTTTCGAAATTTGAGTATTAGTTTTAGTCTCGGGAAATGGCCGACATCTTCGATTAGTAAAGATATGTGTTGGTCACTATGTTTAGGTGTTGGTCAGTAGGTGTGGGTGATGGTCAGTACGAGTGTGTGTTGGTAACGAGGTGTAGATCTTGGTCAGTAGCTGAGGGTGCTTGTACCCAGAGTGCCCCACAATGTTAAATTCCCATAGGACTTCAAAGTGACATCCTAATGTTACGTTCCCGTTGTCCCCAGACCGACCTCCAATGTTAAACATATGGACTTTTTTGTAACATTACTATGTGATGCCACAGTATTCAACTGACCTTCCATACAGCAACAGAACAGTTGCAGAGATCTTAATTTTAAGCTAGCCACGCTTATTTCATATAAGTCAATTAAACAACATGACAGTTAGCTTTTATAGCAGCTTTCCCAACTGAAGGCTAGCAGCAGAAGCAGAGTATCGGAAAGAGTTAAAGTTGAAGTAGGTTTGTACAAACGTTTGTTATCAAGGCTTTTTCGCAAATACATTATTATGTATAAGAAAGAAATAAGGATAAAAGCAAGCACTGAAACAGATAATAATTGTGCTGTCGAAAATATTTTATTAAAATGTCTTAATCTTAACCAAGCACAAATGTGCTCTCGTGCAAAATGTTGAAAGAATCTTAGACTTTTATCAACGCACATAAAGCTTGTCTGAATCTATTTTATACAATTACTGACTTTTGTAAAAGTGAATTTGAACTTTATGAATCAATAAACCTCACATTGCTACTCGCGAAGGGGAGATAAAAATGATGGGTTTATTTTTATAGGACATGATATTCACCGAAATAACGGTCTGTAATTGTTTTGTTACATGATATAGTGCACAACGTTTATATTACACTTGTTTTAAAATAGTACAAATGCTATTTCATCTGCATGAGACCACAAATAGTTGGTTATGAAGTCAAACAAAGTCAATTACGTCACGACAGTGCACAATGACGAATTATCTCAAATCACGTCACCTAGTGTCATAAAGTGTAAAAGAATGTCGTACGGAAATCGTGTAGTAAATCGATAATCTAATCCATTTCAGATGAAATATTTAAATCAATGTCAGAAATTGCGGTGAACTAACATACGCTTTATTTTCAAGAATCTCAACATACTTCACAGTATGAAATGTGTCCTCTATACTGCTCCAAACAAAAACCTGTATGCCTTTTAATATATGCACGGTCGGATTGAATTGATCGTACAATTCGTACAATAATAACATAATCAATGTTGCATCTCTTTCAATATTTTCTTTGACATCATTCAGCTTCACTTTGCTTTGATTAAAACTTTATTCAACAAAGCATTGCTGGATGAAATCAAATAGCTGACAAGAGAGCTATAATTTTGCACTGATTAGCTCAGGTATGGAAAGTATTTTTTGTGCAGAATTATATGTATATCATACTTATCGCACAAGAAACATGACATGTTCTTGTGTTATATTCTTTGTTAAAAACTCTATTAGCCAATATATCTTAAGGTTGGCCTTAATCGTGCCATCGATCCTAATAACATATCTAAATATTCTTATTGTGAAACAGTTACAAAGTTGGGGGGGTTGGGGGGGGGTTGTACATATTTCCAAGAATAATAATTCCATCAGTCTCGTCAGTAGCCCTATTACCATTTCATTGATGAAGACGTCCTAAGTCGGAAGCTCGGCGAGATTATCTGGCTCTAGCGTGTAATGTGTGTAGTGAAAATGCGGAACGTCATTAACAATAACCTGAGTATAGTGTCGAGTATACATTTCTCGCTAAACCAGGAACACAAGGATTTAAAGAAAGGCAAGTTTGGTTGGTTTGGTTTGGGTGTGTTACGGCACAACAACACAAGTAGGCTATTTAGTGCCAATGCAAGGGAGTAAAGAGCCTTACCTAAGGACACACCACGGTAGTCAACCCAGGCTAATTCAATTGTAGGATTCGAACCCGCACCGTTTCGGTCGCGAGACCGTCAGGCTTACCAGTTGGCTCCGACGGCGTTGGAAGAGGAACTTTTCATTCATTATTTACAACATGTGTTCACATATGGGATTAATAGTTTTCAATTTTCTTAAAGTTAGATGCATTATGTAATATCTTTGAGGTAGGCACACACAAATAATAAACAAATGGAATTACGCATGCCATTTTGGCAGATTCGTTTCTAGATCATATATATTGAGAGAGACAGAGAAGAAGAAGATGAAACAGACAGACACTATAACTGACTGACTGAAACACGGACAGGAGGAAATCATGTAGGCAAACAGATACTCGGACATGCGAATATATTATAAATTCAATATTCTGGGAGTAAAGCGAGATATCCTAGTGTTGCTTTCTACTAACATCAGTTAACTCTCCACATTGCAACAAGAGTAAAATTTATAAAAATAGTTTTCTTCATAATTTTCAGTTAATTGAGAAAGATTTGAAAATACATTTGCTATCTGTGCTTTAATGCAATGGATTCCCCTGAGCATCATTTGAAGGATATCAAGCGTTATTATATGCCCATCACTGTACAACTCATGACAAAGACTACTTTTCCTCGAGGCTGATCTGAAACCTTGTATCAGTTGCGCAGCTGATACACAGTTAGATTCCTCTCTATCAAGGATGACATCTCCTAACAACAGTAGCGTGCAGCGACTACTTTTGTGGAATCAAAGTAAAAGAAGAAGAACAACATACAACTTCTCTTTTTATTATGAAATAATTGTATGGTATATAATAAAGACATCATCAGGACAATAAATTAATCTGAGTGCTTGCAGCCCATCTCGTTTAATTGCAAAAGGATATCGAATCACGCTAGACTCTTCGGGTCTCGCGAGATCCCATGTCCTTCCTCTATCAAACTCTACGTGATACAAGCACCTAGAGCAAGTTACTTCAATAATAATCTATATTTATTACATGCCTATCAATATGTTACTCAAGAAGGAGCAATAATTTTAACGTCATTTCCTAGAAGTAGGAAAACAATATTGACGTTTTCTGATTTCGTATCACCATACTTTCAAACGAGGCTGGACCTACACGCGCTTCATTCATAAAACTGTGATATTCATGCGCATATTAGCTCATCAAAATGTGTAATTTGGTTTATGATTTAAGATTAAGTTCGTATTATAAAGGTTGAAATGTTAAGAACTTTCGTTTGTTTATCAATCAGGTATAGGGATTTTATTACTTTATCTGAAATGTGATAGGCATATGACAAAAATATAATTATCACAGTAATTCAATCTTGTCAGCATCGGAAAATCAGGATCATGACTCGTCACGTCTCGTCATGATCCCGATTTTCTGCTGCTGACAACTGGACGTGATCTTGCAATCAACATCGAATTACTACGATAAGAATATACGTCTTTATACCAGTCTGAAGAGCGTTTCTATGATGATAAAATGGTGCTTCATGCCACGCTATTCCTTCCATAAGCCAACTTCAGATTCGTTACGACACATTTTTGGCGACCTTAATTTTGACTGAACAATACTGATTTTGTAATAGCTCGATAAAGCGATATGGCAGCTAACCCTCTATCAACTTCAGAATTTTTAAGCTGTCCTTCTATTAGCTTCGCTATTTTTAAGCTAGCTCTCTATTAGCTTTGCCATTATTAAGCAAACTACAAAAGCAGAGTATTGTTAAAAAAAAGTCCGAGTTTTACAGCCATCTTATGTTTTCTAAAACCATATTCCATTTGCTCTTATTGGTGAACCTATTTTGTGCTCTCTTATTAAACATTTTCTGTCTTATGTGTTTTCTGCAGTAGTCCCTCCACAAGCTCGTTGTGTTAGGGAAAACTATCGTAGACATATGAAGGACAAAATGTCAACCCACCATTCTACAATATTTTCATTATCTTCTCTTCTTGATGATTCGGTGCCCAATTTTATGCCAAATTGAAGATTGCACAACTACTATCGTATGATACGAACACAAAACACTACGTACGCGATTTTTTGGGGGAAAGAACGAGTTGAATTTTTGAAGTAGGGATAAGTCGAGGTCGTCAGGTAGAGATGTATTCATTCTCCCCTGATTCGGAACAAAACACTAATGTTTTGGGGGTTTTATAATTTTATTTAAGACATGCCTTCACTTTTATCTTTTTAAGTTATAACTTGATATTTATTGATATACGGTGTGGATAAATTTCAAAACAAATTCGGATATTTAAATGTTTCATTTGTCGCATGTACAAATAACAACACGCGGACGTCAATGAAAACACCTAAATATAAATTATATAGTTCCGGTCGGGGCCTGAAAAGCAATAATATCGATTGAATATCCGTAGCGACGGTCAATAGACCCAGATAAGATTAAATCGGTAGATTGTAAAATCTATTTGATGATCTAAAGCCTGTGTCTCTGTTTATTTAGATTCCACGGTTCATATTACTTACCATTTTTAATATAAACATAGGTAAAAAAAATAATACTCGAATACCTGTTGTGAAATTTCTACCATTACAGCCACTATACTAAAAAGAAAATGAAATTCAAGATTGAAATCAATTTAGTGTACGCACAACTTTATAACTACATATAGGTTTCAAAGTTTCATGCCAGCAAGTATAATTAGTTATTTTCTGTCTGATGGCCCTGAGAGTGGTTAGGAAAATTAATTATGAAGTTACTTGCACAATCCATAAATTCAAATCGACCCAAGTAAACTATAATGCATATGTTCAATATTCCAAAGCTTGGTTCATATATTTATTTACATCATGATATATTTGACTTCCAAGTGAAATATAGTGTCCTTTATATCATTGTTAAACTGTACTGTTTTTATATTACTTTTCTGATTTTCTTCTTTTGTCCTTTTTCTTGTATTATCTTTATATTCTTTTCTGCACGTTCGGCGTGGTAATTAATACAGCGTTGTAATGAATGCAGCGTAGTAATGAATACAGCGTTGTAATGAATACAGCGTGGTAATGAATGCAGCTTTCATGTTTTGCTTTCCAATAGCATTAACTACCCACAATGCGATTCAGGAATGGCATATAAAAAGGCAGTTTCAAATAATTTTCAATTATTATAAAAGATAAGAAAAAAGTTTATTATCCTAAATTATAGCCATCAATTCCCCTAAGCATCGTTAACCAGATAATATGTTCTATATACACTCTTACTAGAACCGCTAGAATGATAAAAGGTATTTATTTTATAATCCAGCATCATATTCGGTAAAGACATACCGTATATACTCGCGTATAAACCAATACCAACTGCAAACTGCATAGACCCAGATCTGCCGTCTTATAATGCGCCGCAGATTTGGGTCTATGCGGTTTGCAAGGACTAATCAGTAGAAGAAACAACATAGACCCTGATCTGCTGGCGCATTATACGACGGCAGATCAGGGTATATATTGTTTGCATTTTAGACGCAGTTTGGGCGATCGTAGAATATTCCTTATATTTCGTTTAAAAGTATGCTAGCTAGCCTTATATTACATTCCTCCAACAGCCTGCAACCAAGATTATCTGGGTATTTAAAAAGGTGGATTTGGGGTATGCTGAATGCAATCATGTGAAATAAAAGCTCTTTGACACAGACAACTTCTTTAGTAAGATAAGAAATGCAAGCGAAACACCTTTACATACTGAAACCAGGTCATA